>JAYKKI010000026.1:15100000-15700000 GCA_039881145.1 Druceiella hillmani | reverse complement strand
TAATATATGCATTGTTTCTACTAAATGTGCCAATCGCAAGTAACATTTGTTAATAGCAAGTATCATTTTCAAATGACGTCATTTTGCAAACACACAAGACTAATTATAACAGAACTTTAATTATAACGAAAGACAGACTTTAGTTATAACGAAAACTAATTAAATTATTATACATGGGCACTTGTACAATTTTCAGAGTCACAATTACATTAACATTTTCATTGGGAGAAATATTAATCTAATGTACCATTTATTATATAATTTTATCATCAGTGAAAATTTAAAGCTACACGGTTAAATTTTTTTTGGACTTTTCATGTATTATACACTTCTCATTTAAAACTATACCAATATACGCAAAACAATCCCTTATCGGAATCACAAAAGGTTATTTTTCGTGATAATTACACACCACGATAATGGCTTAGTTGATATCGCTAAACCTTTTGCGGTAGCATTGTGTTTATTGCTCGTCTGGAACATCTGTTCTTATTAAGGGAAACTGCTTGCGATCGTTCTTAAGATTGCATTGTCCGAAACCTTCATCAGATTGACAGGAAATCAGTCGTGCCGATATAATGTCATCAACTTAACTCTGTATATACGTTTTAACTGTAACCTTCACTGTACTTACGTACTTTGAACGTCTCTGGTGAATATACATTCGTCGAATGAATAAAGCAAACACTCTTGTGGTTATGGTTTTGTTAAAAACTTATTCCATTACAACCAACAAATTACGATCTAATGTTTCATTATATAAAGTGCGGATTACTCTTTTTCAATGGTAATATTAAGGTAAAGTAAACAAGCAACATTATTCCCTTATTTTTTTAATTTTTTTTATATTTAGATTTTTTTCTCAGTTTCTATTCTTTTAAGGTTGTATATTTGTATCTTTTATACCACATGATAATTATATTGCTGTGCATAGCACATACCCTGATTATATGAATTAGCTTGATCATTACATATACTCTTGTAATAAATATGTTCTGTCTTTTTTCAAACTTTTTAATTTTTTTCCTTATGCATTCGGATTTTAATAGTATGTTATGTATTTCAGTGTTACATGGTAATGTAAAACAGATAAGACGGCATGGTAGAACATCAGATTATCTCTAATAATATCGACAGGGAAAAAATACACAAATTGAAATAAAATATTTCATGCTTGTTTCTCGAGTTCAAAAAGTTGTTTTGACTTTATTAAGTACCGTTTGATAAACGTACAGTTTCTAAATAACGTGTGGTGTTTCTCCCCCTCTCCAATTATCCGTAACCGTGTCTTTTAAAGATCTGAAATTTCAAATTAAAATATTTCGGTAAATTAGATAAGTAAATTAAGGAGGCATATCTATAACTACGGAACGCAAAATTGTACAAGTCTATACACATATTTGAATGGTTTTATTTTCTTATTCAGCATCAACGCAAACTGAATTATTATTACTGGGCACCAATGTCATCGAGTAATTACTGTTCACTTTTAGCTATCGCTACTGGTCTCATTTATAGAAAATATATAATACACTTAGTTCTGAAAAACCGTGTAATAAATATACGGTTATCAGGGCCTAGAAATAAGTATTCACCAGAATTAATTTCATGGCCATAGTAGTGCGGAAATTTAAAATGCGTCTGCAATCAATCATTCGAATTAATTTAGACTACACTGTTCAATAAACATATAGACTACGTACTTACATATACTCGTTTATTTCATATGTTCAGTATTAAAAATAACAATTGAATTTGTGAATTTTTAATTAAAATCATGTCACTTAGCTAGCTGAAAAATGTTATTTCTTACATTCAATATTCAAAAAAATTATCGATATTCGAAATATTTGCATGTAGTTGTGATGATGCGTATGAGCACAGACCATATAGCACAGACCATATCCTGCCTATAATGGCGATGATTGAAAAAAAAATACAGAATACCAGTTCGCATTATAGCTAGCGTACGTTGACTACAAAAAAGTATTCCACAATATGGAAACGTGGGTACTGCAATGACTCTTGTAAATTTGAAGGTAGATAATAGATACAGGAGCTTGATTGTCAATATCTATAAGCTAAGTAGGGATACTCTGAGAGTATCCCTACATATATTGCAAACACGTAAGTATGAAAGAAAAAGACAGGAAAACACAATATCACCCAAAATTTTACCCGTATTTCAGAAGATATTTTTAAATAATTAGATTAGGGAAAGAAATGTCTGATGCTGTCAGGTACACGTTCAAATAACTTGAGGTTTGCGGACGATTCAGTATTGTTTGCTAATAATCCAAATGAACTACACACTATGATCCAGATACTGCACGAAGTCTCGCTGTTGGTAGGATAAGACAAAGGTTATGTCATCAGAAAAAATAAATGTGGACGGCACTCTACTCGAGGGCACAGATAATTTTGAGTACCTAGGCCACTAATTAAAAATGAGTAAAAAGGACTGGACCGACTGAAGGAACAGAGGCATAAGACTGGGATAGACAGCCCTTTTAAAACTTTACTTCGTCTTAAAATTAATGTCAAAAACTACTTAAAAGTAAACATATTCAATCAATGTTAAAAAACCTTAATATTTCTTAAATGGTGATAAAAAGAAGTTGGTAAGATACCACATACTTACAATAAAATATTTTTGCAAAAAATTTAACCGAGTTCACATAATCACTAGATAAGAAACGCACTTAAAAGTTTAAAATAATCAAAATACGATTGGAAGTTTTGCGTTACAATATAATTTTCGAATATAAATAAATTTACAAATTACTGCTCCTTCGAGAGGGGGAGAGTTTTGGACTCGGTGCCAAATCGACACTTCTCTACTCTCACAAGAACATGCACACACACACACACACACGGACGGCTGCTACATTTGGCGTGTATCTCTATATACTTACCTATCTATTTACCTTATATTCCTGCTTATTAAAAAGTTAAACTAGTCAATACTCGATCAGTTTACTCCTTATCAGTGAAACATTCCAATCATTACCACACGGCGGCATTATTATGACTTCGTTCATAGGTAGATTTTCCTTTGTTCAAAGGTAGATTTTTGCAGCCCTTAGTATTGCAAAAACTTTAGAAACTTTATTATTAAATTATCATTAGACCTATATCCTTCAAACTCGATCAAGGTACCTTTTGCTTTACATTGTTGAGGAGCTCTATAATGTGCCTTCAAATTCCGTAGTCAAATTCTAACCACTTCTTAAGATATTGCGCTGGGACCATTGAAATAAAAAAAAATGTTATAAATTGATTGATTCGTGTCGAATTCGTGAGTTAATACTATCCAATCAATAGTATTATACTGCCTGTTATTAATTCGAATTCGTGAGTTAATAACAGGCAGTATAATACTATGAATTCATATGTTTTCAACTAGGCTTCAGAAGTTATTTTTTTAATAGCAGTGAGATGGCATTCTGGAATAGAGAGAACATGAATGGGAAGGATCCTAGGATACGCTTGGTTCCATCAATTTTAGCTAATCAATAAAGCTTAATTGGTATCAAGCTCTCACAAATTTTGTTAAGTACGTGATGAATTTACTAGAAATACAAAAAATAACTGTTAATACTGATTTGAAGCTGTGCAAGGTTTAGAAAGCTTCTTACAATAAATTCGCGATCAATCTTTAAAAATATTGAGATGAACCAGAGCCAAAAATAATTTTTATTATATTTTTTATTCATAGATTTAAGTACATATAACTTCCCCATGGTATTTAAACATTTAATTTTTTTTCTATTAGAGTTACTTCAAAAGTAATATTTAATTTTTTTTTTATTTTTCATAATTGTTAATAATACTTAATTTTCAACTTTTAATAAATTAATTCGAATTTACTTATAAGTTTTAATAACGAAATCATTATGTAGTGGTTACTGCCAGTATTGTCTCTTTCTCTTAAATAAATACAATGCTTAGCTACTTTGAACCCAACTGGAAACTGTTTTTTTCCATCTTCTTTAATGTAAATGTATGAGGCTGAAACAAAACAATCCCTTCGCCCTCGTATTTAATTAATCGTGGGTCGTCCGGTGCTTTGAAACTTATCCAAAGCGGTCTAATCTATCTTATAATTTCATCTGCCGTTATATTCATTATTTTAAAAGTATTTTTTTCTTTTTGTCACATAATATAGTCGTCGCCGTGGTGTGTTGGGTTGATCACAAGGCATACGGCCTTTGACGATGCGGCGCACCGCGGGGACCACCGCGGGTTCGATTCCCGGCCGTTCGTCGAAGGGGCTGGACTGGTGTTATGGTTGGATGTAAGAGATTGCCCTCGTAGCAATAAGTCCACCATATGTATCAATTAGATACATTAAAGTGGATAAATAAATAAATATATGAACTTGAGAATATACTGTTTCTGATATGCGTTCGCTATATCTATATTGTCAATCAGTGTTCCACAGATCTCGGTCAATTTTATCACGTTTCTTTGTTTTGTACTAGTTAGGTTATTTTTTTTACCATTTTCATTATAGTTTTTAATTTACAGTAATTTTTATCCCATTTGTTCTTTTGGCCGTTCCATTATTCTATTATATTTATTCCAAAAAGTTTCATAATATTAACGTAATTGTATTTTTTCCGAATGTTTTTTTGCTGCTTAAAATCACGTAATATTCGTAATAGATTTTCCATATTTATTGTTTACCATGCTAGTTTTTTTTTCATGACTTGAGTTTTTGTATTTATGGTAAGTTGATGTTTTTAACTGAACGTATCAGTAGCATAAAACTGTAATTGGTGAGTAATATATTTGCATTTGTTTTTTAAAAAGTGATAGTGCATATTTAATTTTTAATATTGTTTTTCCAACCTTCTACCTTATATTATTTACAGCTTAGTCATCTTTGTATGGTTTTGATTATTGTATTTATCTTGTCTGAAAGTTAACCTGCTATATCTTTAAGTTGGTTTAATATATAATGGTCAGTTGTAGTCGATGTCACAATTGTACCATCTCCCATTTTTAAGTAGATAGAATGCAGATTAAACTAAATACAAGGGTCTGAACTTAACTATAACCTGATAACTGTTTTAATTGTGGTTACAAAATCGTTTTCTTCTATCGACCACAAAAAGCCTTCCCCATATGGGTGTCTCGATACAATAAATATTGTTATTTATATTTCTTACTACAACATTAAGACGATCTACACATAATATAAATATGCAAATACATGCAGACTGTTTGCTTCCACCAGGTTAATTTCAATTACGTTAGCCCTCAAACTTGACTCGAAAATATGGCAACTCCTTCAGATCTTTTTTATGCTTACAAGTAAAATAATATTATTTTGGATTTGAGGATTTTTTTGCAACCAACCTTCCATAAGAACAATCACACTAAATTTCATGTCCACTACATGTGTTAATATTTTAAAATTATATTTGAAGCAATACGGCGAATGTTTTGAATATGGTAGTTGTAAGTTAATGTTTTTCTTAAATATTTTTTTTTAATTTGAATCTCTAGAATTGTTTCTTATCTGCAGACAGAGGTCATAAGGCGTATATTGCTAAAGTTGAATATTCCAAATGTAATATTAAAAACATGACAATGTTTCTTCCACATGGTAATAATGATGTACACACTTCCTCAATAATCGTTACAATTTACACTTTTGTAGAAGAATACTTCATAGGCCATACGTACATTTATACTCACACTAATACGAGGTGTTCACTACTAGTTATGTAACATTCGTAACTGAGACAATTATATGTACTATTTATAATAAATAATAAAAAAATCTAAATAACGATGTTCAAAGGGCAGAAACGCCATATATTAAATGATGCAATTTTGAGAAGGGAATGACGATTATTCATTTAAATAAACTGGGTTGTACATAGTAAAAATATACGGGAGAGTACGTAGATAAAATTTATATGACCGATTGTAAAATAATTTACGAGTACAGGGATACTCACAATAAACAATTATATAAATATCATCAGTTTAGGATAAACATATCGTGTACACATTCGTACTAAGAGAGTAAATGTATAAAAAAAAATAACAAAAACACATATATGAATAGATTAAATTGTTTAACGTATAATACTTATTCAATATATACATTTTACTTACACAATGAAATTTAGAACTGGAAAATAGTGGACATGCAGATAATAACAACAAGAGTATATATACTAACATAATTACAATATAAGCAAAGATAAGACATGTAGACAATATGAATAACCATATTTGAACCACAGCCAAATTTTAATGGTATCTTTGATATATAGAAGAAAATATACAATTATGTTAGGGAAAAAGACCAAAAAGTTGATAAATCATTATATTGATAGTAATATCACTATTTTTAATATTCATTATTAACATTATTTAAACCATAAACAATGGAAGGTTAATTTCATATACTTGCCCATTATCAGTACCCAAAAAAGTCACTTATTTTATTTTAAACCCTGCTAAGCTGTTTGCAGCACTGCCTTGTTAGCTGCTGTCATATGTTCATTGATATAGACAGGTTGGGTGTGCTCCGACAGAGCACTCAACTGCTCGTTATGGCGATGGCGCGTCATGAAGTGCACCACGATGTTCGGTTTTGCTGCCCGCCCGCTCTTCTCATCCCGTGCCCGTAGTAGTTCACGTAGTCTATAACGTAGAAGCTAAGTTTATATCCACTATTACCAGGTTTATCTACTACCATATATTAATCACGCTGTTGGCAATGTGCTCATAATTATCAATTTTCTTTTGTCCTGGACCAGATCTACAACCTGTTGAGCAGCCAACTCCTTAAAAGCTTTTATGCAGTTTTTTATATTTTGTATGGTTTTCACATGTTTCTTTACTTTCTGCTAAATCTCGCAACAATTCAAATTCGTTCAATATTTCCTTGAAAACATTGATATCGATTTTTAGATGTTTTTATATCCGCAATATCCTTGTACTATATACTATATCTTTTATTATTTTTTCCAAAGAAAAAAATAATTTTTTTTTGTAATAAACTGAAATATCGATCATAGGCTGATTAAGTATCCGAGTGTATTGTTGTTTCTCATGATCTGGTGAGTATCGCATTCTACTGGTAAGCTTGCACATAATGCAATGACATTTAAGTTGACTCATCGGCGATAATTTATTGCATCTCTATATCATATTAGTAATTTAATATGTAAAATTGTAACTAGTAAAGGTGTAACTAATGTAAAAGTTCAATTTTTAAATTCATTATTTGTAAGGTCAAAACGAAACAAGCAAAATTTTTTGCAGCAAAAAATAATAAAACAATGTAAATGTTTAAGTAGTATTGTAAATTTTAAAATCACAAACAGATGTAATAATTATATACATGTATTAAATTTTTTTTAATTATATTTTCTTTAATTATTCAGTACAGCCGGTATACCATATGAAAAATTCATTCCTTTTATGATGTAGGATGATCACACTTTAATTTCAACAACGGCCAATCAAATGACATAAAAGTTGTGTGCACAAATTTAATGAATTTCACAATGGAATGAAAATGCCATTAAAAACAAAAAAGTTTTAACTGAAATTTTCTGAAAGCTACGGAGCTCAATTGAAAAGTTGAGCTTATCGTATATTTGCTGACGACTTTACAAATTGGCAATTGTAATTGTTTCAGAATGTTCATTGAAACCGTCCCATTGTCTCTTGTTTTGTTATTCTTTCATCATTTTGAATGAATAAATTTCCCTGAATATATCAGCGTGAAGTGTTTGCTCTTAATTCATATTATGTTAATCAGAGGCTGGTATCACCATAGTCACTTATAAGTTTATAAATAAAGTTGAATTGCCTATTTTAAAGAAAAATGTAGAAACTGTGTTATTATTATAAAAATTTGTATGTATTTCATGTATTAAATATATATTAAAAGAAATGTTATTCTCATAAAAATGTATTATTTTTAAACTATTAAACTCAGCTGCCAAACGCAATAAATTATTTTATTTTTAATAAGCATAGAACACAAATACTAATAAGATATATTAAAAGGGATCGATACGCCGCATGGTAATGAATTTACTTCTCATAACACGTTTATTATTTGTGATTTATAAATAATTCTTTTCATTCTAACGGTTTGCCGTTTTGCCAAGAAAAAAAGCCGTTTTGTAAAGAACAAGTTAAATTGATCAATATTAATGTTAGTGAAACTTTTTAACTTCTAATAATATGAGTCCTAGAAAGTGATTATGACCGTAGTTATAAATATTTGAGCTATATATTCTAAATTTTAAATTTTTTGTTAATTTTCGAAACCTTACGGTTAAGTATGTGTTTGTAAATTTATAAATATAAGTATACACAATAAACATAAACAATACAGAGTCGTGAAAATAAACAAGGTTAAATTTTTGCAATTGTTGAAACTTTAAAATGCATATAGGGTTTACTTATATATAAAAAAAATAATTTCTCACATGCAAAGAATGTAATTCAAATAAATACTTATTGGATAGACTAACAAATATGAAATTGAAAAAATAAATAAAGATTTAAGATAGAAAAATATATAATGCACAATAAAGATTTTCTTCTCTTAGAAAAAACTAAAATAAATTCATAAGCAGAAGGATTGCGAAAGATTTACAAATGAAAATATTAATTTTTGGAAAGATATAATTTTTCGAAATTACTTTGTAGGAAACTTTTATTTAATTCTAAGACACATATTATATTAATCTTTATATTAAACTAAAACTTAAGAAACAACCATATTTTGAAGGGAACTACTTTATATGGAAAGTACATCAAACAAGGCCATATGACACTCTTTGGTATAAAGTGTATCAAAAGGGCCATTGTACTACGTCTGTTATATTTAAAATATCACATAGGGCACGTAAGAAAGTAAAGCTTGCTACAGTCACAAGTCTCTACTCGACTTAATATTCACTTAAGCTAAGCAATAAGTTAAATCGCAAGGCAGGAGACCAGCTTTTATGGGTGGTGAGTGGGTTGGCGACAACTGCCTATTTTAGCTGGAAAATGTCGATGGCCGGCTTAACATCCACTCAGCGTATATATTAAAAGACGTACACCACCAACAATATTTCTAAAACTAGGCTAATACCACTATGTCACGGTAATACTAGATCACTCGTATTTTTAAGACTAATTGAGAGTAGTTTTATTTTTCTACCCTATTTTGTTTAAATTTTTTTAGTAGAGGTGAAACCGTAATAATATGTGAATATTTGAATTAAAAATCTTATTTATAAAATAAAAACATTTGTATGTAAATAAGTCTTAATGTATATTAACAATACTAGTAAATATTTTAAAATGCATGCGAACAAAAAAATGTTATCCTAGGAAAAGTCAAGCAACGCACATTTTAAACCGTGCCATATCATAAAATTTATGTGTCTGTGATTATTAGATATATGGTGATGTTATCTATCTTTTACTTAATACTTATTAGCGAGGTTAATTGAAATATAAAAACAAGGTATAAGAAAAGATTAACTGTGTAATACGTTGAACATAAACTGAAAACCCTGCTCTCGTCGTTCCCAAAAGCCGACGTAAACTTATATACAAACTCAATATTCATGAAGAGCGGTACAGGAACACTTCCCATCGCGTTGTGATACGGCACAATTCCTGAGGATGCCACTCGTAGGATGACATATGTGTGACTAAACTTGCGTACTTTGGTTACCTTTGTAGAAACGCTTAAAGGTTATTAAAGATTAATTTATTTTCATCTTTATTAGCAAAGAAAGATCCACCTGAAGGCGTTGTAATACAACGAAACCTATGTCGTAGTAAAGAACTTAAAGAAAGTAAAAATTATACTACATCACGTTGTTTCATTTAATTGTGAATAATGAATTTCTACAAAATTAACCCTAAATATATTCAATATTTAACCATTATCATTGCCTATACTACTAAAAATTTTACATTTCTCGATCTGACATGAGACTATTTTAGAAGTCTTCTTTCTGCCCTGAAGTCCACGAAGTACAAACTGTTAATTATGTTCCTATATTATACTCGTAAAATGCATTGAAATTCCATCGAATTATGTTCAATTTAATTTATTGGAAAAATTTTAATACGTATATCGAAGCTACCTATAAATAAGTTATAAACAAATATTAATTACTTTGTTGTCTGCTTAGTTAAATTGCTTTACAGCCGCCTACAACTCATTTCTATTGAAATTATTTTACATGTTCCTCTTTCCGGAGTGTTTTTGATTTCTGGTCATACATCTTGACAATCAGCCAATAACTTGTTATTATGTAAGAAACTCGATAGTAACTGCTTATCTGATAAACAACGACAGTCCTAAAGGACAAAATTATTTAGTTAAATTTCTACCGAGATTCCACGCACCCGATAACTATTTTTAAATCTTTTTAATTTGCAATGCCAAATACAATGGTTCAATTTTTCAGCTACGCGATGTTTGAATGTTGTACATTTTTGTCTCATCGCAATATGCGCAAATCGTACTTCAGAAAAACAATATACGTCTCTGATCACCTTATCCTACTGTTTACTCATTATTAAAGGCTTACAATTTTATCCTACGGTGCTGTCGTTGAGTGACCTGTATTCATAGAAAAAAAGTATTTGGTCTATTTTTTTTTATCTGTTTCCTCATCAGAATTTAAAACCTCGGCATGTATCACTCAGATTATTTTCAGTGGATATTATCAGCATCGAAATATGTAACTTAAGTATTGCGATAAAAACAAAGGTAGCATGCTACGCAGCAATGTGGTTTTCATTGTAAACTTGTCATTAAGTAAGCAATGAAAATATTTGCTTTAAATTCATGTTAATAATTTATGACTATATACCAAATATAAACATTGTTAGTCAATAATAGCTAGATAAGATAGGAAGGGGCTATTATATATTATATCATACATTTCTTTAATAGTGCTAAGCTGAATGGTAGATTTTTGTAAACGCTTAGATGAAAATTATTTAATTTCATTCTTCCGTTTCCACGAAATGTCAAGTGTGCCTGTACGCAAAATAAAAATATAAACTTTGAATATCTGTACATTTAAAATATTTTGAAAAAAATATTATGAGATCTGGAATAAGTGATGGAATACATTTGGATTGACAATTAAATGAAACTACGTGATGTAGTATTATTGGGCTATTAGCAAAGATATCTATATATCTATCATTGCTAATAGCCCACCTGAAGATGTTGTAATACAACGAAACCTAGGTCGTGGTGAAGAACTTAAAGAAAATAGAAATAATACTACATCACTTAGTTTCATCTAATTGTGAATAAAGAATTTCTACAAAATTAATGCCAAATATATTCAACATTTGGATTGTTTTTTTGAAATTTCCTGTCTGCTTGTGAAAACTTAAAAGGATCTTCCTAAACGTATTAAAGTATTAACGATAAAATTTATTTCTCGTTTTTTAATAAATTTACCTCATATTTAACATAATGCGTCGAAAGGAAGCTAATAGCTTGTTCTCTTTTTTTTGTGTACGGTATTATGTGGTTTCTACAAACACTATTATCTCGTTTATATTTTTATTTTAAGTTCAAGAAAACCGTATTTCATGGCCTCTTTTAAATTACGTTATTTCGCCTAACTCGGATAACGTTGCTTAAGATAAGCATGATGGTTCACTGATTAATTTACACTTGCTTGGCACGCCTTTACATTTACATCTTTATACTTGGTATGCAAGCTCACAAAATGTTAACGAGCTTCTGATTTTTAAACACAATCTATGATTTAATGGTCGATATTGTGTCCCTATTTAATTATTCGTTAGCTTAAGTCGTTTACAAATATTATGATTTTAAATTTTGATTATTTAATCGTAATTGTGTTTAAAGTTTGTTGTAAACTAAATTAATTTTTAACTTATGTAACCAAAACTTTTTTAACTTGTGTAATCAAATGCACACTACATTTCACAATTTACACTAATTTTTGAGTTATGTAACAAAATATGAATAAATGGATTTCCACACTTTGCAGTAACACAGTCTTTGCGCGAGACACGACTTACACTAAATAACTTATTTGAAATAATTAAAGTTGATACCAAACTCGTAGAATTTGGAACGTCTTTGTCGTCAATTGAAATAAAATGGCGTATATTAATAAAATTTTTGCGTAGCTTTATTTATTTTAAACAATCCTTGAAGACAAAATACAAGATTTCATAACTCGGACAATATCATATTTTACATAATTATGCATAAATACTTGTTGCATTCAAATTGTATTTATTAATATACTCACATAATAAAAAGTGATTACTCGCTTCTCTTGAAAATTTAATTTTTGAATTTCTGTTATTTAATGGGTCCGATAATTCGATTTGCCAAAGATTATATTATCAAGGATTAGACTTTTCAGTGACAGACTTTAAATTTATTCCGTTTTTACAATTTAATGTAGTCTTGTAATCTATTGATATTGCCAAACTCACGTTACTCGAAATTATGTAAGTATAAGAATTCATAATTTTTAGTGGTATATTTACAGAGATACGCTGAAGAAGATATCTTCACACTCCCCTTCTCACCTCCTTCCGACTCTTATTTCTTTAACTTGACTGAAATTATACTGTAATTTATCTTTTAAACTTAAGGTTTTCTCGCTTCTATTTCCAAGCCCTTAGAAGTTAATTTGAAGTTTACCTAAAACTCTAGGGACGATTCTAAATATAATAGTTTTTGAAATAGACCTAATATTTTTGCTTATGTAAAATGTTCAATGGACAATATACTAACAAAGCTGATTATATTAATATTTATAAAAAGTTTAATGAAATATTATGTACCTTTAAATATTTCAAGTTTTCTATGCATTTGTGTGTGAAAAAAAAACCCTCGTGGAGCGAATTCTACACGTATTTAATAATTTTTTTATAATATTAGGAGCACTTCAATAATAAATAATCATGCCATATCACTTATTTTCTATGCCCATTATCTACAATATTTCAAATTCTTAAGTTAGTTGAATAATTGTTTGTGACTAAACTTGAAGTTAAATAATGTTAGCATCTTTAAGAAATTCAGATAAGTGGGCATCATTGGTATACAAATCATGTTAGACATATTGTTTATAAACCAATTACGTGACTCAAATATGGTATTGGAAATTCCAAGTCTACCTATGATACAGGCAATAATTCAAGCACTGGCTTGTGGTATATTGACAAATAGTTTCATTTTCAGTCATTTCGTTGAAAGAGACTTCATTTTTTTCATTTATGAAAACATAGGTACGTTCATATTAAATAGATATTTTTCTGAATAAAACTTTAACTTTTATAAAACTCCTATTCAGCAGATTTGAATAATAAGTAATTTGTGTCTTATTAATTTATATTTCTATGCGGTGCAACTTACACAACATAAAAAATCTTAAGCCTATCCAACCATTAAGTCTTCTCAATTATCATCACATTGTGTTTAAAATATAGATTGCATTTCAACAACAGTCTCTAAAGTGTTTACATATATTTCAATTGAACGGTCTCTAAACTAAAACTATCGTGAAGAACATGGGAAACTTTCATTAAAACTGTTTCTGTTTATTTAAGATTATGACTTGGATAAAGCACATAACTTGAATTATATACCACAATTTCGATATAGGTTAAATTAAAAATTGGAAAAGATCAACACACAAGTGGAAGTTGTCAAATATTTTTATTAAGATGTCTTCATACATCTTTTTTAGGGTTTACAGTGAAATAATAAACCATTATGACTTCGTCGAGTGTATTTTTCAGTGATAAATGTAGTCCTGTAATTTCTATAGTTTTACTTTTATGCATGAAATTTTGCAAGATAATGCTTCTTATGGAAAACATGAATATTTAACAACATATTAATAAAAACAAATTGTCAAGCACGACTACGAGGTTTCTATACATATTTAGGTACTTATAAACATATAAGGGTAGATAGTATTTCTAATAAAATTACTTAAAAATGTTAATTTTTCGCAATTTATATAAATTTTGCCTATTATATTTTAAAAATCGAAAAAATAAATTGCAAGTTGAGTTTGAAAATATATTATAATTGAAATCCAATTAAGACATCAGAACCGCAATGGATGACACAAATTATTAAATCAACAATTTAAATAGTTTCATACTTCTTGTCTAATAAATTTTTAAATCAATTCTATATTTTAATGCTCGGTGTTTGTAAAAGTATAAAAGTTAGAAAGAGAAGCATTACCGTGTTCTAATTAAAGTTAACCTACTTTCGAGTATTTAATTAACTGGATGAAACAAAAACGAGGATAAAAAGAATTTCTTCCTGTAAACTACGAAGGGAAAATGATTTCATCTTATAAATGCAATTATTGTAATTAATTTCTTTTTTTAAGCGTCCGCGAGAGGTATGAAGAAATTTGCGGCCATTGCATAAAAGCAATAGTTTGAAAATGTTTTAACAATGTTTGAAATGTCGCAACATCGATATTTAGACACAAGTATTTTACAACACCAACACGTTAACAAATTACATAATTGACATAATTAATATAGTACACTTATTTTAAGCGGACGAATCGGGATGGCGAAGAAAAATCAGCAATGTAAGTGCGTTTTGGCGGCGTACAGTATTGAAATATACAAATAATGACACCACACTCAACATGCTTATAGTGCCGTCAGCTCTAGTGCCACAAAAAGAATGTGTATCCGCCCCCCGCCTCGCATTCGTCTCGCATCTTGTATTACAAAAAAGAGAAACCTTTTTTTATTATTTCTGCTAATAATGAAGACACGTTTCAACCATTCGTTTTTATAGTAAATGTGGAAATAAAAAATAAGTCATTTTCACTGAAAATTTAAATTCTTCACCATTTGATAAGCGAGTTTCATGAAATTTATAGGTTTACGTGGACCTGCAGTCACCGCATAAAAATGTAATTATTTCTGAAGCTCCTACTGAACTGCCTCCTTGCCAGAAAAGGCGATAACAAAGTATTGAAAATATTAAAGAGATATTCTTCCTATTTCAGTTCATAGGAAATGTTACAAATAGTAAAAGAAAAAAAAATTAATTATCAAATCTATAACATAAGCTGACCTCAAAAAATCTAAACTCACTTAACCCAGCCCAACATAACACAGAATAGAACAGCACAGCACAGCCTAGCACAGTACAACACAAAACACAACTTACCCTGGGCCCAGTTAATCTAACCTAATATTTTCTAGCCTAACCTAACCTAACCTATTTGAATAAAATTGTTCTATTTCCAATTGCAAGTTTATCAGTTTTGCTACTCTCTTTGTTTAGTCTCCAAAGTTACTTATTTATTTTGCTCTCTTTTAGGGAGATCGAATTATGAAACTAAAAATAACCAAAATTCAAAGATTTTTACATCAAACGAATACCTTACTTTTTGTAATTATTTGGAACAAAATTGTTTAATGATGTGGTAAAATATTTTATTCCATCAAAACGCAAAATTTATCAACCAAACAAGCTCGATTTTTATCATAAAGTGATGATGAAGAAGCTATTTCATCTTACTCTGAAAAATGTCCACATGACGGTAATATGTCACGAATCATACCACCTTACAATCTAGAAACATTGTACTTACATGTTATACTCCGAATGACATGAAGATTATGCTTTAGAGATATTTAATGTGTAAGTAAGGATATAGGACTAATGTGCCCGACAAAGCATTTTTTAAAGATCTGATTATATTGCTTTAGAAATATATTTTGAAAGATATTTTTTGAATTTTTAAAAGTAATTGGGACAAAGATTATAACTGCTATCTTAAGGTTCTGACAACACCAAATTTAGCTTTTATAATACAATTTTAGCGAAACATACTAAATTTATAGCCACGAAAAAAATATATATTATTCTTGACAATATTTCTAAAGTCCTAGCTGTTTCCAAAACACAACTGAAATATTTTTATATCTGAAAAAAAATTCAAAACATCTCGTAACATAAATTTTAAAACATGTTAACTCCGTTATTTACAACACTTTATGAATAGAATTAAAAAGACTAACTGTTCATGTTTTATTTAAAATCTTGGTTGATTTATATTTTCAATAATACAATGAATTGAAATTAATGGTAGTAATTCAAAAAGATCTATTATCAAATTGGGAGTACCTCAGCGTACTACACTAGATCCATTTTTTTCCTTGTCTATATTAGTGACTTTCTGCCATTCATGGTCAGAGATATGTGCGATATTGTTCTTTTTGGCGATAACACCTACTTAATTTTCAAAGTGGATAGGAAAGAAACAGACCTCACAAATATTAATGGAACCCTTACTAAAGTACAAAAATGGTTTTCAGTCAATAATTTGCAAAAACAAAATGTATTAAATTTTCTATGCCTAATGTACCCCAGGTTAGTGGCAGTGTAATTTTAAATAACAAAGTACTAGAAATAGTAACCACTGCCACTTTTCTGGGTATAACTCTAGATCATAAGTTACAATGGGCTGCTCATATACATTCAGTAGCTGGTAGGTTAAGCTCGGCTGCGTTTGCAGTTAGAAAAATTAGGAAGCTGACTGATGCAGCAATGGCCAGGTTAGTTTATTTTGCTTATTTCCACAGCATTATGTCGTATGGTATTATGTTGTGGGGCAGCGCTGCAGATATTAAAACTATTTTTATTTTGCAAAAGAGAGCAGTCCGAGCCATATATAATATGAAACCTCGAGAATCTGTAAAAGAAGTATTTAAAGAGGCAAATATTCTAACCTTGCCGTCATTATATATCTATAAAAACTTATTGTATGTAAAAAAGAACTTAAATTTTTTCGTTAAAGGATCTGATATCCACACTCTTAATACAAGAAATAAAAATAAAATCCATAGTATTCAATTTAGATTACAAATTACTAATAAGTCTTTTCTGGGCAATGGTGTTCGTTTTTTTAACAGGATACCTGAGAATATAATAAACCTTTTAATAGAAATTTTAAACGGATATTAAACACGTGCTTATTTCGAAGGCTTATCATAATATCAGGGATTATGTTGAAGATAAGTATGTATAGAGGCCATTATAGGATAAAATGCACATTCTGACCCTCATTAAGAGGGACTGATTTATTGTTCGTAGATATACGTATAGATAATAAGAATATTTGTTCATAATAATTAGAAGTTAAATCGTAACATGTCAAAAGAGACTTTAATAGTCATACTTGGAAGCAAAATTTAAAAAATTTAAAAAAAATAAAATAAATAGAATTCCAATAAAAAAATATAAAACACATTATTTCTTTTGAACACAAAGAAGCATTTTGGCGATGTCTGTTGTTTCTCTTTTGCAAAAAATAAAAACACATTATAAAAAAATATAAAACACATTATTTCTTTCGTATACAAAGACGCATTTTGGCGATGCCTGTTGCTTCTCGCGTGCAAATCGACAGTGTGCTCTGAGGCGCGGTGTTAATCAGATCTATGTCGCTTGTTTTCCCACCCGCTCAAAAAGCAATAGCAAAAAGCGATATAATTAAATTCATTTTAATCTTAAGTTTGGATTTGTGTTTTAATATCGTAAGAATAAGTTTAGTTCCACCCCAATGATATTTTGATATTTTTTTGATAGGACGTGGAAGAATATGCATTATATATTGAATTCAATATATATATATATATTTTGAAATCGTCGTGTATTTCAGAATATACATTGTACTTCGCGATTATTTATTATGAAAAAATCGATTTGAAAATTTTCATATTTTGTTTGCACGGGAATACATTTTAATATTCTTTCTTTCACGTAATTTACTTTTTTTCAATACTTTTCGCTTGCCCACTTTTAAATATTTTGGGTTTGTCTTTTTTTATTAAACATTTGCCGAGAAATAACGTAGACTACTTGAAAACGCTGGAAATATCATAGCAAGCGAAATCTGTTTGATTATAAAACCTTGAGACGAAGGTCTGTTTGATTATATTCGTTCACGATGCAATGGAGCAAAATATCTACCTTACTTTCTACACAGAAAGACCAGGAAACGATATAGGCTACTTTCTAACCCGGGAAATGTCATTATTATTAAAACAACAGTAACAACTAATACTAAAAAATTGAAAGTCTGTTTATCCTTCGTTCACGACGCAGTGGAATAAAAGAACGACGTCAATTTGTGCACAAAGATGTTTGGCGCACCAGGAAGTGATATAGACCAACTGCCAGCCCGAGAAATATCTTCCTAACTAATATTATAATCCTAACCTATGTTAAAAATTTCGAAATAGTGTTTGTTTGGCATTTTTTCACGTCTCAACGGAGAAACATATGGACATAACTTACTGCATAGAGATAGTTGGGAGAACAGGAAATGATATAAGTAAAATACCGACCGTGGAAATCTCATCCTAACTAATATCACAATCCCACATTATATTAAAAATTCAAGAATGTTTGTTTTCGCACGTTGCAATGGAGCAACAGATCGACATGACTTTCGTCACAGATATATTTGACGGACCAGGAAATAGCAGTAGCTCCTTTCCAATGTGAACAATCTTATCCTAACTAATATAGCAAACCCAAAATTTACAGATCAGGAAGTATATTTGTTTGTCTTTTTTTCGCGTTACAATGGAGCAACAGATCGACGTGACTTCCTACGTAGAAATAGTTAGCCGACCGGGAATAGATACAAACTACTTACCAACGTAGAAAATCTTATCCTAACTGATATTATAATCCCAACTAATATTAAAAATGCGAAAGTGCGTTTATTTGTTCTTCGTTCACGACACAGTAGAGCAAAAGATCAACGTGACTTTCTGCACAGAATTATATGGAGGATCGGAAAATGAAATAGGTTAATTGCCAAACTGGGAAATCACATCCTATCTAATATTACGTTCCCAAGTAATATTAAAAATTCGAAAGTATGTTTGTTTGTCCTTCTTTACGTCGCAACGAAGCAACAGATCTACGTGACTTTCTGCATAGAAGTAGTTGGTGGACCAGGAAATTACATAGACTAGTATAATACTTAAAATATATTAACTTTAATTATATTCGCATAAGTAATTTACTTGGTTTTTAAGTGTTTTTTCAAGTAACAAATTTTAAAGAATAATAAAACTATCACATAAATTGCATTAGTACGTACGATTTTACAATTTAAAAATTAATAAGTGTTTTGCTTCGGAGCAGAAAATTATGTGTAACGAAGTGTGGTAGCATCTTTTAACAATTGGTGGTGTATGATAGTCTTTTAATGTTAGTGATATATGTTAGCATCTTGTAGTGTATGGTCGTATAGGGAGTAATGTAGGGTGATATTTGGTATTGCCTTGTTGTATGGTGATCCTTGGTAGTATAGGGGGTAGTGTGTAGTTTACATGTTAACTTACTAAAACTCATTAAAACGTAGCATATGTGAACACATCGGTTAATTGTCCTCCTGGTTAAGAGTCCTGGCTGACTAATATAAGTTAATAAAAAAGCGTTTTCGTTTTTTTTAATATGATTTTTATTTCAATATATATATTTAATTAAATAAAAAAATAAAACCAATTTTTATAAAAGGATTCCAATTTACTTTTTATTTTATTCTCACTAAATGTGTAGTCTCTTTGTGTTATTTTGATAGTTTCTTTTTCACCTGACCATAGTGCAAAAAGGCACTGTTTCCGCTTTGTTATATGCAACTTTCGTATTTTTTTTAAATTTCGTAACAAATAATTATGACTTTTGATTTTTTTCAACAGTAATGTCTTCCACTTTGTATGGGTGAAGCTGAAGAATTTTATTGTATTGTGAATTCATCATAGGATATTAAGCGTCCATAAATTAAAGTATGTATTTTCACTGACTGCTTAAATCCTTCGATGATGATATCGTTTTCCATACCAGTTGACGGACCTGAAAAGTTACAGATAACACTTTAACCTTTCTGTACTTATTATACATATAAATATTATATACATATATATATATATATATATATATATATATATATATATATACATATATAGTTTGCAACTATGCCAGCGTTTTGGCTTAGCGCTAGTTTATCAGAAAGAATAACGGGTGGAGCTTGGGAGCCGAGCTTAAAAATCAGATTCTTCAAACTCATTAGGTGTTGTCAGCGCCTTAAATCAAAGTTTCTGTTTATATTTTTCATTTTATATGAAATAAATATTCAAGAAAAGTTTTTTTTGGAAGTATTTAAAAATCACAATTTCAAACGAATTATATTTTATGTTTCATAAAAGTATGCTATTTATTTTAAATTACATAATTACACGTATTTTTTTAAAATTTATTATATTATGGTACCTGGCAGAAAAGATTTTCCCCAGAAAAGATGTTCGCGTTCTCCGCCTCAAGCTCGGTCATGCGTTTAAGTTTAGGTTGTCTTCCCATTGTCTGTTTTGTCTCTTGCGATTTCACTTCCCTTCTATGGGATCCCAATTAGTTATTAATTTTGCCATTCGTCTTAATCTTTGTGTAACATATATCCTAGCCATTTTTGCTGATAAATTTTTATAAGGATACATTCCCTTCTTAATTTCAATTCACCTATATAAGTACCTTACATCATCTTTCTTAATAGTTCTTGTAAGTTATCTGTTTATATTTCGTGTATACCTTGGAGCGCCTCTGCATTCTTTGCGAGTGCCTAAATTTCATTTCCGTGTGTTAAGCAACGCAGAATATTCTAAAACCTTTTTTTTTAATTTCTTATCACCTATATTTGTATTTTAATTTTATTTGTTAGAGACTAGTTATTCTTCCAAACAAGATCTATTCTTCTGTTTGTTTCCTTCAGTGTCTGATATATAAGGGACGTAATGTAATGTTCTCGTACTTTGATGTTTTTGTTGCCAATAGTTATTTCTGTTTCTTTCGTGTTGACAATTAACTTTATTTTTATCATCGATATTCTGAGTTTTTTACTTTATTTTTAAAGAACTTATTGAAAATCTAAGTTTTTCACGTATGACAAGTTTTTTTTTTGTTAGTCTTCTTTTATTAACACAAAATCATAAATAAAGCGCAAATGGATAAGACGGAAAATATTTATGCCCAATTCATATCCGTTCCACTAAAGACTGGGAAAATATTTTTCGAAACTCGTTAGAATAGCTTTCAGGATATGGGGTCAACTTATATCACTCCTCTTTTGATTCTATTTTCATTTGCTACCTTATATGTAATGAAATAAATGACATAACCAGATATTTCAACTAACCGCTTCTTCAAGTTCAGTCTTGCCTTATATCACGTCACATTTATAAATTTATGTAGATCTTGACGTACACATATTTAGTCTTAGGAAAATATTGTCACTTTCAAATGTTTATTCGTGTGACATATATGTGGTTCATTAAACGAATACTTGTCTAAAACGTTTGCTAACTTTCCTAATAGCCCACCTGAAGATGTTGTAACACAACGAAACCTAGGTCGTGATAAAGAACTTAAAGAAAGTAGAAATAATACTACATCACGTAGTTTCATTTAATTGTGAATAACATAGTTTTATCAATATTTCCAAATGATACTTTTTTATTGCCCAGCCACCTCATTTTTTAATTTTTTAGAAAACATTCGTCTTCTTAATTAAAATGTCATTCATTCGTTACTATTGACAACATAAAAGTTAAATACTGAAACATGTGCATTTTTTCAGTTACAAGACATGAAAAGTGATGCTTCCCACTCGGTCTTCCTATTGTTCTCGGCCGTAAATCAACTCCCTCTACACCTTTCCTTACAACTTTTTTAGTAACTTGCTTATCACTCGGAGCTAACAACGTATTTTTTGCTGTTTTTTCCCTACCACTTTTTTTATTTATTAACCTACGCTTGAATTAGATCTTGTTTGCAATTGTGGTTTGGATATTATTTGACCGACTGCATTGTAAAATGCTCCAGACTTAGACTGTTCGTGAGTATGCAGAATTGTCCTTTATTTACGGGCTATATGATGGTAATGCAAACCGCAATACGAACTGAGAGCGCCACTATAATCGCAAACGCTTTCCCGATCACCGAGTCTTTCTACGTGTAAATAACGCATATTTAGAGGGTCGAGTTCCTGGAAATATAATTTTTGAAGGAAGAACCAGAAATATTGATGAGCGTCAAGTGCTGGCCGATGTAAAAGAAGCTCCTTTTGCTAGTGTTTGGCAGATTTCTCGACGTACTGGTGTCCCAAAAAGTACACCGCATTTTAAGAAGAAATAATTTGTATCCGTACCATGTACAACGAGTGCAAGCACTGCTACCTGTCTATCAACGACGAATAGATTTCTGTCGGGATATGCTGCATCTATATCAGCAAGATCTTATATAATTATGCAAGCTTTTATTTAATTCAATCTTATGGAGCGATGAATCATGTTTAAAAATAATGGGAATATTTAATATGAACAGTTTACACCAATGGGGCGTCGAAAATCGCCGCATAGTAATGGAATATAGATTTCAACATCAATTCGGAGTCAATTTGTGAGCTGGAATCCTGGATGGCAAAATTATCGGTTCATTTGAACTCCCACCGAGGCTTAATGGAGTTTGTTATCTACGATTTTTAAGAGACGAACTTGGAAATATGTTGAATGAAATACAACAAGATGGACGTGATAGGATATGACCATAACACGATGATGCACTGGCCCACTTTTCGTGACAAGTAACTGAATACTTAAATTCAACTCACCCAAATCAATGGATACGACGCGGCGGTAGAATTGCATGGCCATTGCGTTCGCTATACCTCAGTCCATTGGACTATTTTCGATGGGAATATCTCAAAGAGGCGGTCTATGAGACTACTAACGATAATGAATAACAATTAAGACCAAAAATTACACCATGTTACTGAAGTGGTAAAAAACAAGGAAGAGGCCTTATAAAGTTTAAGAAGAATTTGTAAGAAGATGTTGGTAATGCATAAGAGCTAGGGGAAGGTATTTTGAGTATTTACTGTAATAAAAAAACATATTAAATGCGGTATGATCATAAATACTACACTTGTTTTATTTTACCATAACCAAAAAATGATCAATTTTATGGGTTTAGGATTAAAAAACACGTTATTAAATAACTTAGTATCAGAAAATTATAACAGTGCAGTGTGTTAAAAGAGTAAAGGCAGAAAATCAATTAAAGCATGGTTAGACCAAGTTGAGAAGAATACCTGATAGTAATGTAAATGTTTTCAAAATTTATTTTTTTAATAATAGTATAAGGGAAAAACCATCTAAGAAATACTTAAATGCCTACGCGTAGTAAACGTATCCTAAAAGCAACCGCTTTGTACTATCGAAAGTAAACGTATTTTTTATTACTGTTATTTTTTCTCATTAAACCTGACAAATGGTACTGAATTTCAACTTTCAAAGAATCCAAACTAGCGAATTAATTTCGGTTAATAACATTGTAAACGGGTTCATTTTCAGTGGACGTTATCCTATGTTTATTGGAGCTGTCGGTACATAAGTTTCATCTCTGTACTGTGGCCGAAGTATTTTAAATGTCTACTTTTATGTCAAGGTGTATTTGGAGAAAATTGTGAGATGGAATGATAAATATATCAACGCCAGGAATATGCATTATTTTTATTACCCGATAAATCCCATTGTTAAAAATTTATACTTTTCTAATTACCACTTTGAAAATTACGTTTGTTTGCCTCAAGTTAGTTCAACAAAAGCTGCTGGTGATTAATGACTTTTTTGTCAGTACCACAAACTGCCCTGAGTGAAATGACACAGAATGATATTTTGTTCTTAATTCTAAGTCATCTAATTTAATTTTTATGTAGAATAAGAAATAGCCGAAAAAATTACAATTACCAAAGTCACCAAAATACAATAATATTCCGCCTTTCTACCTTGGCAGAAATGATTTGTTACCCTAGCTATATTCCGATAATTTCACAGCGATGTCCTGAGCAATACTTTAACAAAGTTTTCAGCATAGAGATAATGGAAAACTTTTTCAAATTATCCACCATGTAACTCGATGCAATATTCTATCTCTTATTATATATCATGTATTAGATAAAAGAGCGAGAAAACAGATAGGTTCTCCTATAAAAGGATTAAAATAAAAAATAAAATGAAAGAAGGAATTTTTCTGTTAGAAGTAAACAAAAAATATTGCCTTGAAAATTATGCTTTCTAATTTACGAGTATACATAACAGAATAAACGAGAACAGGATCATAATATCATGAGTATTTCAGGTAAAAACACGATTGCATTTTACTAAAAACATGATTCGATAATATAATCAGAAACAAAACAATTTGTAGTAACATTTTTTCGAACTGTAAATTAATGAAATCTCATTAATATTCACAATAAATAATTAAATGAAACTACGTGATGTAGTATTATTTCTACTTTCTTTAAGTTCTTTACCGCGACCTAGGTTTCGTTGTGTTACAACTTCAGGTGGGCTATTAGCAAAGATCTATTATCTGGTGTGCTATTATCTTTGCTAATAGCCCACCTGAAGATGGAATGTGATACAATGAAACCTAGGTCGTGGTAAAGAACTTAAAAAAAGTAGAAATAATACTACATCACGTAGTTTCATTTAATTGTGAATAATGAATTTCTACAAAATTAACGCCAAATATATTCAATATTCAGAATAAAGTTGAATATGATACTCGTATGTTGTAATTTTCTTTATTAGTCCGTATTGATGTCAGTAGACAATATTTCTCTTTAAGTATATGTTTGTTCTAAGCCTCATCAAAGTTTTAAACCCCAAATGCTATCACTACAGAGCGCGCAAATATACACCCGCAGGGTTATTTTAGCTTTCGCTCACATCTAATCGGAACGCTAATGTTCATTGAAGCGTGCTGCTCGCGACTCGCGCAGGAACGCGTCGCTCCTCGGCCCAATCCAGAATGAACTCATTTCATTCGAATTTATAACAGTAGGTACTTGAATGCAGTTTACTTCTCGGTCAGACGTGTAATTTACGCCGTACATTCGACGGAGCTAAATTCTTTGGTTATTTGTCAAGAAAGTATTCGTTAATAAGAAATGTAAATTGTCGAACGTCGTTTAAAGTCAGTCAAAATTTCTGAGATAATGTAATATGTTATTAATAAATCTTATATACGCGGTGTCCGTAAATAGATGTCAGACAAATAAAGACGCTATTCGTTGGCTCTATAAAGGAATAAATTTTCGTTGAAATCAAATGTAAAACAAGCCCTTTTTTCTAATTGAGTGCAAAAAATATATTACACATGACTCTCTTTAACATATCCAATACTTGTATGGAGTGCGGTGTTTACCCGCAGTGGCGATGTCTTCGCAACTGTTTGTGGGTTATTCCCCCCTAGCGGCACTGAATAATATACTCAAGTATCGTGTATACGAAAAAGAATATTATTTTCAATTTTCTGAAAAAGAAAGTCATCTTTTAAGTTTTGATTTTACTGGAGAGAGATGGAATTGCTTGAATTAGGTCTATGCAACATCGTCTCACGTGATGCATCAAATAAAAATTACAAAAACAATTTTTAAAGCGTAGAATGAGGGAGGATATAACTAAAACATAAACAATTTCCAGTGTGTATTTATTATTTTTACAAACTAAATAAAATTATATTTTTAAATGTTTCTACAAAATTATGTAACATTAAATTGTTAAAAGCCCCGCATTTGTTACAAGAATGACAAGTACGATATTGAAATACTAAAAATGGTAATTTTTTCAGTCATCAGAACCTATAAAAAAATTGAGAGTGAAGCTAATTAAACATTTTAGAGATTACTACGTAAAGAAATTTAAAGTTGAGCCCCAAAAACCCAGGATCTACTAATGAACGTTTTCAAATTTATAATGAATAAATTACACAATTAAATGAAACTACATGATGTAGTATTACTCCTACTGTATTTAAATTCTTTACCACGACCTAGGTTTCGTTGATTTACAACATCTTCAGGTGGGCTAGTAGCAAAGATTAACTCTTAGAAACATCCAATAACATTTATATATTACAAAAACAATAGCCGGAAGCCGGGTTTGTGTGGGTTTTCCCACAGCTTACGTTAGTGCGTTTAGGGAAGCGGTGTAGAAGTAAAATAAAAGCTACAATTTAAACTTAATAAATTACATTAACAACTATGAACTAGCAAAAATATATATTAAAAATAAATTTAATATATTTTTTATTTATAGTTTATAATGATTTATGCAATATTTATACGTATTTCATTACGACTGCTGATGAGATATTTATATATTTCAGAGGTGATTCTCTATGATTGTTTGTATTTATGAGTCTTAGTGACAAAAGAACTTATAAGAATGTAAATAAGGGTTATATTTATCATTATTAGTTAACATTTTCCATTATTCTTTGGACGAAACTTGTTTATATTATTGTCTTTTATTACATATATTCACTTAATTTTATTTAATCAAGTATTCCATTATGTAACAGAGTTAATTGGGAACCTAATAGATTAGCAGGTTGAATCAGAAATACTTGAAAAAACTAAAACAATACTTAGTCATTTATACCAAATAAGACGCCATGCTTCGTATTACTTTTCACTTTCACAGATTTAATAAAACAAGAGTCTCAAATTATTTTTTTTAGATATGAGAAAATTTCATTATTATTTCTACTGGTAAAATAATATCAAATTGAAAAACAATGAAACGTTACTGAAAAGCGATGATTTTCATTATACCTCCAAACGAAAAGGATGTTGGTTAAAAAAATGTACATTTTTATTTCATACCACATAATTTCCATTTTATGTAATTTTGATTACTCACTTATATATTCAGTTTCAAATATTTATTTTACTTAAAATTGGCTACACTCTGTAACACATTTTTATATGGGAAGATTTGAAAAGTAAGTATAGAAAGATTTTTAAAAAAACATTGAAAAAATAGGTAACGTAATAGGTTAAAAGTAAATGACGCGAGTAAATTATGATTTTAAAGTGTATAATTATTTAAAATAAACCGTACATAAATATTTCGGAATAATTTTTTTGGTTTTAGTCAAGTTACTACAGATAATTTTTATATCGTAATTTTTTTAAGTAAATATTCCACTAATTTTCTCTTAGGGTTAGTCAATTATAACTTATCTGTTAATAAGTAGACACTCTTGAATATGCAGTTCGTAAAATCGGCAAATAACTATGTCCATACTTCTACGTCATTAGGATTAGCTTCGTTATAAATTTATTGATTTTGTTTTAGCATAAGGGTCAGCGTTAAAAAGGCAGAGTTATGTCCTAAACCTCTCACTACTGCATAAGATTTGATAATTTTACAGACAATTACTCTCTTTATGGATAATTCACCCTTAATGTGATAATTAAATTTGTTTTATTTTTTTTTTTTTGCGTTGGATTCCTTTCTATTACTGTTCTACATTTGTTATAAGTAAAAATTATTTTTATTTGCACTGAAAGTGGTCAAATTCGCAACAAACAAATAAACAGTTTTCTCACACCTTAACTGATTTGTAATTACGTGATGTAGTTCTTTCTAAAGTCAGAGATCAATTGTGCAAAATACAAAGACAGGGAAAATTCGTGCTGCTTTCAACGATATAGTAAAAATTTGGATTTATCGAACAATAAAATTAGATGAGCAGCTGACCTTAAAATTTGTAACACAGTATGTGAAAAGATTGTAAAATTGTTCCACAATAACGGGTCTTAAATAAAACAGAGGCAAGACTGAATAATCATTGGACCACTGTTGACTACAAATTGCTATGCATACGCTTCGTGAAAATTTAAAAATTGAGATAAAAACGTATGCCTCAAAATTTATAATTATTTAAAATAAATAATAAAATATATTGCACAGTGAATTAGTTGTTTTCAAACCTTGAATTTACGGTAAATTCACAGAAGCTATGAAAGGTAATATGAATACCAGAAGAAAACAGTTGAAAGAGCAAGCGAATGAATAATAGTCAATCTTAAATTAGAAGCACAGCTCATAAGTAACTAGCTAAAGTCACGTTTCAAGGAAATTTGGTAATTATAAAAAGACATAGGTCAGAATTAGCAAAAAAAAAAATTAAAAGAATCCAAAAACGTCGTCGTAATACGGGCAGTGCCAATGATAAGCACAGAGCACAAAATTATGAAAGTGCGGAAATTATCGTTGAGGGGCTTAAACAGACATAATAAGTAAAGGTCACAAGTTAGGTTTTCTTCTTTTCATATGTAATAAAGTGATTAATAAATATTTTGTTATAAATGAAAAAGAAAATGTGTTCAAATGAAGATGGATGGCGATCCACCTTCATTCGAATTATCATTGTTCACTCTACCTAGGTGGGAAATGATCTAAAGATATAGATTGAAAGAGTGAAGTCTGTTTTAGATGCAAAATTAATAACTGAAACAATACTTTATGACCGAGGTCAAGAGAAACGGACAGATAAATAAATAAATAATATTTTTTCGATGTATAAGAAACTTCGGAGAAGGGATATTTTATCGGGAAAAAACATTCAGTACACAAAAATATCCATTTACGGGGAAAGTTTGAAGATTTTTCAGCCCAAAAAATTAAAAAATTAAAAAAAAACAATTTTTCTCCAAGCTCAAAACACCTTTGACATTTTTTGTAAAGTAGTTTTATCCTATTAAAAACAGATTCCACTTTTACTGTCATATTACTTTCTACCCCTGTCTTCAATCATTTATGGCTCCCAAGCCTTTTTTTATCTTCTTCCTTGTCTTTATTCAAATTACTGAACAAGAAATAAACATTGAGTGCTAGATTCGGTAATTTCCAAGGTATAAACTTTAGTAGTGGTGACTGCATAAACAAGACACTGTTACCTAAATAGGTTCTTCTTTTCCGCGACGATTGTTACTCACCCTATCTTCAACAGTATTATGTAATATTCTCCATACATTGTAGAAATTCAAGGAAGTTGAAAAAATCCCAAAAAAAAATGATCATGGGCTATAAAACCGAACTCTTTTTGCTTTAAATATTTCAAGATAACCTCCATAATTAAAGAGTTTTTGCAATTTTTGAAATTACTTATAATATTACTTCGAAAGGAAAAATCGAATTATCAGGATTTGTTCCCATTTTATAAAATGCACTCTGCCTTAGCTTATTCGTATTGTAACGTTATTATTTATCGAATATATATCAATGATTATACTTGAATTATTTATTTCCTTAGACCATAAATGAATTTTTTCAAGCTTAAAATATTTCGGTTTTTAATTAAAATTACTTAATATTTCGGTCAATTGTATTAAAATAAATTTAGTAAAGTGGAGATTCAGTATTTCTTTTAATCTGTTCTCCTTTCCTAGAACTGACACAAAATTGTCAATTCTAGGAAAGTAGAACAACTGAATCTCTACTTTACTGAATTCAATATTTTTGGAAAGATTCATTGCAGCTATCGCAAAAATATAAATTTTTGTTAAAGGTATATTAAATGTCTTTAGGATTTATTCTAAAATGAACACAATATTTTTATTAAAAATAATTATTAACTTTTTTCTTCTCTGATAAAATAGATATTTTGAATATCATTATAAACCAAAAGATGTGGATAGTAGTGCCTCATATGATAAGTAGTCCATCAAAATAAAACATATGGGCGTTAAAATGCAGATGATTAAATGCATCACCAAGCCCTAATTATTAAAATGTTATTCACATAGCTATATTCATTATCATTTCAGTCTGCTAATTTGAATAGTAATAAATTGTAATTTAATAAGACGATAGCTTCAAAAAAATCATGTTTTATTGTCATTCCATCGTTTCTATAAACGATACTCAATATTTGACTGGCTATGGCTACTTGTGTACAAAATGAAATATTGAAAAATAGTCATAAATATTATAATAAAGACAACTGTGAATTTCTATGGAGTTTACATAATGAATTTTTAAAATGGGTGAAAAGATCGTCGGTCAATCGAAAATAGAGAAAAGTTAATATATTCCCATAAAAAACAAAATACAAAGTTAGAATCTAAAAATTAAAAGTAGCACGGTGACAAAAAATAACACCACAATATCTTTAGCAATTTTTTGCCAATACCTCATAAATAATCTGCCTTCGGCGATATCTGTACTAATAAAGTGAATACAGAGCTAAATGTGTCTGCCGAAGTCTCAGCAGTAAACGGAGTTAAAGTTCGAATATGATGAATTATAAGATATATAGTATAGAGGAAACCTAAACGATATTTAGTATAAAATATAAAATTTAATGAAATATAATTAATTTTTTTTTTTTTGCCCTAATGAACTAAGTAATGAATTTCTTTTTAACATAATTTTCTAAACAAGCAAGACTATTATATGAAAGTTATATAATATTATATTTAAGACTATTAACAACATCATATTAAGATTATTAACAAGACTATTATATAAAAGTTGTATAATATAGTTATATAATATTTTATGAAAGTTATATAATAATATTTACTGATTTAGTGACGAAATAAAATTAAATTGAATGTTACACAACACAATTATAATTAGATTACTTTAAAATGTCTCTTTCTTCTTTAATTACATTCGCTGATTTTCGAACAAATTAAAAGGAAAGAAATAATGATGATGATGACGATTTTCAGTTGAAGAATATTCAGACAAATATGGTAATTGCATTAGACTTATACGAATACAGTGATCAAAAATCGTAAAGATCGTTATTTGATAGAAAATGTGATTTTGAAATCAATAAGTAACTCATGCGTCCGAAGTCAAATCGTTTTATTTAAAATTTTCTCAATGGTTTGTAAAATAATTTTTATGCCACGGTAAACCCATAATTATTTCTCTATACATTTATTTTTTAACATCATTCATTCAATATTAAATAAACTTCTAATATTTAACAGGATATATTGATGGCTTAAATGTAGTCGCCATAACCTAGTTGGACAAACGTCGCACAGTGATAAAAAAAGTGTAATTTTCGTCACTCTTCGGGTTTAAATCTTTTTCATGTAAGAAATGCTTTCTGTATTATAATTATTTCTAATTTCAAATCTTCACAAGGAATAAATATTTTTATTACATGGACCACTACTAAATTTCAGTTACTAAAAATATTATTTTGAAGCACACATAACTTAGATTTATATCAACATAAAACACGTGTTTAGCATTTAGAAATACCTTAATAACTGTCATGAATATAGTATCAGTTACTAGACACACGTAAATATGTGTTTAATGTGCAACTTAACCCGTCGATTTTTGTCGTATCGTGCACGCATCGTGAGCAACTTCATACTGTCAAGTTTTGTTGCATCATGCGCGCGCTTTGTGACCAACTTCATCCTGTCGATTTTTGTTACATCGTGCGTAGATATGCGCGCATTATACAATTTTACTCTCGTCCTTTTTCCATAACGCGCCTAAAGAAGTATAACTTCAAAAAATTGCTCCACGCAACGCTCGATGGCAAATTCTACCAACCTTAGGGAATCAGCCTGAAACTTCTGGTATCTCGAATCGAAAGAAGCGTGTATCTCCAAAAAATTGAAAGAGCATTTTCTAACTGATACCTCCTATATAACTCCATTTGTCCATTCCAATTTATCAACTGTTAGTCTACTAAATTTGATTTTAAATAAACTATTCGGCACTGCACTTCGAGACTCGTTATTATTCACCGAAGTTTGAATAGACTAGTTCCCTAGTTAGACTAGTTTCATTATCCCTCATATTCGTTTCCCTCATTCCGTAACGTCTTGACTCGTATGACTTCTTTACTCCATCGACAATGTATGCTCTCCATAGAAAGTTTAATTAACTTTAATTATTTAGGCTTTGTCGTGTAGTTACGCAATGTTGAAATGAAAAGTCTATACTTTATCTTCTTTTCCTATTTGCGAAAGTGGCATGTTAAAAGCACGTAAATAATTATGTATATATATATATATATATATATATATATATATATATATATATATATACGTGTATGTGTGCCAGATGAAGTTTTAAAAGTATTTTTGTTTCATCAAATAAATTGTAGAGTAATATTAGAATGTAAAGTCGATAACATACGAGTAACGATCATATACAAGAGCAATGAAATTTATATTTAGACGACTTTGTCAAAATAAATTTATACTACGCTAGTGGCTTTATCCACGTACTCGTAAATATCAATTATCCAATATCACTTTTAAAATTTACACCTTACTAATAAAGCCAACTCAAGTACAAAAATGGAGAGAAAAGATGAAGCAAATAGAGGAGGTATGAAAGTAGATTACGAGATAGCAGGTTCAATTTACTTTGAAGTGGATTAAGTTCTTTTCGGCTTATTATTTTTTATAAAATAAATATAACGTTTTCAACCAGATCATAAAGAACATTTTTCACCAAGGTTATTGAATCGCATTATATTTCTTTTAATTAAAGCGACAAATTTTAATTGCATTGAATTTTTTACATAAAATTGTTTATCGATTTTTGCTCACTGAAACATTCAAGGTGTCCATAGATACAGTTATATCGTTAGCAGAATGTAAATCAAGGATTATTAACTCAGTTGCCCTCACTGGAAATAGGAAAACAAATCAATTTCCAACTTTTCTCCACCCCACCACAGGCGTAATCAAACCGTGTTGTTTATTCACGCACTTGTTATCCTGTCAGTATCCCCGGAGATGGCTCGGCACGTGGAGGCGCGCTCGCTACGCACGGACGCTAAGTGAACCTTTATCGAGTTTACCGATTGATGCCTTTGTCTTTATTTTATATAAATTATATTAAATGATTTCCATGACCAATTCTCATGATCACCAATTTGTTTCAGCTAGTAGCATTGACGGAAAAGTATTTAAACACTTATATAAAACAAGAATAAGTATAGTGGAATATTATGTATTCGATTTTTTTTTCTTTATTCATAGATTGCATGGTATAAGAACAATTTACAACCTTTATAATAGATCCATGTTTTATGTTTTATTTCATTTTCTTCATTTATTTAAAAACTTAACTTTAGATCGATCCAACTGGTTTAATACGTTAAAAAATAATAAGAAGACAGAGAGAAAAAATTACTTAGGAGTGTAAAACAGAAATTGTTCTATATATAAGCATCTAACTATAAGTATAAAGCTTTTTATGACAAATGTGCATTACGAATGTGGAAATAGAGAACTAACAGAATATTAAAGGTTATTCTACCGAAATTGTTTGCCTTCTCCGGCACATACAATTTTAATAAATAAGTCTCCGTGAAAAAGATGACCTAAATTTGTAGAAAAGTTGTTTTCAATAAAAAATTCATTTCAGAATTTATTGCCATATTTTAGTTTACTAATATAAAAAATTAAATATATTTTTAAAATGATGGCTCAAATGGAAGAATTCTCATCCCGAAAATTAAATTTTATGCACCCGATCAATAAAGAAGAATAATAAATTAATGATAATTTAACTTTATGAACATTTTTTACAAATGTACACTTTGTATTTACAAATGTGTCTTTCCTTTCATTTGCCCCTCTTTAAAGTGTTACAAAAATCGTAAAAATTAAAGTGTTACAAGAATCGTAAACATCAAAATTGAATAGTTTTTATTATTGCTGCGCTTATATTCCAACACAAGTTAAATGGTAGAAATAAAGAACAAATATATCTTCGTCTTGATTTTACGACTTATGAAGGTTTCCAACATAGTTATTTTTAATTCATTTAACGTGAAGTTTTACTATTACTGTATATTTCCACAATATTCTTCAATATAATTATTGGGAACATTTTCAATGATATAAAAAGCATATATATAGACACATTTTACTTAATTTCCTCGACATAATATATGTTGAGCATATATATGCATACGTGAGCAAATGGCGGGCTGGCATAAAGTCTTTATTGAAACAGTCAAATATCCCTTTTGTGTATTATTCATTTGTTAATACGTTTCCGCTAGCTGGCTTAACCTTACCACAAGTAATTATTTCTGCTACTGCAATGGAAACCCGGCTCATATTTCCTGATCACGTTATACTCGCAGATATATGTAAAAGTTTATATGCCACGCTTAGATTAATAGAATCTGATATTGATTGAAACTCATTTTTAATAAAGTTGACTTAATTTCTATTATGTAAGAATAGTTTATTAGTGTTAGCATTACTTTGGTATCAGTATATTAGAAAATACCAGAAACAACAGTTTAATTTTTTTATTTGTTTTCTTCTAAATGTTTAAATATAATGCTAAATATATTGTTTTGTATGAGGTCATTTATTTCTCTCGGAATGTTAATGAATGATTTTTTATTATAATTAACTAAATTTTTCCCCCGGCTTTTTTCGCGCAGATGTTATTACAATATATTCCAATAAACTGTGCAGCTCTGTTTTTATCATATATGTATATCGAATAAAAAAAATCATAAAAAAAATTATTTCCTATTTTACCGCTTAGGGTTTGTATTTTTAAAAATCCTTTTTTTGTAATACGGAAATATGAATAAACCTACGGTACTTCCTTATAAACCACATTTTTTACTAATTTTGTGGTCGGTGCCAGTAAGACCAGGTTAGTTATAGCACTGACACGGAAACTAACAATAGAATTGATCATGAGAAAAACAAACTCCTCCCTTAAATCACCTCAACCAATTTAAGAGTCTAGCTCTGCGATTTATTAATTGTCATAGCAAAGCAGACATTCGCTGGAAATTTAACTTTACGATAGATCGGGGGGTATCATAGGGCTTCGGGGTATGAAGACCGTCCCTCTTCTAGCGCGCCCAGACAATATAGTAGTTTCTTATACGTTCCGATGTAAGACTTTGATATAAAGCCGATATTTAAAGATTAATTTATTACTTGTTTAGATAGGTGTCAGAAATTTTCCTTGAAATAATTAGATATAACTATATTCGGGCAGACCCTTTGCCTTACGGACTTCCATATAAACTTTCATCCCCTATTTCACACCTCCAATAAACGCATTAATTTGTTTATTACCAAAGAGCCTCAATCTAAAATTTCACGTGTCTAACGTACAAACCGAGGAAATTTCATTCAAATTTTCAACCCTTATTTTACCCCTTAGGGTAGAATTTCCAAAAACCAAGAAAGACATTATTTTTTTTATTAACCAAGAGCGTAAATCTAAAAATGTCAGGTGTCTAACTTCCAAACCGACGTAATTTCATACAATCTTTCAATACCTATTTTAACCCCTTAGGAGTAGAATGCCCAAAAACCAATAAACGCAATAATTTTTTTCTTAACCAACAGAGAAAATCTAAAATTTCATATATCTAACTTACAAACTGAGGAAATGTACAACCTTTCAACGCTAATTTTACCCCCTTGGGAGTAGAATGTCCAAATACTAATAAACGCAATAATCTTATTATTAACCAAGAGCGTAAATCTAAAATTTCATGTGTTTAACTTACAAACCGAGGAAATTTCATACAAATTTTCAACCACTATTTTACCCCATAGAGTTAGTATTTCCAAAATTCTTGTCTTAGTGCTCACTTATGGTAAATGATTAACCTATTTCCAAAATTTCAGGATTCTAGATTCAGCGGTTTCGGCTGTGCGTTGATCTCTGGGTCAGTCAGTCAGTTAGTCACCTTCGTGTTTTATATATAAAGATAATATAAAGCTAATGACAGCATGTGCTATTTATTTTAGAAATACTTTGACACGCACATGTTAATGAGACATTCAGACGCTGAAATGTTGTAAAATCAAAAGTGCACACTCTGCGTTATTCATTTTTTACAAAATAAAAAATTTTAAAAACACTGTAAACAGTAAAAACAAAAAAAAACGTTAATTGGCACAGAACAGAGAGAAGAAGTAGGTGGATCCACACAAAACGAAGACCCAGGACAGTTGCCGAAAAAAGTAAGTATTTGTAGAGAATTGTTTGTGATAATTATACTACATAACAAATTATTGTGAAAGCTTCTATTCTGTTAGTTATCGAACCTATGGGAAAAAGAATCACTAAAATGGGTCAGCTATCGCGACCTGTAGAGTTTATCCTCGTGCGCGCATACAGACCAACGGGCACGGACCAACGACAACGGCGACAGAGTCGCACATCATTTTTCAAAGAAAATTTATATTATAATAAACATTTAAAACCAAGTAAACAATTTTATCGTTTTTACTACAGCGGACTAAAAAAACTATATTATGAGTTGATGACTTATAAAATCAACCGAGTTAGAATTACGTCAGTCGTCAAAACTCGATTCTGCTCAAAAATAAAAGCTGGTCAATAATAAAGTATACACCCTCGGGGCGTGCAATACCATTAAAGATGGGAAGGCTTTAAAGGCTCACTAGGAGCTTAACTGGAAAGTTGAGCGGGCTGGACGCAATCGCGTGTAACCTCATTCATTGCAGATTGAGGTCGCCAGAGCGCACTCGATGAAAAAGCTTTGCTGTGCCGCGCCGTCTGGTTCCTTTAGAAGTTTACCTCCCTTACCTACTTTGTTCTACTCCATTTTTATTTCGCTGCATTCGCAAATACCGACCCTAATTTTCAATATGTATATATATATATATATATATATATATATATATATATATATATATATATATATATATATATATATATTGAGCAGGTAAACTAAAATCCTGTTTGGATGTTCCCACATTTTAAATTAATATTAGAATTTATTAACTTTGAGTTTTTTTTCTTTCAATTAATTAAAATTAATTATTTGGCTAATACTGGTGCATGCGTGCGCGCGTGCGTAAGTAAAACAAAACTGAAATTACTCAAGATGAAAAATAAAGTCTGCACAATGTGATATAAAGATTAATAAGGGATTTTTCGAAACTCAACCTCCAAGGGGGTGAAAGTTAAACTTTGTATGAATAATAAAAATAAAGGCTAAATGCCTTTATTTTTATCTTTTAATCTAAAACGCGGCAAATAAAATTTTCACTTTAAATTTTCTATTTTGCTTTGAGTAATTTATAATCCGCACTAACCATTCAGATTCTAACAAATATTTTCAATACAATTTTTTTTTCAATACTAAATTAGACACCCCTTTTCATTTAGGTGTGGAATTTAAACTAAACCATAGTCTAAAAAGAGTCATAAAAGCATTCTTATCAGGAAGAACAAAAATAAAAAAAATTACCTGCGGGAGAAACCAGATGCTTGAAACCTTTGCGCATGTCAAAAATTATCGTGTCGTGAATGCAGGGCAACACTTCAAAGTGGCCAATGTTAAAAATGCTTATTTGTCATATTCCGACACTCATACAAATGAATACTTGGGCTGTCAATAATGAAATATAATTCTACTGTATTCCGTTCGAACGCAATAAGTTAAAAAACAGGTATTTAAAAATATATAGGTATGATTTAAAGCGTATAATTGCTTATATGTGAAGGTGGTGTAAAACTGACAGATTGATTTACATAAAAAGAACTCAATGTGAATGAGTTGCATGTCCCAGTAAAAGAATATCGAAAGAAAGAAATATAATATAACCCTACTAGCATTATCGGTAAGATTAAAATGTATAATACAGACACTCCTTCGGAAATTAAAATGGTAATACCGTTACTTGTTTAATTCGATACTTTTGTAATTTCTTTTCAAATATTTTTAATTTTTAATTAGTACAGGCTAACGTAACCTCGCTTAAAGGAGTAACTTACGTGATAATAAAATAAATTAATTAAATACTTATTTAAAAAAACGCTTAATATACGTATATCGGGTACAACAGTCGTTACATGTTTTAGTCGCATTTTTTATTTAGTTTATTGCAATTTTTATTTGCTATATGGTTTTTACATCTTTTATGTTTTTCTCGACAATACGTTACAGAGTCACTGAAGAGAAAAGTGTGAAATCCAAACAATTTCAATCATTCAAAAGTTTTACTCCTAGGGGTTGCAATGGTTTTATAACGAATTATACATCTTTCGGAACCGTTGGGATAAACGGAAGATGTGCCAGTAGTCCGGATGTGGGCCGCTAAAGAGTATTACATCGATGATATCACATCGCAAAAGCTTTACTAGTAGCTTTACGAATTTGCACAAAGTGGACTTAAATTAGTAGTATAGGGTGATAGTGTGATTGGGGCGTCAGTTTTTAACTTAAATAATGTGGTTGTTTAGACTAGGTTAATATATTTTGTAAAGTGTAAAGGTTTCTCTCTCACTTTTTTTTCATTTTTTGTACTTTTCACAGTATATTAATGCAGTTTACGGTAATACGCAGGGCATCACTTATCGCCAAGTGAAGAAAATATTAAATTTGATTTGGTAGGTTTCGAAAATACGTCAATCAAACATATATATATATATATATATATATATATATATATATATATATATATATATATATATATATATATATATATAATATAGAAATAAACTTGAAAGAAAACTATAAATCGTTTCGGTCGTACACTATCGCCCGAAGAGCGAGTAGCGGCACTCTTGACATCGTTTCATGTGGGGGCACTATTATTGGCGGTCCAGCGGCAGCTGAAGCTTCGTTGAGCACTTCCGGTCGGTCTACAGTGAGAAAGTTTTAAACTTGACTTCACATAAGCGGGGTCTTGCTAGCATGGTGGAGCCGACATTGATGTCACACAGATTACTATCGTCTTACCACTTGTTTTCTACAAGCCAACTTTTTTATTAAACCTGTAAAACGTATATTTAATAAGGTATTAGCAACTTGGCTTTTGTACCTCACGAATTACTCGGGTAACGCTTATATCAAAGATAGCAACGCTTCTAAATTTAATGATTTTCGACCCAATGCAATCCTCTCTGCGCTAGCTAAATTATTCGATTTCACATTACATCGCTACATTTATTTTAGCTATTTAAGCGTATATAATTAGATTTATGACAAGCAACACGCATTTCGTATTAAAAGTTTCACAATTACGAACCTTGCGTGTTTGATTGACTATATTTCCTATCAGGTTGATATCGGTTTTCAAGCCGATATTGCGCATTTCGATTACCAGAAAGCTTTTGATGACCTGGATAATGAGATCCTATTCAACCGCACGTCAGTGCGCTTGAATAGCTGCTTTCTCTTTTCCACTCTTATGTAAGGTCTTCATTTCGGTTCGCAGCTTTCTTGAACTGACTTTTCTATTCCACTCTTTGTATCTTGCGGATAGAAAGCAGTATGTATGAGGATTTAATTTCATATCCGATTCTTATTTCATGCGTTCAGCAATTAACACGTAGGAATCTAGGTCTATTACTGTTATTTTTTATGGTTTACGGGTTATTATTTAAGTTTTTTAAGAATTAATATATTTTTTATCTTTTAAAAAAATCAATTTGTATTTTAGTGATAATAACGAATCCTTAAATGATACCTTGCAATGTGAGAAAAAAGTGAAATCGAAGGTATTAAAATTACGAGAAGAAATTAAAAAAAAAACTTCACTTTTTCTTCGGAATTTAAAAAAAAATAGCTCTCAATAATTGTTCTATTCATATTTACACCTTTATATGAATGTATGTATTTACAGTTAATTATTATATTCTTAATTTAATTTAATTTTGATTTCTTTTTCTCATCAATATAAGTAAAATATAATCATATCAATATAAATAAAATAATGGAAAATTGTATCCATGAATAAAATGTTTGATAAATTTAAGGCGTAAGTATTCTTTTTCATAAATATTTAAGAATCTATTTCGTAATACAAACATTTGCAGATATTAATTTTGTTATGTTTTTAGGAATCAGTACCTGAAAATAAATAGGAACTTTACAAGATCACTCAAGTATTCGCCCGTCTGTCTGTCTTAACCGTTTTCATCGGTATTCATTTGACATAGAAATATCAAATAAGGAAAAATTATAAAGGATATTAATCTTCATTTACCAATAGACAACACCACTAGACAACACAAAATATCTCTAAGGAAATATAAGCACCAACTTAAATTTGCATTTTTTTTAAATATTCATTTTTCTAATTTTACGTTTCAAGTATCAAAAGTACTTCTATTCTTGTGATCCCTCCTACTCACTTACCTCCCTTTGATGGGAGGGATGAAAAGGAGAGGAGAAATGGAAGTTCAAAAATGAAAACGTCGGGTATTTAGATAGTTGATTATAAAGTTTAATTTGGTTATTTATTTATATTAAGTACAGTTCAAAATTCAACTACCCATTGGTTTCAAGAAATTTGGAAACTCAATCATAAATATTTTGGTAATGATGTCAAAAGTTATGTTCTCATAAAAATATTATAAATATTATTAGGTAATAATTCCATTAACACGTGTTAAAATGGAAGATTCCAATAAAAAAAATAGAACATAAAAATAAAACGTTACTATTTATACTGTCATTGAAGATTACTATGCTAAAAATAATATTAGTACCCCATCACTTTTTTCCTTAGTCTTAATTTCGTTTTCCAATATAAGAAAAAAAAATTCTAATAAATTTATAGAAATCGGAATAATTCACAACCGGCAAAGAAAAAGATAGGCCATACAATAGTTTTATTTGTATCTAACTTTCAAACATATTAACCATATCGATAGCAATAATTTGACCTTCCCTCCTTTCGCGCTTTCTATCTTAAGCGGCGCCCTCAAGAGGTTTTATGTTTCAATTATCACGTTATAAGTGTTGGCGTCCTGCGCCTTTTGATAACTTCTGGCATCCATTTCCATCTCAGTGTAATTTCAACGGCGAATATGCGTAAATATTTAGAGGATGAAATAATCTCTGAATTAATTTAACATGAAATTAATAATCACATTTTGACTGAAATATCGATACAAAACTTGGAATTAATTTTTATTATTTTTTAGTAAATTTTCAGTTACTGAATATATTTGTGGCTAATAATTAGTTACCAAAATAGTGCACGGTTTTAAAAATCACTTTGGGATAAAAAGGACCCACCAAATCATTAATCTAAAAAATGTGAGAAACCAACGTGAGATCGATGACTTTAAATTTATCTCAATTAATACCTCTTTTTCTATGCTTGATGGATGTGCCATCTATACATATTTCGGTTATTTTCGTAGAAAAGTGTAGTTAAAAGACTTTTTTCTTACAAATTATGAAAAAATACATCACATAATAATATACTATATTAGGAACAAAATATTCACCAGATTTGTTTTCATTTTGGTTTATTAAATTATTACAAGTAAGTATATTAACTTACCCCTTACACTAAAGCTCCCTTAATGAAATTGCTTTCTTTAATCCGAAATGTGGCACGCATTAACTCTGAAGGCGAAAATATAAAGAACTTTATTATAAACCTAAAGCTAACTATCAATCAACAGTTTTGCCTACAAATTTTCCCAACATATATGCATAACACGAAGTCTTGTCTTCATGCCCACCCTCAACTGAATGTGGAATTTGCATGAATAGAGGGAAACATCATCTCTTTATTATAAAGGTTACACATCTGTCGGAGCGCGGTCTAAAACCGATATTTGTTCACTGATTATGGATGTGGAGTAAGCAACCATTATGTAAGTTTGGATGTACGAAGTTATATCTGATGCATTAAAGATGGTTTGTTGTAGTTACTGTAGTAGATTTTTTAAAGAACCATTCACTGCAACTATGAACTCATTGCAGTATGCGTGAAGACTACTGAAATCGTATTGAATATTCCAACAATCGTGTATAGTACTTACGGGCGTAAATAGTTTGAGATAATCGACGTACGTCAAGAATTTGGTTATTTTATTTATTTATTTACTGATTTTAATGTACACAATTGACACATATGGCGGACTTATTGCTACAAGAATATTCTTTCACAGTGAAGTAAAATCACGCCCGGGACTACTCGTTGCGCCGCGCCATTAAAGGCGCGCACGTAAAACCTGTGATCAATCCATCATATCAAAAATTTACTGAGTTTGAAATAATTATCAACGTAATTGGTAAATAAAATGAACAAATGTGGGCCAAACAGAAAGAAAGAACAAACATATGACCAAAATAGTTTCATATCAATTTTTATTACTTTCTCTTCATTTGTAATATAGGATCTATGGCGCTGCTTCATCAATTTTTTTAAATGGGATCGAATCATAGAATAATCATTGTAGGTTTTCGGCCTACAATGTTTGTTCCATAATTGGCTGCTTCTCTGTAGTAACTTATCAACTTTACCCTTGCTCGCTCCTTGCGGTTAGAGAGTCGTTATAAGCTCATGAGTGAACCAGACCGGGTACTTTAAATTATGGTTAATTTTATTGCTACATTGTCAATAATACTGTAGAGAAAGTAGTAAAATCATGTGAAAACCTCCCTTACTCATTGTTCCAATCTATGACACTCAATTTTACAATCAATTTTACTATTAATCCTCTCATAGGCGCCCTATGAGAGAATTAATAAATTATACTTTTTACTCGATTTTATTGGAGGAAATAAGTTGGGACTGCAGAAGATTGCTTACTAAGAGCCGGATGGTTAGTAGCCTCGTTGAAAAGTGACTCAGTTAGTGTTAATAAACAACTCATGTTAGTAAAATTGACTCCATAACTCTATTTTAGTAATTTAATATGCAGTTGTGTTATCTAAGATGCAGGAGATTTAATGTTCCATAGTGAGTCACACAGCTCGATTTGAGATGTTCTTAAGTATCAGGATATAATATTCTTCTTTGCACTGCTCATTAGTTGACGTAAATTATAATCACATACAAGACACACCTTATACAAGACACATCTTACAAATTAGTAAAGTGTGTTTTGTATTTATTGTAATATGAATTTGGTGAAAGAATGCATAAAAGAGAAATTTCTGATTACCTAGAGATAAATTCAATATTATTTCTTCAACCTCAAGGCAACTAATTCAGATCAAACCTCCACCTCGACTCGGTTTAATACTCGTGTGAACGTTCCCCTACCCGGCAATAAACAATATAGCTCTCATCAGTAAATTTGGAGTAAATTATATCTGATGATAACCACGATTTAACAAGTATCGTGATGTTATAATTATTTTCCAAAATATTTAAGTACGGCTCTTTTAATTTTTTTTTGATTCCACAGCAAATCTGATAATAAATTAATATCTTCTCGTAAGTCATAGAGCATATTCTTGATTATGTTTCCAATGCACTATATAATTTATACAAATTTGAATAATGTCAATTAGAAGATATTTAGGATTTATTTAACATACACTATCAACAAAAATATTATTATACTGTTCTGAAAAAAATACATAGTAGAATCGCGAAAACTTTTTCATTACATAAAACATTGCAAATAATTATGATACGGTATTTTATACATGTACAGCGCACCAATGTAATATAGATCTGAATTATGAAGTACGTTAAGAGTGTGCACAAATTCATTCTGATAATTACAGATAAATTATTGTATTTATCTGCATCCTTATTCATAGTAAAGCGTGTGGTCTTACCATTGCAATGACAAGAGCAGTTGAGAGTAAAGCTGGTCAAAATGTTTAAATGGTGAGGGTGTATGTGTGTATATATATATATATATATATATATATATATATATATACATATATTATTTATAGATTAATAATAAATTTCTCGTGCTTAGTTTCAAGCGAACATTTATTGATTCAATACAGCGCAATAAAACTCTTCAAAAATAAGATAAGATTTAAATACAACAATTTTGAAATTTTCAAACACTTTTAATTGAGTTAATTAAATTGAAAATAATCCATTTCGGTAGAATAATTCGGTAGAATCCAATTCTGAGAACGAGTGGTACAATCATTTTGATATGAATAGGCCAAACCTCTACATCTACGATCTATACTACATTTTATCGAGTTCATATATTCTCTTAACAGAATGTTACTTTCTAAATTGACAGATTCTCGACAAACGAGATCAATGATCAAAGTATAATACATTACATTCCAATGGTGTACGATTTTGAAAGCATTAAATGAAAGATAATCAGAATAAAAGTTTATAATATCAGTGCTTGGTCACTTACAAGTTTTATAGCCGTTGCTTCTCAGAATTTATATTTTTAAAATGAAAAAAAAAATATTAGTGACTGTTTCGTGAACTAAAGTATGCTAAACAAATATTTATCGCAGCAAAGATTTTCACCCTTCATCAGGCTAGTATATGATGAGGAATTGATGCACTCCCTACTCAATTGCGAGTTGGACATGATATTGTACATGTGATGATGTGAAAGAAAAAGAGTCACGAGGAAATTTTGTATCTTTATTTTTTAGTGTCTTTCGTAATTAGTGTCTTTCGTAATTTTAATAGTTATTAATTTTCTTTTTTTAATCACTCACATAATGATATTTTCGTCTTCTTAGTTTTTCTCACATATAATTCAGGTCTATTTTTGACTAGGGTCACAAGAAGGCAGGCAGTCGTTTATAGTTTTCTTAGCGCAATAATATAAAAGATTTAAATGAGTCTAAAAGTATGTCCCCTACTATTATCCTATTATCCTATTCTTTTATCTTTTATGTTGTCGGTGTTTGAAGAGCAATGACAATACTTTTACTAGGGCTACTGTTGCCCCGATAAAGTGGCATATAGAAGATAAATTGGAAAAACCCATTCTGGTCAGCTGGGTAGTTAATAAATAAAAATCCATATTATTTGCGATCGTGTTTGTAAACTATTTGAGAGACACTATATATCACATTAAAAATATCATGAAAATTTCGGGCGAGGAAATTTATATAATTATTTTAGCAACAATCAGACTTCATGACACTTCCATTTTATGTGAGAATATTTATTATGTGACCTAATTCGTGAAATTAATGTCATTTCCTTTTTATCGTTGAAGGGCAGTATTGTGAGAACATTCACCTTCATTCACTTTAAACAGAAGTATGTTAAGTGAAATAGCTTTTTTTAATTTAAACACAAAGTTTATAATATAGAAAGCCAATTAATTGGAGCAATCATTTTTTGCAAGTATTTCTTTCGGAAATTCGATCTTGTCACCTTTATTTGGAAAAGAAAAAGGAAATGGATTTTCTATATTATCTCCAATTAGTAAATGCTTCTTGTGTCACTGAACAATAAATAATGTAATTGTAAAGAAACTTCAACCAAATACAGCAAGACCTCTAACAATGATTACTAAACACAACCTTCGTCTAATATTCGAACGAAGCCAAACTCAATTTACATGAAAATTTATTCGACGATGAAGTTGAAAACTATTTTGATACTACTTTTACATACAGCTGAATTTAATGAAATAATGTTTTCATGAATATCAGTGAGAAATGAGAAAAATCTGCTAAACTATGTTGTGCACATGCACAACATACTTTAGTTTAGGTATTTACCGTACAATTCCGGATTTCCGAGTTGCGAAGCTGAGACTTTAATATTAATAAAGTACTAGAGTAGTTGTACTCGCACTTTACTAAAATTCGACTCACTAAAAACGTTTCGTACATACTTAGGCACACATAAAATTTAAATAATTTAAAGGTTGTTCCATTAAACTATATTTAAATATTATTTGTCACTTTATTAATTGCCTGGTATATCTTTCCCAAGTGTAAGATAAGTGACATTGTTGTTTGTTTCTTTTTAATTTATTAATACAAATTCTTAGAAAAAAATTCGGGTTGAAATATTTACTGAATGGCGTTATAATTCTTTTTTAGATTAAGATACGTACTTAAAAAGTTAGCGGGAGAGAGAACTGTCCAACATTTTATAGACTCTTATCCTCCAAGAAAAACGCAATATCAAATAATGTTACTAGATGTTGTCAATAGTAATTTAATAAACCTATTCCGTAAGAAAATACTTTTTTCCATATCTATTATATTCCCATATTATACTATGTATTTATATAATTCAATTACGAACGTCTTCCTGTAAAATTATGTTGCTTTGTTGTACGAATGAACAGGATGAAACATTAAAACGCAATAGAATAAAAATAACTGAAATGGTAATTCTAATTTGGTCGACATTTTTAATTGACACTTTGAATGTATATATAAATATTATCAACCAATAGCCAGTAAGCAGTGTTTTGTTATCAAGTGTATGAAATTACGGGCTATTATTATCAATAATCAGAAACATCGATCTCAAACACAAATAATTGATTTTCTACAATTTCTCATTAACTGCTATTCAATATCTTGCTCTTCCACGGTTGAAGATCTTGGTTTACTGATTGATCAACATAGCATCCACAGATATATGAAATTAGTCGTAAGATTTTCTTTAGTAGACAGAATGTATGTATTTTCAAGAACATATGAAACTTCTTCAAAAATGTTGCCCACTTTTGTTAAACTCTGCTTCTCTTCATCCTAAAGTACATAACCAATGTATGTTTTATAAACTTAACCGGTAAATATTTCAATAAACTAGGATGACTTTAAAATAGATACTTCCGGGTATCAGTCTCAACTAAAATTATTAGAGATTCGCAATCGATGAATTCTGCTCATATCACTTCTATATAATAATCTCAATAATCCTTTCAGTTTTTTGTATCTCCGATCCAAATTTCAACACTGATTTCATAAATTTGAACTAAGATATAAAGATAAAAAGACCCTCTTAGTCTCTCAATAGAGAACCATATTCTGTGAATAATTATTTACTGTGAACGCCACAAAATTATGTGATTGACTGAATATAAAATTAGGAAGTATTTGTTCTGCATTTGACAATGGATCGATATACTATGAATCGAATACCCCACTACTTATTATCACCCTGTGCTAAATATGTTAATTATATTGTTTTATTTAATTTCATAATATTTACATTTTCACCTCTCACATATGTCTACATATAAATACGTTAATTTTTTGTGTACCGTTTGTAACTGGTTTCTTACTATTATTGCACGTATAAATCAGTACAGGCTTTTAGTTCACTAATATTTCCCACTAGTCTAATAGTGATAAGAAATTACTCTCTTCGTGTAAGAAATAGCTCTTGTAGCAATGAACCCAACATCTCGGTTCTTAGTTCTCAAGTTTCAGTGAAGTTTAATAAATTACATAACTAAATAAAAATGCACAACTCAATAAATTATTGGCTAATTTATAAATATTTCAACAAACTTTGTGAAACTTTCTGTCTCCATGAGCTATTTTTCGCACATCGCTGGCTTCTTCCTTCCGTTTGATGCAGTCATTATTTTTTTTTTCATTTTTCTTCTACTAGACTCTTTTATTTTCTGACTGGTCTGGTTGACTCTTATATATCATCGGAGCGTCTGGCAGCTGGATAGCTAACACTTCTTTCCAAAGGGAGTATCCACATATGTTCAGCCTAGGCCCAATTTATTTTCGCAATTGTATTGCTTTCCGTAATAAAAATAACGAAAAAATGTGTTTGTGTGCCGCAATTGATAATCATAATAAAACAGAATTTCTGTAAAATACTATTTCCGTCTTATGAAGCTGTTACGTTAAAACCAGATAGTATAGCTTTAAATCAACATATTGGTAACATCGCTTTGAAACGGTGATAATAAGAAGAAAAATGATATTTTTTAAAGTTCTTCTGCAAAGTTGTTTGTTTCAAAATAATTGAAGAATAACAATTATTTCACGCATAACAAAACGTATACTGAAAATACACAAAAAATCTAGACAACTATACCAGAAGAAAGTTTCGGCATCTATGCTTATAATGGCCAAATGTTATGATATCTGCAATAGATACAAAGGCTTTATTAATTAGGCTATCGCATTCTTAAAATTAAATTTGATCAAAATAAAGTTTATTCTAATCTCAGAATCAAAGGTTACGCACTGGAAATTTACTTTTGGAAAAGGCAGCGATAGTGTATTACAATTTTGTGATAACTAACATTGAAGAAATTATCTCCCATGTAAATGTTGGCGGTAAAGATTTATAGTACTTACGCATATCTAACCTGATTACTCTTATCAATCCACTGATATTCACATATTGCCTCTTACGCGTTCTTCTTTTGTGTCTTCTGTCATTACCATCTTTAAAATATTGTAGATCGAGTCCACTGATATAATGAATTAGTCATCGACTTTTCCACTCATTTCCTCTATATACATTTAATTTTTTGATCAGACTTTCAATATATCTGTTCACATTAAATCTGATCGAACTGTCTCAACCTCCTTTTAAATATTAAATTATATACTAAAAAAACCTATTAAAAAGGTATAATGTTTAAAAATAGAAAAAAAACTGATTGCTATAATAGTATGCAAAAGAAATGAAGATGAGAAAATATGAATGACAAAAAAATATAAATATACTTTTGTTTCGTTGATTTGTTTCATTCAAACATAATAAAGATAATTCTAATCTTGTAAAAAAATATGCTGTATATTTTTGTCTTAATTTCACGGCAGACATCATCTTTTCAAGGTTATCTATTTTTTCATACCACATCATATTACAAAGAGTCGGAAGTAAAAGTTAACGATTCACGGTAAATGTTTTAACAATTAAATAATAAAAAAACCATTTTCATTATAACACCCAACTTGCTTGCATAAAAAATACGACTCGAATTTGCTCTGAAATATGAAAATAAATCTCTGTATTTTTGGAAAAAAATGCTATTTTCAATGACGAAGTAAAATATGAGGAGAATCAAGTGATGGTGTGTATTGTGTAAATTGCATGTCTAAATAAAGGTAATAAAGGAGTCAGGCGCTTTAAATAAAAGTTAATTTAATCCATATTAAAAGCTTCATTTTATAACGATATTTTTTCATTTTTTATTTGAGTATTTAGTCAAAATTCTGCCAGAAAATTATTTTAGGTGTTACGAATCGGCGCATTCAAAAAAAGCACGAGGGAAAATAGCAATAACTCAAAAATGTCTGAAATTTTTATTGATGTACTTAGAAAGACTGTGTTTAGAGTATCTACCTTCTTCTTCTTTGATTATTGGATACGCCTAATATAATTGCAGTTCTATGCATAAATAATCTAGAAAGCAACCAGAACAATTATCAAAGTTTAAATAAAATGTTGCGTGGTATAGTGATCGTAATTAAATGAGACGCTTAATTTGTCTACTGGGAGTAATTTTCCTCAAAACCCAGTCAATTGTAATATGAATATTTCATGCAGTCAATATAAATAGGTTCAATTAGGGTTAATAAAAACTCTTATATATGTAGCCTACGAGTTCTCGAACATAGGATAGGTGTCGCAACTTGCCACTCAATAGAGACGTGGCGCTATGCTAAAGTAACAGTAAATATCTCAAAAAGTTAAATATTGGCGAAAGCTTTTAATACCAAATCGACGTGCAGCTCTAACAAATTTGTTTAACCAGCCGTAAGAAAATGTAAAAAAAATTGGTTGTATGGAAAATTTATGAGTAGTTTGAAATTATTAAACCATTTTACGTAGTCTAGGAAGTAAAATTGATTATTGTCTACACATAAATGAAATAGGTATATCTAAATTGACTTTTTTGAATATAGTAAAAATAAATGTGATTAAAAATTCTTCCTTGTTTCCATTAAAAATGTATCTTTAATACATATACGTATTACTTCTTTCTTTATTCATTACTTTCTTTTTTTTATTATTCTACTTTAGCTCTTTCTTTATGTATTATTTGTGTATGAAATCTGAGTATGAAATTTAATGATCCGAATTCAACCTGACTTTAAGTAATACTTAGAAATGTAATTTTAATATACAAAACAGTATGTACTTATTTTCGTACGTTCATTTCTCAAAAAATTAAACAAAAATACACTGGATTTTCAATTTCTTAAAAATTATTTACCTGTTTTTTTTTAATTTAGTGAACATTATTTTTACGTTTTTTTAATTTAGTGAACATACATTAACAAACTTCCAACCACAAAAGTGTTATCTAAATTAATATATTAACTCACTGTAAATATTTACGACTAATAAAATATTCACATGATACAGAGACTAATTTACATTAGATCGGTTTAATCGTACATAGCCGCCAATATAATGTAAATGCACTCTAATATGTTGCGACATGTGGATTTTGAAAACAAAATCATAGAGATTCTACGCTGTAAATGTGATAATAAGAATTGTTTACACACATAATATTCATTCTGTTATGTTATTATGGTTAAGTTTCTGTCCAGAATTCCCCAACAGTCTGGAAAGCCGAACATAACATTAACAAAAAAATTCATTAACATTGAGATAGATTCATAAGAAAATCGATTCGTAATTCATGTAAATGTTATGAGAATTGACCAAGAACAATTGTTATTTACCTCATATTTTTTTTCGCCTTTTTATGTGCATTATTTAAATTTAAAATTTTCTATTTTATATTAAATAAAAAATTGAAGCTGCTAGACTAGTAAACATATAAAATTAATTGTTACACGCATAATATTCAATTTATTATATTATTATCAAAATGTCTGTCTAATTTTCCACAACCGTCTGGAAAGCTTTTCAACAAAGAATTCATAAATATTATTAAAAGTTTTCAACAATACTTACTTTAAGCCTTAACTATTTATTAACATAATTTTTGTTTATGTTTTATCTATATTTTAATTATGTTTTACTTAATGTATTGGGTCTGATAGTCTGAACATTCGAACCATTTTTTTTAAATACATTGTACCAAATGATCAAAAATATATGTTTTGTATTACGATCGGAAAAACAACAAAGAAAACTGTAATGGTTTTTGATAATTGTACCCTAACCGAACGCAGTCTCGAAAGACATGACATGCTTAAAAGATATTACAGAAAGTTACTGAATTTCATCAATAAACCTCTGTGATTAAGATATCCAAATATTCGATAAAGGTATGAATGATTTGCAGATTTCATCATACATAGCTTTAAAAATAACTTTAAATAATATTAAGTATTTACAGAAAAAAATTCTCTCAGAAGACGCGCCAAAAAAGCGAAATTTATTACGTTTTATGTGCACTGTACAATACAAATATATTTTGGACGATTGTTTCTCAAGACAAGAAATAAAATTATTGCACAACTGGAAACAAAATAAGGAAGTCAACAAATTTAATAAAAATTCAATCAGTTCAAAACGATCAACTCGCACAAGTGACAAGTATTTTGTGTAGTGTTGGGAACAGATGAGAATGCATATATAACATAAAAGAGGTGGAAACAATAGAAAACGCACGAAGACACCCAACCACTTACGGCATATTGGAACACTCTCGATCGATTGGATTGGAACAATCTTGTCGGTTATGTTACTCTCGCCGGTTTACTGCTTAACAGAAATTTTAACCAATATTATTTTACGTAACCGGCATTTAACTTAGGGAAAATAATATTTATGTATGTAATAGGATATTTATAAATTTAAATCTCTTCATCCTGACGCAGCTACGCTTAAAAGTATATTCTATCTAGTTATAGGAATTACTGACAATTAAATATTATGTATACGGTACTGCACCATCAAGTTTTATTAAACCACAAAACCGCGCTACCGGAAACAGCACGTTTTACACGAACCGCTATTAAGTTATCATTTAGCGCTATCAGTGCTATTAGGCGGCAGTTAAGCACCATCATTTACGGCTATTTATGCACCCCTAAATTTAAACATGGGTTTACTTATGTGGAAAAGAGGGGCCTGGCTACAAAACCGTCCAAAATTAAAATATTCCAGGATTTAATCATCAATGGAAGTTTAAGAGTTATTTATGTTTAAAAACCGAAAATTATAGGTGACTCATTAACATTCGAATAGATTGCCAAAATTTACGGCCACTTTTAGTAGATACGAAAGAAATTCAATTTAATACTCATTCATTATTTAGGGCAATATATAAATGAAAAATAAAGTTGATTTATGATTTTACACTTAAATGATATTATGTATTATACTTACAATTAATTAAAATTATTATTTATTACACTATACTTTCACATTGTATGGTAGTATACGACGAAAAAATATTAAAAGTGCGTGTATTAATATTGTACATTGAAGTCTACGCAGTACATAGTTTTGCTTCATAGTCTACGTAGTACACTTTTTCAAATTTAATGAACGCATTGATAAAATAGTTTTGAAATATAATTCAAAACAACTAAACACGGACTTAATAGTTTGAAAATTTGGAATGTTGAGTTAAAATAATTTTCATATTACGGGCCAGATTTATCTAAAATAATATTGTGGTGAAAAGTAAGCAAATTTTATGCCAAATATTAGCAAGAAAAATGTTTAATTAATGGCATCCTAGAGTTGTCAAAAATTAAGGCATAAAATAATACAAGGAAATCATTTCTTACTACATTCGTGAGTGTGTACTTATAGCCGATATGTGTAGATTCGAAAAAGATGGAAGTTTCATATTATCGATGGGTTAAGTTCTTCGCAATCGATAAATTAGTAGTCATCGCACACCTTTAAATCGGTGAATAACTTAACGATTACTTAACAAGTTCTGAAGGTAGAAAGAATTCCAAAACATTGAAAACCATATCAAATTACACTGTGAAATTGTCAATAAAGCAAGACCCGACGTTCAAAATTTGAGAATCAAAAACCCTTTCGCGCCGTACTTAAAAATGTGGGTAATTTGAAAAATTAAAATTTTAGACATATATTTAAAATTCCGTAATTTATAAAAAATTATTATTACAAATTTGTATGCACATATATATATATATATATATACATGCATATATTTTTGTGTAAATTTTTATAAAATATCATAAATTATCCATAAATTACAAAATAACAGCCACTACATACTGTCAATCTATTGTATCTAATATTATCCAAAGACACAGTTTAATGAGCGTCGCAGTAAACAGTTATAGTCGCTACAGTATTACCTTAATCGATTGGTATTACACTTTTTTCATTTCCTCAAATAGTATGTGAGAAGTAAATTTTTATCTTGGATATGCATACAAATAAATTTAGAGAATAAATTGTCGTACGAATACAATCTTCTAATTAAGAAGAAAAACGGAACAGAAACGAAAAACAAGGAAATTTCATCGATTGGAATATCTATATAAATAAATAGCTATGTATAAAAACGAATCGTCTGCCTGTATAAACTTTATGTCCGTCAAATAAAAATAAATATACCATAAAGTGAAGCCGCTTGCTTACAAAACAAAGATATAAAACAGGATATTCGAAGGAAATCATTATTGGGACTACGGTTTAGCAAATATCTGGGTGGCAATAAAATTTACACAAGTTACTTGACGATGAAACATCGATGACTATGTCGAATTATCTGCGAGGGTTTATTTTCATAAATAGTAATGTGGTAAACAATGATAGGAGTTTTCGTTATCGTGGTTTATTAGCGCTAAATTAATTAAATGTTTTATATTCTTTCCTTTCAATGTTATACTCCAAACGCTTTTAACATATTTTCAAATGGATATTAAGTATATTCACTAACTGGAAGGTTTCGATCGTATAGACAACGATATACTAATTCGCCTTGTCAAAGCAGCATTCTCCATTCCACGTTAAGATTTTTCTCTTCATATCTTTCATATCGATAGCAACAACACGTATGAGTGGGAAACTTTATATTCTAAACTAGCATTACACAATCGGGAGTTAACCAGGGTTCGAATCTCGGGTGTCTACTTTTCACTATTCTGATAAATGATATTGGCTGCGCGGCAAAGATTGCTTTGTTTGTTATTTGCGGACGACTCTCTCTTTACAGTCGTCAAGGTTACAGCAAATGGCAAACGATTACAGCGTGAACTCAGCGCCCTCACCGAGTGTAATGCAGCAAACGGCTTACGGTTTAACATAAAGAAGTGTTCAATAGTGAGTTGCAGTATGAAATCTTACAAGTATACGGTTAGCGGGATCTAGTTGTATCATCTGAATAAAGTAATTGATTTAGGAGTCAGATTTGATTTGTTATTGACTTTTCGTGGGTACTTGGGGGATGTAGCATAAAAGTTGTATCGAAAAATTGAATTAGTGTTTTATAATTGGAAGGATTTTCAATGCCTCTTTTACACTTCATTGGTGTTAAATCAATTAGAATCCTGTTCTAAAGCTTAACAATTGAACGGTGGAAAAGACGTTCTTTTCGTTACTTTCATTTTCAAAATCGATAGGACTTACCTATCGATTTCTTCCTAGGTATGTTACGTTCTCATTCTTTACGACTCGATAGAAACAATGCCCTTAGAAATTTTATCTTCCAGCTATTGCGAGGAAAACCTTGTGTCGTACCTGATAATTTCCAGCGCTCACTCAATTATCACTGTTTTGCTGTATCATCCTATAGAACCTAATCTATAGAACCGATTTATAATGGAACTTTCCAGTTTCCTCTATATCCAACTGCTCAATTCAACTTCTGTATCCAACTGATCACAGAAGAATGAAAGCAAATTTGTCGAAATACGTCGATATTATCTTTTGTAGTTATTGCATATTTTTGTATTCAATTTTAATCGATAAGTCTAAATGTTTTTGAGTTACTTATTTCTTATTATTACGAAGGTATTGATAAATTTTTGTAAATAAATTATTAATAAATAGATATCATCCGAACTAAGAAAAATGTTTAGCAAGCTTCTCCTCGTGATTTTATTTCTTTCAGTATTTTTTTTATCTTTCTATATTAAAATCGTAGTAAGTAGATAATGATGAAAGTTTTAGTAGAAAACTTAATAAATACATAATACAATAATTGTAGATAACACTAAAAAATGATTACACGCAGCGAAAGTAAACTGACTGCTATTATTTAAGTGAAAGAAAATTCACACTAAACCTCGTTTTGGATAGTAACGAAAGTCGGTTGCTTGTTTTATAAAAACATAATTAAATGAAATATTCTACATAAATGAATATTTATAGTTTGTATGCCTCTGATTATTGAAATTCAAATAAATACCAATTGTTAAATATTATATGTCCAACTTTAAAAAACTGTTGAAATCTAGCGGGAATCTGATACTGAATTGAAAATGCAAACAAAACTAGAAAGAAAAGAAACTTCAAAAGTGATCATGATAATCTAATTAGTATGAACGATCGACACGCAAGAACCATCCTCAAGCAAAGAGACCTCAAGCAAAGAGCTCTGATGATATAGTTAAACGATTAGTAAGCCAAATTAAGAGTTCATGAACGAATATAATTGTTGACAACTGGTATATCAATTGCAATGTTGATATTCCCATGAAGTATCTGGAAAATAAACACTGACTTAAGTATATTCACGGTATGGATTCAATTAAAACTTAATTTTTTTTCAACCTAGCAGCTAGAATAAAGCGTTTGTACTTTTGTCAATGACAAACAGTGATGATACAGTAGTGGTTACTACCAGCGTAAGCCCCACGTTTTGTAATTCTACAAAGGTTGAGTAGAGGCATTCGGCCAAATGTGGCTACAAACAATATTGGCCGAAAAACAAAAATAGATCTCTTGAGATTTTATTTCATTTGATAAACATTGCAGCGCTAAACGCTTAAAGTCCCAAGCAGTCCCAAGCAGTCCCAGGCAAATCAGAAAGAAGTTAAAAGTGACACAGTATCTCGAGTATGACAATAACTTCTATTAATGGAAAAGCTTCTCTCAATAATTGTTCTGCATATCCGGTAATTCCTTTTTCCCGAATAGGCCCTTATATCCACCATGCACTGCATAAATATAAAAAAATTAAAAGGGTACCTCTTCTACATTGCGAATTTCGTCCCATGAAATATCATAATTTTCTTGCTCGTCCCATGTAATATCATTTTTTTTCTTCCTTGCTAAAACCAAATTTTAGATTGACGATCTATTGTTATCGATTAATTTAAAAATTATATATATACTATAAAAGTAACAAAGAAATATCAACAAAATAAAATAACAAAAATGACATGCTAATTATCCAGTCAAATTAAGAAATTAACATAAAACACTAATGCCTAAATAAATATTCTACAGTACAGTGAAGTAATTCATTGAGCATTTCAGCCAAACATTAAGTAATCAACCACACATTGCGCCGCTCAGCTTCGGGTACTGGGTACCGCGAGATGATGCTTTTATTACATGTGTTCTGTCCATTTCTATATTATTTATGAGTACATAAACACTTAAATCATTTATTTTGATAAAGTTTAATAAATCCACAAATTTTTTAAGTAAAATTTATTAGAATTAAAACAATTTCTGTGACTATCTACAAAAGATAAATACATGCTGTGAGTAATTTTTCCGTAAAGCTTTTTAAAACCTACTATCCTCTCATATTTAGAATTAGTATATCTGTAATAGTATTGCCAGGTTTCGTCACGAAAACACCCAGACTAGCTACATTATTACTCTGACTTTGATATTATAAATAAAATTTCAATAATAATACAACATGTATACATTTGTCAATCGGAAAAGTATAATCTATCATATTGAAAAACATGCATGTCATTCTTATCAGTAAGTTTTGTGTTAGATCCCAAAAACTAACAAAGTATTAGTAGAAGATATACATGTCGCCCTAAGAAATAATTAAAACAATCTCTTATGAATTATACGTAGATTATTACCTAACGCATCTTGGAAAATTTTTTTGTCCTTTGTAATTTGGCCTTCATATATGATCATATATGAAGCTGTCGTAAGAAAATGTTTATTCAAGATATATTAGAAAAAACCTATTAAGTACAAGATTTCGCACTTCAAGGGTTCTATATTAGGTTCTTATGAACATTTAACGGCATGTAGTGTTTCTATTAAACTATTGAAGAATATTAATTTTTCAGAATATAAATATATTACCCACTATATTTTTCACAGGGGTAAAATAGGGTTCATATTTCAAAAAGTATAAGAATAAGAATCAATGATAATCGATATATTTCCTTTAATCTTCTAGTCAGGTTTTACCAATCTTTTATATTTATTCACGGTAAATATATGATTTTTTTTCATGATTTTGTTTCAGAATTTCAGAAATAACAGGGTGAATGCTCTATTTTCACTTATTTTTTAGGATATCTCTTTAAATAATATTCAGTTCAAAATAATCAAAACAATATTTTTGTATATCTCATAACAAATCTTTTCAAATGGTACCCACATGATATACAAAATTTAAAAAAAAAATTATGCTTTGTTTACCTCTTCTTTAATTTCTTATCGTGCAAAATATATTGCTTAACAACGTTTGAAACTTCGAGTTTCTACGCCGCATAGTTTTGAGAAAATTGACCGTGACAGACGAACAAACTAATCCTTATGTGATTTTATAAGCAGAACCCTTATATTTCCCTTGCAAGGTACGATGCTTTATAAATTTAAGTAGAATGCATTTGAATTATTTCTAACGTGATATCTAATCCGTAGTATATTACGGAGGTTAAGATTTGTTTTTTTTTATTTACAATTGGAGGATAAATTGAAATATTTCATGCATTGATAATATTTTTAAATATTAAAGCTCAATTTCAATGTGTATCTTCTGCACATTGAGAAGCAAAATTAAGAATTTACAGAATTTAATTCAAATATAACCTTCCTAAAAATATATTCTTGGTGCTTTAACATCATCCTTTTTTCAATATTTTTTAGATTTCTCAGAAATATTACAACATTTTAATTATCCAGACGCTTATCTATTATGAAATATTGTCTCTTATTTATTTATCTACTTTAATGTATCTAACTGATACATATGGTTGACTTATTGCTACGAGAGCAATCTCTTATAGCCAACCATATCACCAGTCCAATCCCATTCGACGAACGGCCGGGAATCAAACGACAGTGACGACAATTTTATTTATTTATTTAGAATCAAATTTTTTCATTATAATAGATGATACAGATTTTATTATTTGTTTCAAAATTAATATTAATTTTATTTATTTACACTATAAATACATAATATCAAATAATTTGAAAACTAACGTCTAGCAACAATTATAGAATTATTCGAAAGATGAATGTCTTCAGGGTATTAAATTTAACTGTTTATTAATTACTATCAAAATATTACTAATATTTCGATATTGAAAAATAAAACCTCAAAGAAGAAACGGTATTTCACAGTTCAAATAATTGATATCATATAATATGCACCAAAACAATTGGTCTTAAAATATTTCTTCTTATATATATATATATATATACACACACATATATATATATATATATATATATATATATATATGCAACGTGTATCCCGCCCTCTAATTTTTCAGTCCTAAATTGAAAAATCCGAAACATTTTAAATCTTGTTTAATTGATTTAACCCAATCTTTTCGTAAAAATTACTACAATTTTGAAAAATATTGAAAATTAGGAAACCTTATGCGTGTTTCGATGCGCACTTTGCTTATTTTTTTCCTTCCCTTATATTACACACACAACTTTTAAAAAAGAATTTCAATTAGACGTAAACGAATATATGAGTGACATCGAGAATTTTCTGTTTATTTCTTTCAACACTTCCAACAAGAACATTATCTAAGATCTTATTTCTCATCTAAATCCTTGGAATAAATTTTGTTTCAAAAACAATCTCTTCAATTATGGAAAAACAATCCATATTATGGAATATGATCTGGCAGTCGTAGAGATATAAGTATAAATTTTGTAATTTTCAAAGTAAAGAAATGGCGAAGGCGTATTTCTAAAGATGAAGACATTTCCAATTACGCCCACATTATTATTTAATAATTTATTCCACTGGTATTTATGTATAACTGCTGAAAATAATAATGGTTATAATATCAGCTAGATAATAGGAATTTTGTCGCGTTACTTGTCTATGGCTCTTAGTAGTGATGTGATAGTTGGTGATATTTTATATCACATAGATTAAACAGTTGAAAAATAATTGATAGATAAATTGTTTTCGACATATTACGCACTGATTTATCCGTTCGGTCTATTTATGAATGAAAACAGATCAAATTTTAACCGGTATTTTATTCTGCTTGATGGGTAAAGCGAATGACGACGCACGCTTTGGTATGTATTGGAACGGACTAGAAGCCTAGGTGTCTCGCTCACCAGGGCCGATTTACCTCCATTAGAATCATGTTTGAACAAAAAGGACTCATGTTCATTGAGCAATATATTGTAATTAAATTTTTGTTTTGTTCAGGGCGAAAAACCTGATGAAATTTTGCACTGATTAAGCACAGCTCCACAATAAAAATGTTGAGTTCCAGAACCCAAGTTTGCGACAAGCGCAAAAAAAATCAAGTGATCAAGAATCGGTGGAAAACGAAACGCTTGTGTGTTGACCCCAAGGAATTGCTGTAGAAATTAGAATATCATCCCAATCAATAATATCGAATAACTTGGGTTACCGAAAATGGTCGGCAAATTAGATTATTCGCCTTTTGGCCAATGATTAGAAATTAAACCATCTCGTAAAGTGTAGAAGGCGTTCGACATAATATCAAGTAGGGAAGAATGATTTTTTTAATAGTATTTTCACCTGTTTTAAGATATGTGTACATAATGACACTTCATAATAAAATGAGGCAAGGATAAAGTGGCGAATATCTGGATAAGCACTACCTAGAAAAGCGAAGACGCCTTTTTTGATGGAAAAGTATTTTCAAGTACTTTTTAAGATTACAGGGTGTTACTGCTCATTGACTACTTTCATGAGCGGAGCATAGTAAATACTGTTTATTACTGTCAATTTCTTGATGAACCAAAATGGACATTTTGGCAAAAAAGCGAGGCGTGCGTATCCGAAGTTCGATTGCCTTTCTAGACAACACTCAACCGCACACAGCTGTGGCTGTAGAAAATTGGAATAAATTTATTCGATGTGTCCTTATGTGATTGCCACACTTTAAAAGAAAAGCACTAGGAAGACATCATTTGACGACGACCAAGGCGAAGAGGAAAAATTAAGAACCACATTTATTCTTCGTAAACGGGATCAAAATACTTACAATTCAGTGAAAAAAATGTATAAATAAGGGTTAAAATTACACAAAAAATAAGACTATGTCCTTTTATTTATTATATAACAAATGTTTTATTCATAGCCGTAAATGAATGAGTAAATAAAATACACTAACATTTAATTCTTTAAATCATCATCATATATATTAATACGCTAAGGTTAAGATGTTACACTCCCTTTTTAGAAAAAACCTCACAACTAATCCACATAAATTATATATCATTTTATAGATAATTGCTTGCTCTACCGGCATCCACAACTAAAAAAATTATTATTACTATTGTTTTTGCAAATTAATTAATTATTAAAATTATATACACAAAACAGCAATATGATTGACGGTCGGTAAAATTTTTGTTTAATTTCAAATCCACTCATGTATAAATAAAGTGGCGCTTTAGCTCAATGCTTTTGATACTTGCGCCTCTATATGTCAATTTTATTAAAATAGAATAAATAATGCGAAGACTTCGCACGGGTCACGCTAGTAAACCTTAATATGGTTATTGCTCAAAATGTACGTCCTAATCAATGCAGATTTTACTACTAAAGTAGTATTATTTATTTTGTATTGAAATAAAAATGTTTATTTATTTGAATAAAAAAGAAGTGACACAGCTTTAAAAGATATCTTCTTTGTCGTAATAAAATTGTATTATATTTATTATAATTTTGCATACTTCAACCATATAAATTATTACTCACTCTTTAATTTCTATACAGAAGTAAATATTAAACCGTCATGCTACTACATCCTAGAACGTTATTTTAAATCTTCCATATGAAACTAGTCGTTTTTTTTTTACTTTTACTCAGATTTTATCAAATAAAATTCTTTAAACAAAGAATTAGGTTTAAGAAACAAGGTATATTTTTTCAAGTATCTTCTTAATCTTTCTTCATACATTTTTTATCGTTAAAGTATAAATTTCACCAAAAAAAATGAGGTATAATGGTAAAACTTGCAAAATATAATTAATTATGATCTCTTTAACATTATTGTTACAAATTAACTTTTGCTATGATATTGAATCGCGTCCTCTTTTATATAGTTATTTATCTTCCCGCATTTGAATTCTGTTCAAATTTTATCATATTTAAATTTGATAAGAGCACGAACAGAGCCCTAATTTACAATTAAAAATTTACTCGTGTTAGATGGCAAACCACTCAGCATTTGCAATTCCATAAAGTTGTCACTTTAATGCCATTTACTTCATCTATGTCAACCACAAATAACAAAGATGTGAGGCTTGAATGTTTGCTCACTCACAACGATTAAGAGCTACATAAAATGGTTGTTCCTTCTAGGCTACTGTTTTAATATCAGCATAACATCAAGAAATATAGGAGTAAAACGGAAAATCCCGCCTTGCCGAGGCGGCGAAGCATGTAATAATTTAAATGCGAAAATAAACGGAAAACCCTCTTCAACTATATCCGAACTGGTAGCTAGATGATATCAATGCCTATAATATCAATTACCAATTCTTACCACTTGATTTGATAGTTGCGGTAGATATATCAATTCAAAGGTATGAAGAAAGTCGTAATGAATATACATCCAATCAAAAAAATTAATCTTCCCCAAAGGAGGTCATGAAAAATATCTTCAAATGTTCGTTAATTCTGATTGAGGACTTTTATTATACTAGCATATATCAACTAGCATTAAAATGGCAACAAATCACCAACAGCATCTAACTAATTCATTTAAATTTTCAAGAAATATTGTTGTTCAACAAAATTTTATCAATACATACCTAACATTTCATATACTTTTTAATGACGTTCCCGCTCGAACGCAGATTGCATTAAATTAAGAGTAAATGTTGTGACTTAAATAAAAGCTTTCTATTAATTTATACTCGTACATATTTGAGACAACTTTTAAAAAAACTAAACTGTATAGGGTTTTCTTAAACTAAAAAAAAGTTTTTTTCTCCATTTTATCCTTAAATAAATTTTTGGTAATATTAACTACTGGATGTTTTAAATTAACGTTTGACAGAATTGTAGACATATCCTAGTACTCGATAACCACTTTCTCTTTATTTGGGTTTCGTTGAAAATTTCTTTTAACAAAAAGTTTTTATTCAGTCATGCGAATACTAATATCTCAAAGGCGAAAATTATTCATTTGGAAGAAATTCTTACATTATGAAATATCAAAGACAACCACGTAATTGGAGTCGGCCAACGGCTCTTTTTTCAGCTGATTATTAACTTAATTTCTATCATTTCTTGTCACGTAATAATGGCATGAATACTGAAACAACTTGTTCGTGGATTACAGGAATTTGGAATATAAAAACTTAATCATTTTCTTAGTACTAATTAACTCCACAAATGTATTTATACTCATGTTTTATTGATAAATTAATTAGCTATAATATGTAAAACATATTCCCTCTGTATAAAGAGAGGGTACAGACTAAGCATATATTTTTAATAATAAATCATTTATCGATTACATATTTATTAAATTTTTCAACGAACATGTCAATATTAATATTTTTTAAATTCTTTTCAAATAAATTTTCTAATTATAGGGTCGTTGTTATTTTTTTCCAAAACTGAATAAATCAAGGTAAAGGTCTCTTATTCTTAGCGACTTGCCTGATCACAAAGCACGTGCATAAATTGCATCATTTTCCTGTGAATCATTCTTGTTAAATGAACAATTTTATTACAAATATTAAATTTATTTACGATTTTCGTGTTACATTATTTCAGATTTTAAATTATTTCGCAATACTTATATAACTTTCAAACATAAATCACACAATCCAGTTCAATATTCTGAAATTACACAGTAGCAGCTATTTTATAAAGAAAATGACAATATCTTTTTTTTGTTTGTGATAAGAGTGTAAACACTTATATCCTATGAAAAAGTAAAAAATAACATCAACTGCACTAAAACAACAAAAAACTCTTTTTGGTTCTTAAAATCGTTTAAAAACTTTTTAATTTTAATATTTAATCGTCAAAATAGTCATAGCAATAACCACCGGTCCCTGTAGCTACGAATAATTTTTGCTTAATATGGACAAGAAATTAACCGGTACTAATATTTTGAGATGCAATAAACTATCCACTGGTGGACATTTCTATATTCGTTTATAATCCAAAGACGTGACTTTTGCCATTATCCGCCAATAGGGGCAATATATGGAGATGACAGTTCGAGGTACCTCTATACAATTAAATATATGGAGATGACAGTTCGAGGTACCTCTATATATATGTAAGCAATATACATATACTTAATAGTTATTTTATCCAGTTTAGAGTATTTCCGAAGAACAGACAATCGATTACACAAACGAAACGTTCGAACGTTCTACTTACTACACGACAAAAATAAATTAACTATTACCAATATTTCGAATGCTGCATAACCGTCCTTTTTTAAGCAACTTGACTGAATTAAATATATTTTAATATTACTTGCGTACATCTTTTCATATTTGGTAGATCTCTAATTAGATGAAACGAACATTTGTCACATAAACTAATAAAACAATATTGCCATAACCTAAACAAAACTGAATATATAATTATTCACATAAAAATATGAAAATGTCAGAAATAAGAATTACAATATAAAATTTCAAAAGAATGTAAAATAATTGAACGTACGTTGAACGTCTGCGCCGTGAGAATTAATACTTAACCATAGATCATGTCAACATGTCAGAAAATGCTTGTAGGACGCATACAAACCGTCCATTACCGAGTCCGACCGATTGTTCCGTAATTGCTATTATTAAAGTTTTGAGGTTATGGGAACCGGCAGAAAGATGATTTTATTATATATACAAAGTATTATTTATATAAATAAATGACGTAAAAATAAAAAGATAATGCATATTAAAATAATGTTTAATTTTTTTGGGAATTTAAGTTTTTATTCATGTAATGATTGCAAAGCAAAAACATCCCACATTTATTGTATTTTATAAGAATATGGAATGCAATACATCTGACAATTAAATCTTATCAAGAACTCACATGACAAGGGTTCCGTATATATTTTGGCACTTACAAACATTTACAATATATCATAGTATTTCTACTAAACTATTAACAAATATTAATTTTTCAAAATGTTAACACCTTGCAATGTTTAGCTACTACATCTTTCACAAGCGTATAATATTGAGCACATTTAAAAAATTATGACATTTTGTATACTTGCTATAATTTTCCTGTTTTATAGTTAGATTTCACCAATTCTGTTTTTCATGATTTTTGGCTAAGTGGTGGAATATTTATTTAAGTAAGCAATGTATAACTGTTAAAAAAATACATTTATTTTCCTCATAACGAAAACTTTCTAAATGTTCCACATGACGCGTAAAGCGGGAAAAAATTGTAAAAAAGTTGGTATTATACAATATGTCCAAAATATGTGGGTTAATAAGTTGTATTACTACGTCAACTTTAAATTTTCTACGTCGCATAATTTCTGAGAAAATTAACTTTGAAAATGGGAAAAAATAAATGTATATATATATATATATATATATATATATATATATATATATATATATATCTTTCGTCTGCGTAAAAACACGTTGCATATTTCAAAAATTATGATATTTACATTCATCGCTACAATTTTCCTACAATCTTTGCATGGGTTCTAAAAGCTATATTTTTCATAATTTTAGGGTGAGTGGTACTGAAAATAAATGAGGAGAGGAACATATCTTTTTCGCATTTTTTTAATATGCTTCTGCAGATATAATATCCAAATTTACTAGCCCTTTTAAATGACACCCCGCATTATGCAAGGAATTAAAAAAAATCATGTACTTAATTTGCCCTCCTTAAAATTTTTCAATTTTTGAATTTTTGCTATTGCTATATATACATGTCAAAATATTTATTACTGTACCAAATTTCTACATCAAGCAATTTCTGAGAAAAATGGATATGATAGACAAACGAACCGTTCCCTTTTTCCTTTAACGAACTGAATCCTAAAAAAATGCTAAAAATTTGACAGCAATAAACCATATAATACTGTAGAAAATCAAGTGAAAGATATACTCATCCTTCAAACTATCAACTGCGCTGTAAAAATTGGCTGCTGTTTGACATTATATATTTGATCACACTAAAGTGATATGCAGTTAGTATTCTTATAAGTGAAAGTTGACATGGAATTGGAGTCGAGATACGATAGCATGTACTAACAAAGAACATCCGGTGGAATAAAATATATTTCTTGTTCTAATGATGTGGAATTATTTAATAAATTCATCAAAAAGTCTACAGAGAAATTCTTCATGTAACTAGCTTATGGCGGAAACGATTCGTCATTTAATGTTCGCTAATTATATACAAAAGTCATATCATAAGTACTCCCCTTGACATGGGATTACACGGCGCAGTTGATACAATTTGTACTTAATAAACACGCGGGCGACACTAAAAAATTTTCCGGCAGCCAAGTTCTTGTCGAGGATGATAAACCCTGTTTGTTAAATGTTTTTCTAATAATAATTAGCAAATAAACTGTTTTTGACAGTGCAAATAGTAGTACTATGCAAAGGGTTACAAATGGTTGTACTATGCAAAGATAACAATTGGTCAGGTGATCAGTTTATTCACGTCGATTTATCGAAAGAGCAAATGGCATACATTTTTTATTTATGAAGCTACGTTCTCTAGTTATTTTCGACAAAATACATTAAATGCTTGAAGTCTCAAGAATTCCTGATTTAAGAGATATTTATTAACTAAAGCATTATCTCAAAAGATAAATACAATGCACGCTCGTGTATATATATATATATATATATATTTGTGTGTTCAATATACATGTATAAATTTAAATATTTTAAATTGAATGCAAAACTCTGGAAAACCGAACGAGGTCCATAAAACCTATAAAAATAATACTAAATTTCTACTACTTATTGTATCTTCAAAATGGCCACAAATCAGAGAATTTTATTGTCGTGTTTTGAGTTTAGCTTATCAAAGTTAGTTAGTATTCTTTGGAATTATCTCTTATGTAGTTTTTTGTGCTTTTGTCCAGGGTAATCCTTTGAATTTGGAACCATATTTTGGTTTATTTATCAAAAAATATATCTAGATAGCAACGTATGTTAAAAACGTGTGTTAAAAGTGTAAATTATAAAAATGAGTAGAATTAAATTGGAAATTCTACGCTGTAAAATTTTTCTAAAACCTTGTCATAGCATTCATTTATATATATAAAAAAATATAATTTAATTTACATGCTAGGTGCGTATTGTTTAAATTAATTAAAATAATTTAATTCTAGCCTACAAAATTCGACGTTTTGTTTACCTTTAGAATATGGGGTCACTGAATACGAAAATACTAACCAAATTTTAAAGTTAGCTTTCGTTTTAAAATTATCGCTAGTATAAAAACTATGACTTAGAGTAAAATTTCCAAGAATATAAATTACTTATTCGAGAAAAGTTTATTCATAACTTTTTTAAAACTTTTTACATGAAACTGAGAATTTTAAAATATTACCAAAGTATTTAACCTTTTTTATTCAAGAATTTCTCTTCTTTTTTGTTCGTCTTTTGTAATTAGTTTCAGGAGTATCCTTAGTCAATTTCCAGCAGTAGTCCACTAACATTGACGCATTTCATCGGCCCTAGTATCTCTTTTTCATTGTTGATATATCTTGGTGAAATCTTTCACCATGTTCATCACTCACATCACCTTTTTATTTTGGCATCACTTGGACGTGCAAATTTACTTCGCAAATATTTGAAGTTTGGACATTATTATTCAAATATTCAAGTAAATTCTTTGTATCTTTGTTGAGAGCCTTGACAAAGTTTTTCATTAGTCCCAATTTGATATGTAATGGTGGGAGACGATTTTTTTGAGGAGGATGTTTGATGTTATTTTCTCCAGGACACAGGCTTGGTCTTGAAGTCCAATCTTTTTTTACGTAATGTAACGATCTATCCCGACTATCTAAATACTGTCAAAATATAGCAAGCAATAATATAGCAATATCTAATACTTGTCATGATATAGCTTCCAAAATTGAAATCAAGTTTTCATATGTTTCTTTGGCATGCACTGAGACGTCAAAAACATTGATAAAAGAATCAAAGGTCTAGTATTACCGTTGTGGAAAAGAACAGCTTTTAAGGAATCTATGAAAAGCCTCCATTCCTGCGGATTGTATTCAATGTTCAAAGCATTCATTAAGCCATTTATATTATGGCAAAACTCAAGCTGGTTTTCACATTGAAAATAGAGCATCAAATGTTTGTGACGACTTTCGTAAAAACTAATTTTAACATCTGGTTGTAGTAAATTCCATTGTTTAAGTCTTGATCCCAGTAATTTGGCCTAATCTTTTGGCAAATTTAGGTCTCATATGAGATCACTGAGTTCATCTTGCGAAAGTCTATGAAGTTCATTACGAACAATATTTTCATCCAAAAATGCTGAAACTTGAAAAGTTGTAGGCCTGCTGGCAGTTTTCGGGATGTTGAGAAATAGGCAAATCGGGGTCGTGTTACCGATGCAATCTCAGGGTATACTAGGGTACGCTTCTTTTTTCTCGATATCCCGTGCTGGATAGGAGGTATCAAGCAGAAGTAACAATCGTAAACATGATTTGTATGTTTCCTCTATATCATTGGAACACCAAAAGGTAGTGAACGTTTTTTTTTGTTAAGTCAGTTGAGAAAATTAGTAGAACAAGTACTGCAAATAAAATGTGGTACCGAAGATTAATCTTGATTTTCAAAATAATGAAAGTAAACTGTTTCTAAAGCTAGATTATTGTGCTCCTTTGGCTATTTAAATTTACGTTACCACATATGTAGCAAAAATAGTCTGCACTATTTACACAATTACGTGACATAATCAAAATTCTAGTTTTCATACCAGAAATTTGTCGAAAATGATAAAAAACCTATAAAATCTTCCATTTTCACAAGCAAACAAAACACGAACAACATCAGACACATTAAACGAAAGCATACTAATAAAATTTACGCGGGCACATTACTAAATATTTTGAAATCTTATGATAAAAGATGACATCTACTAAGCTACCTTCTATTATCTTAAATATGGCCTAAATGGATAATAAGAGTAAATATGGCCTAAATGGATAATAAAAGTAATAATAACTATTTAATTTTAAGTTCTATATTTAGATTCAGGAGATCAAATATTAGAGAAATAGTGCAATTTCAAGTAAAAGACAATTTTGATGTAACCTAATCACAATTAGGTTAATTACTGTATTTAAATGTTTATTTAAAAAACTGGATAGGTTCACAAATATCTTCTAAAATTCAAAAATATTTATATAAATATTAAGCCATTGTTTCATCCATAGAGCTTCTAACATCATGAGTTTCATATTTTCAGTATAATTCAAGTTACTCAGTTACATAAAAAATACTTTGTAGATTTGGTTAAAATTTCGCATAAGATAGACCACAATCTGAAGAAAAACATAGGCTATATATGTCAGCAGAAGAAATTAATTTTTATTTGAAACTTCAATCTACGCGAGTGAAGTTGCAGGCTGAAAGCTAGTTAGGGATAAAAATTGACGAGAGTCGAAAAAATAACTTAAAGTATTTTCGAGTTTTACATTGTTTCTTTAACAACCCTTTCAGCTTTGCAAGTTGCATACATTAGTGTGTTACATCTATAAATAAGGGATCCAATGGGCACGATCTGCGCTTTGTTTCATCTTGTTGGTAAAAAGAGTTTCGTAGTAATGAAATTTACAAACTATTATGAAAAATAACTTGAATTATAAAAACATACAAGATTTCTCGTTTCTATGATTATTAATTAAAAATAAAACTTTTAAGAAGCTCACATTTTTCATTTTCTCTATTTAAGAATGTCATTTTCATACGTGTCATACCTGGGACCATTACTTTATAAATTTTTGTCGACCTCCTTTACACTTACAAAATTTGCGTTAATGTGTTTGTGTGATTAGGAAAAATCAATTTCTGTGAAATTTTTTCTCGCCAACTGCTTTCCCTTTCTTTTTTCGATTTTTTTCTTGATTATTTTTTAATAATGTAAGTAGATAATAATTTATTTCATTATAAAAACATGTAAGTAATAATCGTAAAATTTTTGCCTTGCCTTTCGAAATGTAATCATTTTATCCATTAAACAATAACTGGTGAAAATGTTATGACCTCGCATTTTAGAAAATCGTAGTTCTGACTTACAATTTGCGGGCAAACCACTTTCTTCTTATCTTTAGGGTTTCATAAATTAATCAATATATGAATGTTTAAGTTAACGAGAAGTTTTAACACAACTTAACTTACGGACCTATTTAGTGCTCGGCATGTATAGACCAAGTTAATTTTATAGTAGTAGAGATACGCATTTGGGACTCAAAGTTACATTATACTATTCTACAAAAATATCTAAAACATAAAATAAATTGAAAAGCAAATATAACTGTTAAAATAAAGAAAATGACCATTCATTTAAATAATTATTACTACGTTTAAATGTAATTATACACACCATGAATTTTCTACCACAACAGATAAATTAAATCAATCAAATATATTTAGGACCGAATAATTGTTCGTATTTTGTATATTCTCTGTATCAGAACACGTATAATGGAATATGGTAGATTTTATTTATATACGTATATATTTTTTCATATTGAATATATTTGGCTTTAATTTTGTAGAAATGTATTATTAAAAATTAAATGAAACTAGGTGATGTAGTATTATTTCTACTTTCTTTAAGTACTTTAGCACGACCTAGGTTTCTTGTATTACAACATCTTCAGATGGCCTATTAGCAAAGATTCTATGCTGGTAAAGAAAGTAGAAATAATACTATATCACTTACTTTCATTTAATTATATATATTTTTTAATAATATGTTATTTCTTTCATTAGTTTTTTTGAGCCACATCAAGATGTATATTACCAGAAGGGAGTTCTTAAAGTATGACGCTAAAAATTCTACAACAAACAAAAATTTGCTTATCTGGATATCATAATATTTAATTTATATGATGAAGGTCATTCTTACAAAAAATATTATGAATTAAGCCTATAATTTTAAGAGCAAAATTTTTTCCACATCTGGAAAAGGTCGAAAATATAAACAAATAAGTAAGAAGTTTTATCTAAACCACAGATTTCATTAAAAAAAAAACATATATTTCCTGAGGTATACAAAATACTAAAAACACCGGAAACTTTAATACGGGAAATACTTAGATTTGGAAACAAATTTTATACCGTAGTAAACTGATTTATTTAATATTATAATATTAAATTTGATGCAATGCGTAATCGAAACTTAATCGATTTTTATATTCCATCGTAATTATGTGGTGTGCAGTTGCAATACTTTTATACATATGGTAGGTGAGAAAAGATATAGGAATGGAAGCAGATACTGTAGAAGTATGCACTGAATAAGATACCTTAAAAAGTAAGATTAAGATACCTTACAAATTTATTGAATAGTCTATGAAGAAGTTATTCAATATAAAAAAGTCTATGAAGAGTTATTCTTCATACTAGCTTATGCCGAAAACGATTCATCATTTTATATATACCAATTATATAGACGAGACTGACATGGGCTTACTGGCCCAGTTTATTACCTAATACATACGCGGAAAACACTAAAAAAAGGTTCCAGCGACCAGAGAGTTCTTGGTGAGAGTAAATACCATCTAAAACTCTATTAAACTATGAACTCGCGTACCTAACATATAAACTGCTTATTTAGATTAAGTTTATTAAGCTACTTCGCTTTGAAAGGTATTTTTAAAAAAAAAAAGGTATTTTATTAGTGTACTTCAGCTAATTTTTTGCAAGTTTTTATGGTTATTAGGGAAATCTCGCCCATGACTCAATGGCAAAAATATAACTGATAATTTCGTCATATTCATCAATTTGCCATTTCATTTATTACACACCCAACGGGGTACTCGATGAAAATTTCCCTCATGAAACTTTAAAAAAAAATTTTAAAAAAGTATTCAATTTTGTGATGCTATAAAATTTCATCACAATAGATCTTTAACTGAAAGAATTGCGATGAAACTAAAAGATACAGACGAAAGATACAAACTGCTGAAATTGACATATGTCGACAAAATAAACTGAAAGACTCGGGTTGCAAACTCTTTCAGTTTGCAACCCGTCTTATGCGAACGGTGATTTTTCTCCGCTAGCGTTATGCGAACGGTGATTTTTTTATTATTTTGTAATTTCATTTCGTTCTTGAACAATTTTATAAATTATTATTTTGTTCAATACATTAAATATTCTACCTTTAAAGTGAATAAAATTGTAAATTCATTTTAAAGTTCATATTTTGTGAATTTGAAGTTTTACTTCAGTCGTGTGATCTAAAGCACACTCGTTTTTTTTGTGAAATAGGTGTACTCGCATAAACATTAATTTTAGTGTAATCATTCGTTAAATATTAAAGATATTTATATTATTCTACCAATTCACGTTGTCGCGAGTTTGTTGTTAGAGAAGGAACATTTTAATTGGACATCGCTTCCCCGTTCATCAAAGCTGGGATTTTCCCGCAACTCCGCCCGGTGTGACAGTCATGGATTTCACTTTCCAGTCGTGGATTTCAGTTTCCAGGAGAGTGAAAGTCAAAATATACTTTACAAACCACATAACAGTGCTCTTATATGTATACGAGTCAGGAGAGGCAACGACTGCAAGGTGATTCCAAGTCCGTATAAACCGCTTCATCTTTATAAAATTAGACCCTCGATTTTTTTTTAAATTGCTAATTTGGTGCAGGGTATTTTTTGATAGAAATCTAGTTATAAGGGTCCCAAAAGTATTTTTTTCATAATTTTAAAAATTATAGCTTCAAACCTACACTGTAAAATATGCAAAAAATACATTCCCTTATTTCTAAATCTACTCAACCAAAAATTATGAAAAAAACATTAGCTTTTAGAAACCCGTGCAAAACTTGTAGAAAAACTATAATAAGGACTCTAGATGTCAGAATTATTGAAATATGCGCCAATTTTTACGCGTATAAAATATATAGTGGGCAATATATTCGCGTGTATCTGTATTCACAGCTAACTTTCTCAAAAAAAATGAACGGAGATACCAGAAATTTAACATAATAATACTCCCTACTAACCTACGTTTTTGCACCTTTTTTTAAATATTCGTATAAGAATCAACTAAGAGTGAATAAAAGTTTGAATTTTTGGTAAATTTTATATATGATGCAAAAATATAGCGTTCTCTTCACTTATTTCGGAAACTACTGACCCAAAAGTTTTTCGATAAGATAAAAAAATATATTATTTTCCATTCTAAATGAAAGGTAGCAGTTGCAATAGGGATGTATATTTCAGTTATAACCTGAGTTAACCTGACCTATAACCTGAGTTAGTTTTTATTTAGTCAGTAGAACTAAATTAAAAGTAAATATCAAACCTGTTTCTTTTGTCGTTTTGTGATATTTACTTATAAACTGTTTCAATAAAAGTAGCTGTCAGTGAATGTCGTTCTCCCTGGAAATAATTTCCTTTTATATATATATTTTTTTTTTATGTCATACATAGGATGCTCGTCTTTACTAATTTAGTTAATGAAGGATTATTGTAATGCTGGAATACTCGAACGACTGAAAATAGCTAGATAGAGCGACCAGGAGACGTGGTGTTTATTGCTTTCATGATATAAAGTATGCTTGGCATTATATAACTATCTTTACTATTCTCTGCTACTTGTAAATATCATGTAAATATTATTTTTTTATTTAGTGAAACTACCGGTATCGTATTTTCACTCTGACATTAAAGTCTTTCACGAGTTGGAATTTGGTAGCGAAACAAAGTTTCATTGCAACATAGATTTTATAAAAGTGATACCAGTCTCTTATGAATAATATTACAGTAGTGCCTCATTAATAAAAAAATTCATGGCATGTTAATCGCAGGTATTATAAATTTACTTTCAAGCGTCTCTACAACACGAAGTCATGTACTTGGACTCATTTGAAACATTAACCACTTCAATGGGTTGAACAAGTAGGAATTACGTAAAAAGTATAAACACGATAAATTTCCATCACAATTCATTACCAATAGCCAATGGTAGCAGAACAAGTTAGATTAAGCGCTGATTGAGGCGAGGCTTGCGGATTATGTTTGCATCACACAGAGCTCAATGTAATTTGGAACTGAAATTGCTACGAAAATAAATAAATGGCTCTTTCTTGCGAGTTTGTTTAGTTTAGTTAAGTATTGATTAGACCATTCATTTAGTATTTAGTAGTGTAAATACTTACCTAATAATAACATTGTATTAACCTCGTATTCTATTAGCATTTGTAGAGCAAAATTTGCTTATAATGTAAGGTATTATTTTAATATTAATTAATTTCACTTGACGGAGACAGAGGTTTGAAGGAGAGGTAAAATGTTCAAAGTTGTGATGATTAATAGGTGCTAATTAATATTTCAAGTGTTCTATTAAAATGATTAAAAAGAGAAAAAAATAATCCAAGAATTCGTAACAAATTTTGAGCAGGTATTTTAGGACACTAGAAATTTTGAACAGTAGTACTTTCATATTATCCAAGTAAGGAGTCTTGCTGCCCGTGATGAGTCTCGTTACAACTGCGCATTATGCAAATATTGCAAAACATTGTAGACCAAAAAATAATACTAGTTCTAATGAAACTTAAAGTATCTTAAATTAGACACATTAACAAATATAAAATTAAAAGTCCGAAACGTTGTAGTTGATTTAAAATTATAACCAGACTATTTTGAATTTCTATTACAAAAAATTGTCAAAAAATATTTTAGGGTCGCTTAAATTTATATGGTTTATTTACTGAATATATTTAAGAATACTGACAAGAACGGTGACAAAAATAAATGTTTTAAATAATCACTAGACTTAAACAAAATTTGCTCGTAGGTGCGAGTGACAGACGTTATAGGGTGGTAAACATTTTTCTAACACATGCTCGTAGATGAAATATTTTAAAGCAGTTTTTTCTTATTGTGCAATTGTGACCCACGTCTTTGATAATATTAATTTTATTCCAATTTTTAAATTATTTTTTAAGCTAGACCTTTCTAGAAATATTTCACCTTGACGGCATTTGTTATTTTAAAAAATAAATAGGTTAAATATAAGTGCAAGAAAGTTGAAGAAACTTTGATATATACAAGACAAAGTCACATACAAGTGAAAATACGTGCGAAAACTATGTCAAAGAAGACAAAAAATCATAATATTTGAGGTTAAATGAAAATAAGTAAACGAAAGTAGAAATATGAAGGAAAACGGAAAAATTAGATATTATAAATAGCTGACTTTCAATAAAAGGTGAATTAAACAGAGAACATAAATACAAGTATTTTTTTTCTTTCAAGTAAAATTTTGAAATTAAACATTGCAACTAGTGCCTGAAGCAAAAGGATTGAGAAGTTGGAACTCATATTTCAGTGAGAGAACTGCTGCTAGAAACCCAAAATAATATTTTAAAAGCAGCAGATCCTTATGCTCATGTAAAGGTTGTAATTACATTACATATAACTCTTTATATTTGTCTATTTATCGTATTACTTTTTTGCTACATCAAGACAAGTCAAACGAATCCAAACTGGATGGGTTTATCCCTCATCAGTGAAAAGTTTATTAATGACTTCCTCCTCCATAATTGCATTCTAATTTTGCCAAAAACCAAATTTATATCACGCTTAGTCATGTCTTATTAAATTATTAGATCATATGGATTCATCAAAATTGATTACGGCACCTGTGCCGTTCAATACAATTCTATCGTATGTATTCAGATTCTAACCAAATTTCGATGGGAACATACTTAGAGTATTTTGTTCCAAATAAAACAAAGAATCATTCAAATTGATTTAAAGGTATGGGACATATAAAGTGACATTCACAAAAATACTATTGAATTGATAACCTCCTCTTTTGAAGTCAGTTTTAAACCAAATGTCATTAAAATAAGATACAAGGTATTACCTGTATTTCAACATTTCTTCTTTTTTACTGTACTCTTCATTACTAATGAAATGAATCGTATTACGTCATTTTTGACGTCGTCTTTGAATAATGATTTCCATGCGCTTCTGTCTTATACGAACTCTGACCAGTAGTAACAGTAATTCACATGGCCACTTTGACTTGGTTGAAGAAGCCGTTAGAAGATCGTCTATGAGGTTGTTCCATCTATTTTATTATTTATAACTTCATCTGAATGTCTCTGTAACGTTACTTGAGGTCATCTGAATGTCTATGGGTACACAACAAATATAATTGAAAATTTGTTAGTTGAAAATGTTTGGCATGCACATTTTGATACTAACTTGATTAAGATAGACTCGTTGATTTACCATATGAAGCCTTCGTCTCCAAAATCAAATATAAATGTTTTTATTTTCCTTAAATCAAAATGTGTGGGAAATAAGAATAGCATAAAATGATCTTACTTTTGATTTGGAGAAGTATCAATTACGATATTCCAAAATAACCACAAATATGCTATTTCGGTCAATAAGAAGAAATAATAGACAATATAGAAACACTTCTCTATTTTTGCGATCTTTAAATTATTTTTTTGCACACCTAGTATATAATAAATAGTAAGTAAACATTATTTTAAGAAATTATACTTATCATAATAAAACCTTGATATAAATATTTATATTCTTTGATACCATAATCTACAGAAAAATTAATAATACATATACACACAAGAAAAACTGAATTTAACGCACATAAATCGTTATGTATTTATTTATGTTCTTCATTTGCACCTTTCTGAGCATCTGTTATGCCAGTGGCGTTCTGGCAACCATTTACCATGAAGAAATAGATAGTGAAATATTCCTAGCAGTAACCCATTTATTTCTAAATTGAATCTGAACGTTTTCGATAAATAACACAGATTATTTAGTACAAATATTTTTCAATGCTTAACAATTATTACAGTGTGTCTTTTATTCGATATACATAAGTACAGAGAGAGCACGCCACGTAGTGGCGGTCATAGGAACTAATCAAGGTTGTGTTCCATTACTAACATCCACCCTCTGAACGCGAGCCCATTTTACTTATACAAATTTTTATTTATTTAATCCCGGATTTATTTACGTGATCCCGGAGAAAATGATATCTTATATTTATGTGCCTAGTTCTTGGAGAATAATAATCATTTTTGGAAAGTCTTATGGCACTTCTATCATTACTATGAATAATAATGGGGTTGCCCTATTGACGTCCGAGCTCGATGTGTAGCTGCTACAGCAGAGAGCCTCCTGTGTCACAGAGGACATGGACATGTACTCTGCCTCTGCTGTCGACAGGGCCACAGTTTGCTGTTTACGCGAAGAACAGAAAAAAACCAAGATCGGTCAAGGTAATTAATTAAATTTTGTTTTTTTATCAGCTAGCTGTATTCTTCATCCATCGCCTCTTTCCATTGGAAAGCATATGGTACCAACAGTGCTTCCTTTACTGACTGTGGATAAGATATATCTGTGGACATACAATACATACTACTTTCACTTACTTGCACACCTCTTTTGTTATGACTTCTCAGTATCTAGGGTCTACTTCGTATCGGCTTCATATTCACTCGAATTGTATTCCATAGCCTCATCAATGCTGGAGTAGATACTTGGCTTGCTACGCGGTTGTGAAATATAACTGTCTCTTCAGAATGATTGGTAGCTCCTGGAATGTATTTCTGAAAATTGTCAAAGATGATTACATCTATGCTTATAAGTATCTTATTTGTTTTCTGATCCAGCAAATGATATCCTTTTGAATTCTCGGAATATCCAACTAATATCATCCTCTTTGATTTCTTATCCCATTTACGACGCTTCTCCTTTGGGTTATGTATCATTGCTTCTAACCCAAATATTCTTATATGCACAACTAGGCAAATATTTTTCAAAGTGCACATTACAATATTCTTTATCATTGTATCAGCTTCATGGGGATTGTTAGTTTCTAATACGTACAACTTATTTTTCAGTTAAGAAGAACACACATATTTCCCATTCATATCACGGGTATCGCAGTCCGTATCATAAAATACTATCTAATGGCCACATTTAACAATGATGCTTACGGAAAGAAGATGGGTTGTTAGTCCAGGAACATATAAGACATTTTTTACATGAATCTCGTTGCCCCGTGCCAGATGAATATCTATACAACCAACTCCCTTCACCGGTAGTGGCTCTATGTTGACCACAGAGAGATTACTGGGTGTGCGGTAATATTTAACATTAAATCCCTCCTGCTTGACATGTGCATGATGCACTAGAATCGATTTACCATGTATCTGGCTCTTCTCCCCCTGTAGCTGAGAATGATGCGACAAAACTTGTACTTTCCACATTATTGTGCTCGTTATTATGTATTTTTTTAGTTTGTTTACAAAACCTGGCATAGTGTCCAAATTTGTTACAGTTGTAACATCTAGTGCCCCTATGATTTGATGATCGTGGGTTATTTTTAGCCTTACTTGAATTTGTAAAAAAAGCAGTGCTGTCACTAGTTGTTCTTAGTTTTTGTAGAAGTTTACTTTTCACAACGTCAAAGCTTATCTCCATACCGGATCTCTCCAACCCTATGATCATAGACATGTACATATCGGGTAAGCCAGCCGACATAAAGGTGCCAAGCTATTTTTCGTTCACTTCAAAGCCAATATTTCTCAACTTATGTACCTACGGCACATACTCACATAATATTCAACACCATTACTTGACTCTTGTGATATGTTGACCAAATCCTTTAACAGACCTACTTTTCTGGTAAATCCTGGATCATCAAGGGTTTTCTGCAAATTATCCCAGACTTGTTTGGCTGTATTGAAGTCTTGTACATTGATATATATCTGTGGGTTCAATAGGCGTATTAATTTTTCTTTAGTTTTGACGTCTTAACTGGGATCAACGGTTTTTGCCGCAGCCGGATTAACACACTGCCACAAATCTTCATGTTCTAAGTAAATTCTGACCTTGAATTTCCACGCAGTAAAGTTGTCTCGACCAATGATTTTTTTAGCCTGAATATCTGACCACTGAAGTTCATCTTAAAGCAGTAATATGCGATCTTCACACGCGAGTAGGTTTTATAACTTCAACTAACTACCTTTTCATATTTAAGCGGTAGTTGTTTAGTCAATAAATTTGGGAAATACTTATAATTCGGATTTTTGTTATTTATTATTATCGGAACCACGCTCTGCTACCATAAACATTTTTGATAAATAACAGAGATTATTTATTACAAATATTTGTTTTAATGCTTAACAATTATTACAGATTTAACATCGTACGTAGTGGCGATCGTAGGAACTAATTTTTGGTTACGCACCATTACTAACAAAATCTCATAATAAATATTTCCATAATGAATAATTTAAAATGAATATTCTTACGTATTATATAAAAAATGATGTGACAAATTACTTAATTTTGAATATCGTCTAAGTAATATCGATTAAAAATTTGTGTTCTTTGATCTATAGGTACTTTGGAATCCAAAGCACTTTTAGACACATTAATATATACTTTGTTTTGCGATCAATACGTAACTACGTTAATATGATAAAAAAAAATTCACAATATATGTATGGTAGAAGTAAACAAAGTTTCAAAAGGAAAAATATAAATTAAGAAAAAAAATTTTCAATAGCCATAAATAAAACATTCAATATTTTACAGTGTTCTTTATGAAAGTTTATTATATAAATTTTTAAAAGTCTTCAGTTCTAATTAAATTTTGAATTTTAGTTTTTGGTGAAGGCAGTGATATACTATACATATAAGGAAAAGCTAATGATTGGTGTACATTTTATTAAAATCGGTTTAATCGGCATGATTGGTTAACAACAAAAAAGTAACCACATGGAATAAAACTGCGCGAATTATTTGCTTGGCTTTTAAATCTGCGAAACAAACTCGCAAATATCAAAACTTCAGATATTAAACTTAATATATAGACATAATTACTTCACACTTTTTATGAACACATATAGAATATTCTCGTTTCAATTATAACTCTTCATTTATGAAGTTTCCTGGTTATTTTATAGATTTGGCATAGGAATTCCAATTGTAATATTTTGCTGGTAAATTTTTCGATATCAGTCATAGGATCCTGTTTTATGCACTTTATTATATTTGGATGTCGTCATACTTTGTGTCATGAGCAAATGTGCTTGGGCTATCTTTTTGAGTTCCATCGTCGAAGTAAAATAATGCGGGTAACATATACTGTTAATGAGCTATATGGATAAAATATCACAATACAACGTATGATAAATTACAATTTTGTTCTATCGTAATATCATAATAAATACTGCTTCAATTCCAAGCTAAAGAAAGTGTTTCCTGAGCGCCGAAGATTAAGGTTAATAACGATCTGCAAGCAAGATCTGGGTTGACATAATTTCGTTTCAGTTTTTTAAAGATTGTTCAAAGCTTCTAGATTGAGCTCTTTTTTATTTCGTGTTTCATTGTTATTTCCTTCAGTTACTGACACACATTTTGAATACAGTTCCTTGGCGCTTTTGAATTTCGTGCATCATGTCGTTTTTAGGTAAATTCCGTTTTTATTTGCACGTGTATTTCCAAAAATTATTAACCAAAACTACGTTGATTGGCTAACTTTTAAAAATTGATATGTTTAATTCAGTCGACGATAGCATATTCTCCGATACAGAATATTTATATAAATTTACGAGTCGAATTTGTTATATACGTTAACTAACTGAGAGGAGGTATATCTTCAATACATTATGTAACGTGCATTAGATGCGACTCTGCTGGAGATATAAGTTTATTTTATAGATTTACAATCCGGATTTTTGTTTTCTTGGATATAGGTTATCATTTTGTGAAATAAGCACATTACTTTAAAATGGCAATACAATAATAAGAAGCACGTAAACCATTTATCTCGTGGGAAATACGAGAATACCGATTGAATGAAAAGTATATAGGAGTACGTTCATGGTTTGAAAACTCCTTAATAATATAAATATGATTACTATAATGGTGGCATTATGCATTATTTACATAACTTTGTTTTGCTTAGAGACTCTGAGACTAGTTAAGTTATTTTAAAACAAATTAAAACATTATCTCAAAACGACGTCAGAAATTATCTCCTTGTCACTAATGATTCGATTAGCCAAAGTAATCTGCGTGAACAAAGCACGAATGGTATGCTAATAACTTCACAATACTGTTTAGTAGTTTTATATATGGTTAATTTTATATGTAGTTTTTATATAAGTTTACTTTCAGGTAATAATATATGACCTTTGTTGCTCACTAATCTCATTATAAACATGAATAGCCTATATTCACTTCAATCTACGTAATTACAAAAAACTAATTTACGCGCTAGCCGTTTTTCAATACAAATTAATCTTTCAAGTGGAAGGTTAAGTTAGTATAACTTAAATTGTAACTTTTATAATTCCGTTAAATTTATGTATTGTAATTTCATAAACACCGTACAATACTTATAACTTAGAATAGTGTGGTCAAAATCGATAGGCAAAAAACGTCCGGATAACAAAAATGCTTTGAAATTATGAAATATTGAAAGTCAAAAATAATAAACTCTCTTTTAAATTAATAACGTACACAGATTTATACTGTTCATGACAAATAAATATTTGTATTTATCTGAAACTTGATTCATTGCGACACGTATGGTACTCCGAAGTAAAGACAGACAAAATTTCAATGTAATGATAATGCGTAAACTGTACTTGTAAACGTAAGACTTAGATACGTGTTAATACTAAATCAATCAAACTTGTATTATATTCTAAACAAGATTGGATGATTTCCCATCAAGAGCAACATACTTATCTGAGTCAATATAAAAAAAATAAACTCTGGAATTCCATACTAATTTTTGAGTTGTAGATGGCTCTTGAGTTAACTTATCTTTTGGTCAATGAATTATATACTGTATTCGTTTTTATTTCTATAAAATATTTAATTTTACTTGCTGTACATTAATTGTTATCAAATAAAAATATACATTGAGGCTAATGTACATTTATCACGATTCTTACAAACAGCACAATATAGACAGATTAAGTCAGATTAACCGCTCATTTAGATCAGTACTTATGGCGTTGTGTTTATTTCACGGCGTATTTGCCATGAATAATTTAATTTAAATTCACTTTTCTGTATTTATATGTTTATGGTAAAATACTCAATGTATTTTAGCATGAATACAAGTAAAACACGAATGCATTTTATAGACATGTCATGTTTAATTATATATAGCTGTTCTTCTGCGATTAAAAACGAAATATTTAAATATTTTAAAGTACAATGATACTCCGTAGAAGTATGGAAAATTTGAAGAAAATTTCAGGACTATTGACATAAACATTTCTAAAGATTCATCTAATCCTTTGAGAACTACGTAGGGTGAGATACGGACTTGTAAAATATGTATTTATCCGGAAATGGCAACACGCCAACAGCGATTGCGCGAGCTCTTTATCTTATTGGGGCAACTGGAAGAAACCGACAAAAGAGAGGAAACCGTAAAGTATATATGCTTATGCCAAAGGAAGTGGTATAAACATTTTCCCTAAATCGTAGTCTAGCGAAATATTATACCATAGGAATTACAGCCGTGAGTACTCTTTAATATTAAGCTTTGTTTATTTCCATCTTTAATCAACAACGTAATCATGCAATGACTTTAGATTTGTAATGTGTTTGTAAGAGACATTTTAATTTTAGTAACAACCTAATAACGAGTAGAAATCACACCACGAAGTGTTCGTATACAATAATACTCTTATAAACATTTAATGGCACTCAGTATTTCTGTGAATATTGTATATTTCATATTATACCTTTCATAGGCATAAAACCATGATGCATATTTAAAAAATTATATCATCTAAAATTACCGCTATACTTCTCCTACAACTTTTGCATAAGCGTCTGAAAATTCTGTTTTCCTGTTAATTTTAGATTCATTATTCTCGGAAGCAAAGAAGTGGAGAAACATATTTTTATATTACCTAAAATTTTGGAAAAAATATTTTTGCTTCCCTTATAATAAGCCCTATTAAACGATACTATACAAGGAATTTATATGATTTTTTTTCATATATATTATTTGCAATATTATTTAATGAAATATAAGCGAGCTAATATTCTTTATTATGATGCCAAATTTTAAGTTTCTACGTCCAGCGATTTTTCAGAAAAACGGCTGTGAGCAACAGAGAAACAGACATGTGTGTGATATTATAAGAGATTAGTTTTTTCATTGATAGAGCGATTACGGAGAATACGTATTTTTTGCATAGCAGAAGAAGGTAACTGGTAGACAGCGCGCATGCAGTAGGGAAAAATAGATGAGTATCGTTTGGTTCTATAGCTGTGGTTACGTTGTTTGAGAGCAAAGATTCTAAAGATATTTTTTTTATATTGACTCAGATAAGTCTATCGCTCTTGATGCAAAATCCTCCAATCTCGTTTAGAATATAATACAAGTTTGATTGATTTAGTATTAACATGTATCTAAATCATACTTTTACAAGTACAGTTTACACATTATCATCATATGGAAATTCTGTCTGTCTTTACTTCGGAGTACCATACGTGTCAAATTTCAGATAAATAGAAATATTTATTCGTTATGAACAATATAAATCTGTGTATGTTTTTAATTTAACACAAGGTTTATTATTTTTGACTTTCAATATTTCATAATTTCAATGTCTTTTTGTTATCAGGACGTTTTTTGCCTATCGATTTTGACCACATTATTATAAATTTTAAATTTGTACGGTATTTATGAAACTACAATACATAAATTTAACAGAATTATAAAAGTTATAATTTGATATATTTTACAACTTAACCTTCGACTTAAAAGATTAATTTAACTTTGAAAACGACTAGGGTGTAAATTTGTTTTATTACGTAGATTGAAGTGAATATAGGATATCCATGTTTATAACGAGATCAGCGAGCAAAAAAGGTGATATATTATTATTTTTTTTCATCTATATATAAAGCTACGTTTGTGAACTAGTGTTTGTGAAGTTCTTATCATCCCATTCAAGTTCCATTCACACAGTTTACTTTGACTTATCGAATCATTAGTGACAATGAGATAATTTCTGACGTCGTCTTGAGATAATGCTTTAATTTGTTTTAAAATAACTTAACTCGTCTCAGAGTCTCTAAGCAAAACAAAAGTTATATAAATAAAGCTTAATGCCACCGTTATATTAATTATATTTATAATTACTATATGTACTAATTGGATCAGTTTACGTATTATATTTTTATTTGTGATCATATTTATATTATTATGGAGTTTTCAAGCAATAAACGAACTCCTATAAACTTTTCCTTCAATCAGTATTATCGTCTTGCCCACGAGATAAATATTTTATGTCTTCTTATTATTGTATTGCTATTTTAAAGTAATGTGCTTATTTCACAAAACGATCATTTATATCTCCAACAGAGTCGCGTCTGATGTACGTTACATGATATCTTGAAGGTTACATGATATCATGTATATAACAAATTCGACTCTTGAATTCATAGAAATATGCTGTATCGGAGTATGTTCTATATTATCAATTGAATCAAACATATCAATTTTTAAAAGTTAACCAATCAACCTAATCAATAAATGCATTGCTTCGATTCTTAAAAATTAGGTTGCGAGATAGTACATTGTAAATTCTTTAATTAGTCCTCAAATTATTAGCAGATATTCTTATAATAACGTTACTAGAGGTTATAATTTAAATGCATAGTGTTTTATGAGAGTAAATTCCAAAATTGAGTTAAGCCACTTTACACAAATGTTAAATTTTACTGTACCATTACATAAAAGAAGTGAATATTTAACAAATATACGAAGTGCTGTGATACTGTAGTAAACAAAAAGATAATCATCATATCCGATAAGAGCTGAAGAGCTATATATTTCTCTTTCACATATCCAAGTATTTCCATATGTACATATGTCGTCAGCGCGTGAGCAAGTATATATTTAAAATCATATAACTCTAAACAAGTAGATTTGTAGGCTTCATTATATCGGTTTTTAGGGCATACCAAAAGTAGATAAAATGACAAAAAATATTGGTAAAATCGAAACTAGAACAGGATGCGTTTAAAAATGATACTTTCACATCGTCTTTTTATTCCCCTTCTTGTCACCTCTCTCCCTTCTTTTTCATCTTTAACACAAGGATGAGGACTGTACCAATCTGAAAAACATCTTATGCATTATCTTTTTTTGATCAGAGTTAGTGTCTTTTATAGAGTTTACTGAAGGAAGTCTGTGATCGAAACATATATTTGTGGATAGGCAGAGTACTTAGCTATGTTACAAACTACCCAAATGGGATTATCTTGCGAATCAGAATAGATACAGATTTAGATTTTACCTTATTACTAACCTCTTTAGATAATCGTCCTTTTAGTTTTAGCATACTATAATTCAAACTAAAGAAAGCAAGTTTGTTATGGGAGTGTCTATTGATACGCTTTTGTTAATACGCTTAATTGAAATTATTTCGTGGTCTAAAATTAATACAAATCCGGGACTTATTGTATTCCTTATACGTTTTCATTTATATATTATATTTTTTATGCACGAAAATTGCTTCTATTACTTTTACTTTTTATTAAAACGAAACTGATATCCAACTATAACATTTTAGTGATGTTTATTTCATAGCTTAGAATATTGCCAATACTATATTATTTACAAATCACCCTGCTCCCCTCCTACATATCCTGATTGATTGTTGTAAGATTATTTATATTTTTTGGTTCTGCTTTATTTATCTATTAATTTTCTACTCGTTTAGATTTTCTTGCTGGTAAATGTCTTACACGAATTTTAATTTATCTCTGTAAAAGTAATTTTTAATAAACATATTAATCATTTGATCGCTATAGAATTTAAAACGGCATTTGAAATCAATACTGAAAAACGTCTAAAATAGTTTTTTGAATAAATATTATTTTCACTTGAAATTTCAGCAAATTCCTTAGAAAGGAAAATCTTAGGTGATATCGATACGAAACAATAAATAGCGATGCAATTTCATATATTTTTTTTTAAAGTTCTAAACTAATTCTTCACTTCTACAATTGACAATCATATCTACTTTAACTTCAGTGATAGCTGTTAGAGTTCGACAAACAAAATCCACAAGAAAATAAAATTACCATTAAACGCGGGAATAGCTTGAAGGAAAGTTTTCCCCAATCAGCAGTTTAATTACAAAGTTGGATGATTCCGATGTCTTTGTCATTAACCTCCCTCGTTGCCAATTGATGTTTCCGAAGAAGGTCCGTTGAAAGCTTCCAATCAACCAGTTTATTTAAAAAAGTTCATTTCCTCCTATGTTATTTTGTAGAAAAAGAGACGTGAACATGAAAACCGAAAACCTATACTTGAAGATGAAAACCGATTTAATTTCAGATTGTTTTCAGAAAATGCTTTTGGTTTTTACTTTTCTAATTTTATTAATGATATTTTAGTACTCGTGTGGCAAATACTGCCAACCAAAACATTTTTATTTTGAAATTTATATTTTGAAAATTATTTTTATCTATATAAAGGAAATATTTTTAACGCGTTTTGCTTTTTGGCTACTAGCAATATTCATTATTAGATATAGGAACATACATACAAAATTACACAATGTATAAAAAAGTATGACCACAACTGAATAAAGAACGGTTAAGATAAGTGATGATTTATGCGTCATATTTTATTTAACATATGCATAAACAACAAATATACGAGCTATTATTATTGTTATGAACCTATCAAGTCCTTAAGATGACTTCAAAATATTTGCGCATGTCGTACGTAGTTTGGTATTCTTATCCATGTCATAAAATGTGATATGTTTCAGTAAAAGTATAAAAAATATTGACCCACTGGTAATTGTTATTGCCTCTTGTATGTGCTACATTTAATAAATAAATGAAGAACAATATACAAAAAAACACACAAAAATTGATCTAGGAAATCTGGTAACATTTTTGTTCTTGTGCTATTGTTGCACTTATAAATATTATCGAATTTATGTCATGTGAATTATGTCAAAATTCAATTTTTTTAATATGAATCGAGCAAGCGTAACACCATTAAAAATTAAATATAAAATTTAATATGTGTAACTGCCACGGTTCTGTGTTAACATACATCCAATGAAATATTTTAACACATTAACTTCCATTATTTCCCACAAGGAGCTAAGTATTTTTAATGACTAAATATATGCAAAAGATGTTCCCCTGATATCTGTGGATGAGACGGTATGGTTACTTCCCCTTTCTATTTCCTACCGATTTCCTCTTGTTTATATTAGGTTTCTATTCTTCGAAATTCAGAAGAGACATTGCGCTTATGAAATTTATCTGTCAGCTATTATTGAATAATATTGAGTAAACTTTCATTTTTCGTACCGGATAATTTCCTGCGTTCCCACAATATACCTTTTTGCTAAACCACGCTTTAGAACCAAATTACGCACATCGGAACTTTACGATCTACTAATACTCAACCATTTGATCGCAGTCGCACCTGAGTATTATTTGTTTATGATGAGTAAAAGTAAATTTCTCAAAATGTATCGACTTTACCTTAAATAGTCCTTGGGTACTTTTTTATTTAGGTTTAAACTAAAAGTTGGAACTTTTTTAAAACTCTAATTTATTTCATTACGTATAGGTTATTTCCAATGTATTAATAAAATGTGTGAGTAACTAAATAAACTTTTTTGAAATACATAATTTATATGAGAAAAATAGAATAGCAAGTAGCAAAAAAAAATTATAAAGTATAAATAAAATATAATTTCTTACAAAAAATCATAACTCCTTCAAAAACAAAATTCATATAATTAGCTTAGCTAACTGCTATGCTACTCTTTCTGATCAAACACTTCTCTCAAAAATAATCCCATATACTGCAATAAGCAATCCCATCAAAAATATATTTATAATGTTTATTCTTCATACGAGAGGAAGATAAAAGATTTAGATTCTTATAAAAGGAAAAGTTCTGAACAATGTTTGACCGAAAATCACACGACCTGTTTTTAGAACTACAAAGCAACTCAGTGTAAATAACAATATGATGCATATTAAAAAAATATTTGTCTATAAGTTTGTCATAATTAAAAAGAAAAAAAATACCCTCACATTTATTGTATTCGTTAATAAACAAAATGCTGTTGCCTAATAATTTTATTTTTTAAAATGCTAAAAATGTGGCGCCCTCAAGCCATATCTTATTTATTATTCCATGTGAAATTTATTACTATATTAAATCTAGTAAAAAGATATACTTAAAATTGTCTATGGCCAAATTGTATCACTTGCTTGAAGAAACTCTTTTAATACAAAATTTCATAGAAGTATATATACAGTATTTCAATTTCCCTTAAAATAATTTAAAGAAATTTAAAAAAAAACGATGTGCTAAATAAACTTAAATAAAGTTAAATTAGTTGAAGGAGATGAAAATACAAATTTACAAGCAGAACTAAGATAATATCACTAACAAGCTACGAACGCATAGAAGGAAAAACGAAGAAATAAGAAGTTTCCACTAAATAATAACTTAGAAATATCTATTTCTGAATTCCTCCCCCGCGTTTTCCACTTTCCCACTTACAATCGTCAAAACATTCCAAACAAAATTCTCAAAATTACTAATCATGATGTAAATGTAAATAGATGCACGAGATGCAAGTCAAAACGATTCGAATTTATACAATTACTAAATGGGCTTGTGTCCTGAAGTTACTGAATTATATTTAGCCTGATATGTGTGGAGGACATAATAAAAATAATGCAATCGCTCTGATGCTTATATTATTATTGCATTAATATTAAATAATCGCAAGCAATTTATCTAACGTTTTTTGTTAGTTGATGGTTATGTATTATGCACAACTGATTACCGCGTTGTAAAACGGAAAAAGACAAATGCGGCTATAAACAAACAATAATTTTAAGGAATTGTTGCAATTAGAAATCCAAAACGTTTTAGCTTTATATTTAGAAACCGTAACTGACGCTAGATCATTGACTGAAGTGAAAATGTCTTTCAACAAAAAAAAAAATTTTAAAATTAGGTATATAATTTTTGCAGCACGATTATATTGACTCCTGAAAAGAAATCAGAAAATGTAGGCGAGTTAACAAGGAGTTTTTTTTTTAACAACACCGCTGATTTTATTGAGTAAAGACAAATATTTTATCGAATATCCAAAAATGTTAAAAATACCATGAACTTTATTATGGGAAATACTTGTCATTTTATATAAAATATTACTCCAAAAATAAAAGTCGTATTATTTAAGCTGTAGTGAATAAAATTTTGTAAGTTAGACGCTGAGTTGATCGACGGCGCTGGCATCGATTTTAGTAACTTAATTACTTATTGCAAATGAATAGGTACTACTTATTTTGAGTTAATTATTCTTTACCTTTTAGTACCTACTTTTTTTGAAGTAGTTTTTTTTAAATTAATTTAGAATGTTCAGTGATTAATGATACAAATCATTACAAAATTAACATTGAATTATTTTCTTTCCTAAAATTTTGTGTAGATATTAAGTCACAAGCATTGTAGGATTTAAATAATTTCCTCTTTGTCTAAAGTTGGTTATCTACAACGCCAGTAGCGAAGCGATAATAGTAGCCACCAGTGGTGAGCTGTTGGCCATTGAGGATTTCCGCTCTCCATATTCGAAGTCCAATATCAGATTTTGCAAAGTAATAACTGCCACTTGAGGAGTTCCGTTCTTCACTTCTGAAGTCTAATAATAACTAAAGTAACTACTAACTAGGAGGAGATATCTTGAATCGTATTTGATTTACTGCCATTATTTAAGGAGTTCCATTCCCCATTTCTGGATTTCATCATAAGATCGTCATTTTATTTAAAACTACCCCTAAAGTACCCACTTTCAAATAAAAAAAGAATCATCAAAATCGGTTCACTTGGTGAAGAATTATCGCTGAATATACATAAAAAAATTATGCACGTCAGTTCCGACGCGAGACTGGAGTTTACTTCATAATTACGATTGCTTGAATGTATAAAATAGGTAGCACTGTATATAAATATAAAAATTACATTCGTGCAAACAAATGAATTCTGTATTCTATTTTCATTATAAACGTGTATATTTGACTATATTCACCCTTTCACTAACAATATAACTAGCATTATATTTCTCGGCAATAGCATCCCAAGCGTTTTTTTTTTCATCTTCACGCTTTCTCTGTCAGTGCATTTATTTTCAATTACATTTTTGTAAGGGATCAATATCTACAACAATAGTCTTTTCTCTGTGTCCGTGTAGTTTCTTTTTCTCGTGTTCATTTTACTACTTTGTTGTTAAACGCAATGCCTTCAGAGAAAAAGAAAAGACGCTTACAACTTTAGTATATGATTTGTGCTTACAACTCTCAATAAATCATTCAATATGTCAAGATGTACATAGTATGTACATCTTCGCAGGCAAAAGTATTGAATCAACCCATAAATCTCCAATCGGCTAATCTTTGATTTTATAAACTCGATTAGTTAATATTAGTTTAATATGCGTCTGTTGAACCGTCGGAGATATATGCGACAATTCATATTAATCTAGACTTGCGCAATCGCGATTTAATCTGGTTTTATGTTTTATCTATTAATACGAACCTTTATGTGTCAAACTGTATTGATATCTCACTGATTAAAGATGCACAGAAATGTTATGCGGAGAGGCCACCTACATTTATACTTTTTTTAACGCTCCGAAGTTCGTACACTCTGAATTTCTGATTTTCCTCCTCATAAAACTTCACACCGTGCACTGTATATGAAAATCGATTCTTAAAGAGTAAACACCAAAAAAATATTCCCGAAAATTGAGAACGTCCTCTTTTTGGAAGTCGGTTAATAAAATAAATTAATAGTCTTGCCGAATAAAAAGTTGTTGACAAAATAAATATACCAAGGAATATTCAGAGACTATAAATAACTTACTAGTTCAATAATTACTGAACCAGTTTTAGAATATTTCAAAGAATAAGTAAACAAGTTTAATTTCAGGACAAAGCTCAGAGCCAGACACTTGAATACTCAAGAATATAAATCAGAAACTGTAGTGTCTTTGATACAGTTTTTCTTCTTACTTTCTTTCCTGTATAACATTACAATAATCTTATTTAACACTTGTTTCCTAAAAGAAAAATACAATTTTCAAACAAACAGAAAGCCTGTTAGAGTAATATGAAATATACGGCGAGAAATATGTCACAACATATTTTCTTCATATTAATTCACTACAGTCTAAATGATTTGAAACATATTTTTGGAGTAGGATTTCATCATATGTTATTTTTTTCCAAAAACAAGTGTTATTTAAGACTCACAAGCTTTGACAATAAGTAATACTGATTAAACTATGTAATAAAAAAATGAGAGGAAGAAACTAGCTTTAACAATGAAAAGCAGATGGACCAAAATGGAAAAAACATATTTGTTTTATTTTGTTTGAAAATACAATGACCTTTGGCGGCATCGCGGTTACGCAACACAAAAACCGCGTAATTGTTGCTATAAATTTAATCTTGCAGTCATCTATTATAAGATTTCTAAGGAACCTACTACATATATTAACTTGGCCGCTAATACTTTCAAATTATTAAAGTAAGCTGTTTAAAATTAATTAGCACTAACTTACTTATCAATTGCCGTTATCTTAATATTTTCAATTATTTGGTTAAAAAGTTCGTTTCAAAAGCACCCTGAACGCCATTTTAGGGAATTACGTCTTGCGAAGGAAAGTGTGTTTTAAAAAAAATTACTAACTATTTCCGCATTATATTTTAATCGTAGCCCTCTAAATCTTCATCACAATAGATCTCAAACTGAAAGAATTATCATAAAACCGAAAGTACTGACTGATGCAAATGAGACATGGATCATAAACGGAACGGTAGAAGTGAATAGACAGATATGAAGAAAATATAAGTGTTCTCTATTTGCCATAGACTTCTTACAAAATCTGAATTCTTAGATATTGATGTAGTAGATTATCTTCATTGCCAGATGAACTATTAGTTGGTGATATTGTCATTAATTTTTCTTCACTATGGACTGTTGGACATATTACGGATTATATGTAAGATTAGTTGATGTAAAATTTCTTTCCTTTAGTAAATCCTGGAACAGGATTCAAAGTGGTAGTGCTGTAAAAAATACATTATTTTATACATTTATTACATTTATACTTTTATTTTTTACAGTAAGCCAATTTCACATTACATATGTGTGAACTCAAGACCCTATTAATATTCAACAGTAAAACTAAAATATATACATAGGTATGTACACACGTATATATATATATATATATATATATATATATATATATATATATATATATATATATATATATATTTATGTATATATATATATATATATATATGTGTGTGTGTATATACATATATTTATAAGTTATGTCAAAAGGTTACAAATTATGCAAATTATTAAAAATTTCAAAATTAATAAACCGGGAAATCTATGCTGAACAGGTTTCCAAATATGTTGTCATAACAAACTTTGATATATGTTACGATTTATAATTCAAGGAATGCTGGGTATACATTAATTTTCATGAAAGTAATTTTACTATTAAAAATAGGTTTATCAAAATATTACAATGTTTATTTAACAATTTGCTGAAGCATATTTTAAAAGTCCGTTCTGAAGAAATATATTTATATGAAGCAATTTTTTCATCAATAGAATTTTCTATATCATTAGTATTCATATTTTAGAATAACTAAGAAGCAGAGTAACCTGTTAAGGTAAATGTATCGCTAAAAGAAAATACATTGTTAAGCAATAACTGGGTTAAACCAGATATAAAGACAAGAGCGTGTTGGACAAGCATTATAGTCCCACAGTCACGTTTTGTGGCCTAGATCAATTTATTTTGAAATTTATTTTAAAATATAAAGCTAGTGACAATAAAAGTTGTATAAACAAATTGCAATAAAGATCAATCATAACCGCGCATATAATGACAACTAAATAATATCTGCACCAGCCTCACATTGGAAATTTTCGAACATATTGTCCTCGATTACCTCCCCTTGAGTCATAACACAAGATTGAAGCAAGCGCAATTAATCTGCACCGTCATTTCCGTTTAATTTATAGACATTGCCTAAATTAATGAAAAGTAAACTGTTAACTGATAACCAGTCTCAAGGTTTCACTGTTGTCAAAACGAATGTTTTTTTCGCTCATTTCGAGTTGTTTTTAACAATTCCGTTAGTATTTCGAGATTTATGTATAAATATATAATGAGACACAATCTACACTTTATTTCATCTTCCAGGTTCAAAGTGTTCCGTGGAAATAACATTTACGTTATTAAATATTACGAAAAAAAAATGTACACTGAAATATAATGTACCAATTTATGAAATAGAATGTTAGTTATTTTATAGTTCTATACCAGCTTTTGAGGATCAAGGTTCTATTATGCTGTTACACAACAATATCTGAAACACAAAAGAAATTAAGAAGTAAACATTTTTTAAGATGAGGGTGAATAATGAACGATGCTTTCTTTTCAGTAATATAAGTTACATAAAATCGAATAATTTGTTAGTTATTTAAAAAATTATATTATGATAAAATGTTCAATGATATATTTAATATTTCTTTCCTTAATTCAGTAGAAACCCTATCTCATGAGTGCTTCAAGTACGTGGGGAGTCTGCACTAATACATTAGTTTCCCTACATTTTTATATTTCCACATGCAGTGTTATGCAGCCATTTAGAACTAAGCAATTTTTTATTTCATTTACAGTGCATAATTATGCATTGCAGAATTATGGTTTTTACAGAATTTTCCATATATTAGTTTAAGACAACTATTTCGGATTCCGCCATTTTTGTGATCCAGGTCAATAAAAAGTGAAATAATTTTATAGCAACAGAATTTTAATTTTGATAGCTCACCCTTGCTTAAGTCGATACACTTTTCCCTTTTGGTTCATATTTGCAAAAGAAAGTTAATTTATAAAAAAAAATACTGTCACTAAATTGTTGTGTGCATTGAATTTTCAACTTGCTTCTCTTGTGTTAACTTAGTCCAAATGTTACGATACAGTAGTATAGCTACGAAAATATGCTATTATGCCTTAGCACCATGGACGCACAACCGTAAGAGTAATTTTGTCTCATTTTTAGACCCGATGTTTGTGAAGGCCTGAATGGACAGATAAATAAGTGGTTAATGTAAATGTTGAATGTGTTGATATGTATACATCAAAGTATTATACTCATAATCATTCTTGTTTAGTACACTCTTTATACCAATATGTGAATAATGAAATGTGACGAATTTTGATTATGCTTGATTATGAAAATTTATACATACTAAAAATGACTTTTATGCAATTGAATATTTTCGTTGTACGACTCTTGGTACAGATTCTTTTTAAACTTAAACAGGAAACACAATTTCATTGAGTCAGATAATCTTTTTCCTCATAGAATTTTAATCTACACATATACCATATGTGAGGCATGTCCTCACTAACAGATTCATTGACGCAAAGCCGAAATTACTAAAGAAAAAACACTACATTTTCATAGTAGAATGCTTTTATGGATAAGAAGTTTTGTTCTGAATTCAACATATAAGTGAACAAAATAACGTGGGTAATGCCTGTTATAATCTGAGTGATTCATTAACGTTGGACTTAAACCATTCAACGTGAGATATAATATTTACACAGTAGCGTTAATGTGATAAAGAGATTCATTGACAAATAAATTTTCTGAATTAAACCCCGAAGAGGGTAAAAGTCAACTTTGCATAAATATAAAAAGTAATATAACATGGCTGAACTACAGGATGAAAATATATATTAAAGAAAAAAAATCATAATAAAGAAAGACATTTTAGGGCAATTTAATTTTAAAAGTATTCTGTTAGAATGTAACGAGTAAAAAAATAAAAAGATATAATCCAAGGCGTGTAAACGATTTGTAAAGTTAATATAAAATTAATGAATACATTGATTTATATAAAAACAATTCAATTTAAATAAGTTGAAAAACCCATTCATAGAATTTCAGAAAGAAATAGTAATATGCAATCCTACGAACGCTGTCAATCAGAAGAAAAGGATTATACCAAAATTCTTTTAGAAAGTAGAGTATTCCTTTAGAATATTTTCATTTTTATTTAGAGAAGGTTAATATAACCACAATTGGAGGAGGGAAATTTATGTGATAATGAAATAAATAAATAAAATATACAAAAATTCACGAAGCTCTATTGCATAAATAGTCATTTAGTTCATCGGTATATACTAGACTCTAAGTCTAATTTAGCATCTTCATATTTGCTTTCTACATCAATATATTTTCGCCACAGTTATTGGGTTGACTAACAAGTTTGTTATCACGACTTGTTCTTAAAAAAAATATTTTAAAATCTAAATATTACAAAAAAATCAAACTATGTAGGAATCACCTTTATTTAATATTAAATTTTCACCAGTGATTACGTGAGTAATGGAAGTGCGTTAAAGGATTTCCTTTTTATGCCGTCTTTGCTTTTTTGATTAATTTTTTTTTTCTTATATTTTGTGTAAGTTTGCTGATATATTTTCAGTTGCATATTTTATTTTTAGGATTTCTAATTGTTAAACATTGCTTCTTCATACACTATATTTATAGGTTTATTACTATTTTGAAGCAAAATATACCGATTTTATGTAATCTCCACTAAGGATAACACTCCACAGAGAATATACCTATAAAAAACACCTGAAATCTAATCAGTTCCAACCGATCTAAAAGTTTGTCCGGGGTTCATTTATTATGAACTACAACCATTAGAAAGCCAATAGTACATCGTTCAGAATTATTGGGATAAATAGAATACATGCCAGCGGTCTGGATGCCAGCACGCTTAGAATTTCTGATTCAGTGATGTTATTTCAGAAATTCTTTACAAATAGCATTTTAACGTTGCAAAAGTTAGATAGAAAGTGGGTAGTAGGTAGTCGCTTGATTGGAATTCCAGTTTTTAATTCTAAGTAACCGTAGCAGTAGGCCAAAAGAGTTAAAATGTATTTACATATTTTTTTGGGAATAGCGAAATATGCCCTCAAAATTTACAACATAATCAATATACATGTAACATTTAACCTCGTTAGTTTAATAATAATGAATTTGATTTTTGGATCGGGAATATATTTTCAACTTAATCTTAGTTCGCATGCTTTAAAAAAATTATTTAAAATTGGTGACTTTGTCATGATGTCGTGAGCATAACGTGGGTGGTTCATGAAAATAGTAAATAGATTTACTTTTAACGAATTTTGTCCTAGATCATGCATACCGGCATAAATATCGTTATGAGATAGATATATATATATATATATATATATATATATATATATATATATATATATACACTTATTTTTCTCAAAAATATCTACGTATATCATCAAGTACAGCGCATTAATTTCGGTTTCCTTTCCACATTTCCACATTTCTAATCATCAGGCTTTCCGTATATATTAATTTACTTATGATTACTTTCCCGACTATTCTGGATATGCGACGATGCGACGGAAGATGCGACGTTGCCCAATTATGTAAGTTGGTATAGGGCACATAGAGAGGCAAGAGCGAACGGTAGTTATTTTTATGCCATGCACGTGATCATTCGACGTTATTTTTTATTTAATTCAAAAAATTAAACAAATAATGAGATCAACAATAGTTATTGCAAATATTAAGAAGGTACAATAAAGCAAGTATACACGCACGTCGCTCGTTACTCAATAAAAATAATAAAGTAGTTAAAGTTTTAAAATTAGTGCACCTAGCTAATCAAGCCAACTCAAGTACGAAAGTAGAATGATACGATAAAACACACAGAGCTCACGAGATAGCAGGTTAAACTTATTTTGAAGTAGATTAATTTTTATGCAATAAAAATTAATGACTTCATTGAACTAAAATAAACGTAATGTATTCAATTAGACCATAAACAGTTTCTTAAAAGTGTATTTAATCGCTTTGTATTTATCAGAAATGAAAAGGAACTAATTTTAAACCATCGAAATAGTTTATATTAAATCATTTATTGATTTATGCCTAAAATGTTTCTTTACCCATTGAAACATTTAATGTACCTTTTTAAATAAATTTACGTTGGTAGAACACTATTAATCAAGCTTTCTGAAAACAATTGCTCTCACTAGAAACAGGAAAATGAACCTATTTGTATTGTGAATGAATAACTTTCCTCAATCCCACCTCACACGTAATCAGAGCGCGTCGTTTATTCGTGCGCTTGTTATTCAGTCAGTATCCCTGGAGATGGCTTCACGATGCATTAACGTGTCTGCTGAGCATGGACGCTGAGTGGATCCATTTAGCTGCGACGGTCTTTGCCCACTGGACTGATACCTTTTTCTGCTTTAATTCCGTATAAATTATTTGCCCGCCTACAACTCATAAGCGCCAATTGCTTCAACTAGTAGTAGTATTGATACAAGAGAATTTAATTTCTTGTGTAAAACGAGATGTAGAAAATAAATAGTGGAATATCTCATGTTCGATTAGTTTTTCCAATTGATAATTTGTGGATAATTTGAAAAATTTTGTTTTCAAATTTGTTTATCTGACTCACAATGTCAAATCAAATATGCACGTTTTTCTAAAATTCAGATGACTGCTCGGCAACCCGAAAATTCTGTCATACCGTGAACTATTAATTTCTTGTGTAAAACGAGATGAATAGTGGAATATCCTGTGTTCGAGTATAAAACTAGGTTTTAGGCGGTGTCAATCCCTCTTCGAAGCGCTGACCAACCTATCTACGTAAAAGAGATCAAATTTTTTTGTCTGGCTTACAATGTCAAATCAAATATAAAATGCAAATATATTTGATTTGACATTGTAAGCCAGACAAAAAAAGTTGGGGCCCGAAAATTCAGTCATACCGTTGACCGATAAACTAAAACAAATAATTTAAAAAAATTATGAACATTTTTACGACAAACGTATATTATATTTATATTTTGAAGGAAAATGAGGTGTCTCAAAAACAGTCGTTGTGGTGAAGTTTTATGTACGTGGAGCCTCAAAAACAGATCTATGTATTGTAAATAAAGTAATCCTATGTATATGTCTAAGAAACATTGCGCTTAGACGTCAGGGTAGCATATATAATTACCCAAGCCCATTTTATTTAACATCCGTGTATGCGTGATCCGTGATATATATATATCGTGTATCCGTGTATCCGTGATATATATCTATCGTGTATCCGTGATATATATCTATCGTTTAACAATACAAATCTCTATTATTTGTTTTCTTTAATTTTGTTTTGTTTTGTTTAACCTATTTTCTATAAAAACTAAGTATACCTACCTCATTATAGAAGTACGCGAGTACGTAGGCGCACTAACCAGCGTAATATATTTATACACACACAGCCAATAGCGTAAATAACTTATTTTGGCAAAGTGGTCGAAATATAAATTTCATTACTGTTACATATTCGAAATACAAATTTCATTGCTGTTCATATTATGGACGTAATTATTTTTAATAAATATATTGGTATTTTTATAATGCAGTTGCGATACCTATATTGATATTATTCAATTTAAAAACATGTCCCATATTCTTCTTTATTTTCATTTGTTTAAAAATCAGTACATGTAATAAAAGATTTCGAAGAAATTTTCACGTAATACAATTATAAGTGCGTGGTATATATCTTTCAATAAAAGTAATAAAATAATAAAATTTCATTGTTCAGTAAATAAGTAGATAATATAGTAGACTCTAAGTCCGTCCAGATAATATAGTAGACTCTAAGTCTTAGTGATTTAAAAAGTTAAGCTATAACAAGCATCTTTGAAGATAATTGACTAATTAGTTCATTAGGTAATAAGTAAAGATATGAATCACATCTCTTAAATGTTGTGTTTTAAGTTTAAAACACGTTTTTAGTTAAACATCACTGAGATCTTTCCATACTACGTATCTTATAATTTATCAATCGAGTTTTCCATCGCCGAGACTTCGGTATACAACTTTAGATAAATTACTTAGCTGAAAAAAAAGAAAAGACGAGAAAAATATGTATATGTATATATATATGTATATATATTTATGTATATATATTTTTCCAAGATTACATAATTTATCTAACCTAATATACTTACTTTTTCTGCAAGATTTACGTTTACGTAATTTTGTCTAGAGTATTGCAGCAAAATGGATCACTACACCCGAATTGCTTATATCATAGCTTTACTAAACATTAATTTTATTTATTCAAAATATCGTAGAAGGTACCAAACATGTTTATAATGCCATCAATGCAGCTCGGTGATTCACTAGAGTCCCACAGAAGAATATCGTTTAGTTCAGAAGCAACTCGTCACGTTTACATAAATTGATGTAAAAATTCTTTAAATAATTTAGCGTCATTTGCTCTAATCTATTCTATTCTTTTATGATGCAATGTAATGTGTATGAATACCATTTTTTGCATGCCGCGGAAGACAGTATTTAAGAAATTGAAGAAAATGAATGAAAGTTAACTTCTGCGGAACTATAAGTCAATAGTTCATAGCAAATTTTTTAAATTTACTCAAAGAAACAATGAAAATGTAACATTTAAAATATACTGTCTTTCGATATACGATAACACTAATACTCTGCATTATTGAAGATTTCGATTACTTCTATAAAATAATATTTAAGATACATTTGCACAAAACTAGTTCTAAATATTGTGATGTCTTTATTCTGTTTTCAGGTTCTAATTTAATATATGGATTTTTACATCGTTTAATAAAACATTAACATATATCGTTTAATACAACATTAACAATATCGTTTAATACAACATTAACATGTCATTTAATATAATATTAACGATATTCCAGTAAAAACCAAAAATACAACATTTGTGGTTTTTACTGGAATATCGTTTAATAAACATTTCGTATTAATTTTATGCTACGAATTTTATTAAGTTACTTGTAGATGGCAAGGTTAATTAAATAATATATACACACACACACATACACATACACACAAACATATTTATATATATATATATATATATATATATATATATATATATATACAGATTTTAACCACTTTCAAAAGAGAACGCGGGTAGGTAATTTATATAGATATCGACGAGGGTTACATTAGTGAAATTATTTCTGCTTCAGGATAATTTATAGTTGACGTTACTATTAGATTAATTATTATTTTCTAACTTTTACTTTGAATACAAGTTAGAGAAAGATTCAAAAAAATATTGAGCCTCGTTTACAAAAATAAGTATAAAATAAGACTATTACCAAAGCTTCCGTCTTATTAGCAAAAATTTTAATTACTGCTTAAATTGTTCAGACCAATAAGGAAATGACTGTCGTTACTTGCATTCAATTTTAATGATTATATAACCCCTTGGTTACACCTTTATTATTCTTTATATCAACGCTCATATTTTTATTTTGATGCACCATTTAATTTTATCCACCTTATTTGTATCAAAATCATTGTAATAATACCATATATGTTTACTTTAATAGTGGAGAAAAAAAAATTAATGACTAATTGTTTTCAATAAACAAAGACAAAAAGCGTGAGACTTGGAATGAAAATTTATTGCTTTCATAATAATTACTATGAGTCTTTTAAAAGATAATGGATTAAAAAAAATGGATATTCAGTATTCCAATTCTAATTCATCTTCACTTCTTTGAATCTGGTAATTATATTAATCAAAACGCGTATTTGAAAGCCATAGGAGAATATATTCCTTTTAAATTATAAACATTGATACATTTTCTAAAAGTAATTAATAATTAAGTAACTACTTTCAATTTGTGATCAACTGGTAAGATACATAATAAATACGGCTTCAAACTATCACCTTTATAAGCACATAAAACACTTCCATCCGTAAGTGCTATTTTCTTATTTCAGACCATACTTTTTTCGCTCCTAGATAATTATTGATTCTTAAATACGCTCTATTACCAACGTTACAATTGTAGACTACACTGTTTTTTAATTATCTATTAAAACAGATTCAAAACCAGATTAACAGCTGAGTGAATTTCATTGCTCATCAAAATTAACGGAACAATGAATTCTACATAATATTATGCCTCAAATAAATGTTAATGATATTTCATAGCATTGAACGTTAATGTAGAACGTCCATTTAATGAAGGACATGTTGAACCATGTTTATAATTTCGAAAATAAAAATACAAGCTGTGTTACAAAAGTTATAAAACACGTCAAAGATACAATGTTTATCAAATATGGTAGACTGGTACTTTTATATACATAAGAATAAAAAAAGCACGTCAAAATTTAGGAAAATGGTAATCTCCTATAACAAAACCTTTATTTATTACATAATTAGTAATAGTTTTAAGTTGATATAATTATCTTATTATGAATATAAATTTAATATTTCATAATGTTATGATCTGGTGTTATTGATATGAATAGTAGGTACCGCGACTTAAACAAAAGATAACTTTGAATATATTTGGCGTTTAATTTTGTAGAAATTCATTTTCACAATTAAATGAAACTACGTTATGTGGTATTATTATGTATAGCAAATATATCTTTGATAATAGCCCACCTGAAGATGTAATACAACGAAACCTAGGTCGTGGTAAAGAACTTAAAGAAAGTAGAAATAATACTACATCACGTAGTTTCATTTAATTGGGAAAAGATAACTTGACAAGGTCGACAAGAGGCTAAAGGTATAGGAATTTTATTATATTATAACAAGCAAATATATTATGTTCTTTTTGTCTTTTTAACTTGTTAAATCACGTAATAAACAGCGGTAATAATACCTAATATCAAGTTTAACGTTTAGGTAATTAAGTTCGATGATTTGTGTTCATAAACAAGTGTGTCGCCTTGGACCTAAAGAGCACTCCATGATATCAATTGTTATATAGCATAACAGGCAAATAAATAATAGATCTAGTTTCAATTCTTCCTACTTTATATTCATTTCTTCGTACTTTACATAAATCATTCTTAACGTTGAAAGACATGATTCACACTTCAAGTAAATAAACTCTCAAATAGTTGATTTCATCCAAATAGCTAAATTTAATAATGGTAAAATGTCCTTCCATTTTTCAATCACCATTTGCATTGATGTCAAATACGTTCATTCGCGGCAATTAAAAAACGACAGGACACAGAATATTACAAAATGAATATTGCAATAATCTGTAGTAACTATCTGTTATTATTACTAACACGTGTAGTATAATAATTAAAAAAAAAATTAAATACCATTCACTAAAAACGTTGTACACAAAAATATCAATAATGCTAAATGCACTTCATTTATAATAGAAGGTATGGACAGTGGACAAACGAAGAGTTCTGGTTTGATTATTAAACTAGTTTTTTTATTATAGCAGGATATTATCGACAGGAAGTAAATTGGTTTGTAATACAATGGAACCATATAAATTCTATTATATTTATTTTATTTTATGACATAAGAGAAACATTTTTCTAATGAATTAATTTCAAGAATAATGAATTGAAAACTATTTCAATTTTGAAAATTATTTTGAGAAATTCGAAGTGAATAGATTGGTTTTGAACTTCTTGACCACTGTTTTTAGAATTGCAAAAAAATATTTTGAACTTCTGAAAAGTTTTACGGTGAATGACGATTATTGTATCTTATTTTTGAAGATAGTGTGAACTATTATTGTTGGGGAAAAAAGGAGCCTATTTAAGTAAAGAAATGTTATATTTGCAGGTACTAGTAAACAAGTTTAAACCCTGCAAATAATGGGATTTAGCTCTCAATGAGTGTTTCCTATTAAATGGTTTGAATGACGACAGAGAAAAAAGGCAAGGGAAAAGATTCTAAAGCTGTAAAAATATGAAATAAAGAAACAATGGCAGAGAAGCATTTTGAGAGCAAAGATAAAGCCACTAGAAAAGCCATTCGAAATACTTGTTCACTTAGGAGAAGAATAATTTTTTTTCACATTTTGCATTTGTTTTTAATATTATAGAAGGTTTAGAAGTCTTCAGCATTTTCTAGTTCATGGATATTATCGTGAAATTAATGCTCTATTCCAGGCGAAGTATATTTTGCATGGAATTGGGCACCTAAAACAGAGTAACTTTTTCTCATTCGAATATATTTTCTTCTTTTCACATATAATAAAATATTTAATAACCACGATATTATGTATAAAAATAAAATAACTTGACATCTCCAGTGCTACTTTTATTTATTACGTCTTTTTACATTGTGCACTACAATGTAAATATTCTATATAGCAAAATATAAAATTATTGAATTCACATGGTAAGGGATGTACGGCAACGTATATCTTCTAACTGTTCTGACCCTTTTTCTATGGACCCTTATATTAATATAAGATCAACGAGTTTAAAATGAAACCGATTCCAGTACGAACGAATTATCGACATAATTATTGAGCGATTCTACAATCTGCAACGTCAGGAGCTGCTACTGGGATACTTATTTATGAGAAAAAGCTATAATTATTTCCAAATAAAAAGTATTATTATAAATTGATTAACACAAATAAATATTTTCTGCCATATTTATAAACAGTTTATTTTAAATAAAATATTCGTTTGAAAGTCATCATTTATTTAAATATACTCCTTCGACAGAGTTCACTAGGGTCCCTTTTTTAATTTCCTTTTAAAGTAGTAGGTCGTTTTTTCAACGCTTTTTTCCATTTACTCATTCTTTTTTTTTAATTACCCGCCATAAAAGTTTCTTACAGACATTGTAGTAAATTTTACATCAAATATTCAATAGTCGTATATGAAATTATGTACTTATTTTAAATGTCTTTTTCAAAATGAAATATTTGCTTTAAGGAATTATGCCCCAATCTATGTCTCTGTTAGATCTATGCACATATCTATAATGCCTACTTTTCTGTGTGATGCGTTATGTAATCGAAATGAAATCAAATGTAAACTAACCATATCTAATCTACATTTCAAGACTTATGTAATACAAAAAATGTCTAGGTTTTTCAAATCACCCCCTTAATTTTGAGTTGTAAGAGTATTGAAAATCATTCCTTCTAATTTATTTTTCATTGCTTTTTAAACCATCGTTTTAATTACTTTTAAAACTATATAATCTATCTATCTAATATCTTTTTAAACTATCGTTTTGAAACTCTCATTTTAATAATTTTGCGTAAGTGAAAATAATGCAACTTAAGGCATCTTATTTGGTACATACATTACATTTCCTTTCCTTCTTTTTCTTCTGAACTACTTATTCAATATGCCGATCTCTTAATTGTTCTGTCAACTCTGGTAGACAACTGCCAATACTTGATTAAATATATATATATATATATATATATATATATATATATATATATATATATATATATATATATATGTGTGTGTATATATATATATATATATATATATATTACGACATCAGCGACAAAACAAAATTTTGCCCATATAACGCCCGTAGCACCATTGAATATATTTCTTAAAAGCGGTAAATAGAACTCTTATTTATACTCTTGTAAATGCTTTAACCGTCAAGACGCATAAATAGAGGCAATTATAGAGCATCAACTGTGAAATATATAAACATTAAAGGGTAATGGGTCTTTCTTAAAACATTAACTTTGATCCTTTCAACAAATTAGTAATAGAGTTTTCTTCCTACTCGCTATGTGAACGCCATAAAAAAAATATATTTTATAATATAGTAAAACATAAATAAAACAAAACCTTTCATGCGAATGGAACTTCCAGACAATTTCAATAGACTTGATCTCGCAATTCCGAGAATGTTGCGGTGTGTGACTCGTGCTCGCATAACTTTCAAATTAAGCTAGAGCTTTTGCGAACAATTTTATTAAATATTTTCCATGATCAGTTTTGAAGGAATTTATTTTAGAATTTTAATGAATATCGTAAATAATATGACTTTAAGTATGTTGTGACACATATTTATTTTGGTCATTATTATAGTATATTTCAAATAAAATCACTCAGTACTTTTTAAATATAATGTACATTTATGCCATCTATGTCAAATAAATTAGTAGCTAAGTGTGAAAATAAAAAATGATTGATCGCGGTAAGAACACACAATATTTAGTTGCAAAATAAATTATTTCAAAATTAAAAAAATCTTGGAACTAAGAAGAAAAGATTCCAATTATTCATAAAGTAGCTACTGCAATATCAGTTTACGGTAGTTTGAGGTACTGATGAATAAAGTCACATGACACCAACACCTTGCAGTGCATCAAATTGAGTCTTGGAAACCTCATGTTTAAAGCGATATTTAGGAAAGTGTCAATAAGAAAAAAAAAATTCTTCAATTTGTTAGATTTACATTTTCACCGTTGACATAATTATTCATCCACCTTTAAGGGTTCATTAGTCATTTACGTGAATATTCTCCATGTACACTTCTTAAAATATTTCGGCCACAGTTCTACACTGTGGCTGAAATATTTTTAGAACCGTAATGAAGGCTATGATTTAAAATTAACGTTTGAACATATAGCTCTATCAAGCTATGCAGGATATTGCGAGCCATTCGCGATATTGAATTCTAAGGGATATTATTAATTTCAGAAGCAGTGGTCACATTTAATAAATAAAATTCTATAGAAATAATGCATACGATTTCTGTTGATAGAAAAAACAGATGCTTTTAGGTTATATTCATTAGGTGTACCTATCTCGTTTGTTGGATTAAATGTCAGTTAGATTACACTTTTAAATGAAAGAAATTTTGTATAATTAAATTTAGAACGATATTCATTTTTCCATTTGTTTCATAAATCTTTAGTAGATTTTGATGTCTAAGAGTAATCGCCTGAAAAATCTTGAAAGTTAGAGGCCGAAAGAAAACATAAAATTCAATAAATAAATTATGTCAAAAATTAAATTTGGAGGTAAATATCGTTATGCGAGTATAAAATCAAGCTAAGCAATTTTCTTATTTCAGTGTCGTCACTTCCTTCTTAAGAATGTATCCGAATAAAAAAACGGCGGCATATAATTCTAACTTTTGCCAAATACGGTTTCGCAATCAGTGGGTACACAATAATAGTTTATGTAATGAGGGTTGGGTAGAAATACGAGTTTTACCGAAATTAAACTTTAATTTTTCAGTCATATAGAAAGCAAATAAACTTAAAGTTTAACAATAAAATAAGAGGAAAGTTTGTTTTTTAGGGATTTATGTAAAACTACTAATCCGATTGATATATAGTATTTGCAGTATGATAGCAGTTAATTTCTGGATTGCTATAGGCTATATATATATATATATATATATATATATATATATATAATATGTGTGCGCATATATATTGAACTTTAGTTAATAATATAAACGTAACCGGAGAAAAAGGCGCTGGTCTGGTTTTTATATATTGGAATTGTAGGTCTTAAACAGGTCCATAAAAGAGTCTTGGGCAGTATTTATCCTATATTTTATGGATAAGCCACCCGAAATTTAGGTCAACTTATTAATCCATATGAAATTAAATGCAAAGTTATTTTAAGCATTTTCTGTAGATAAAAACGGCCTTGTACACTTTATAATTGGGATCAATCGTTTAAGAAATATTAAAGGGTGAATGTTACAAGAAGAAAGGAGGGCGAAGCGGGTACGCTTGGAGCACGCGCGTCGTATCGCCGTGGCACAGCCACACGAAATGGAGTGCGGTCGGTTGTACAGAGGCTTACGCAAATGTTTGTTGAATGATTTCATTGTAATCCGGAATTGTTACTTAGATGTGTTTGGTTTACACGCGTTCTTTAATTTAATTGGGTTTGTTACCGTATTACATTAGCTCTTATTTACAGGTATATAGAGGTTTATATGCATATTTATTTCACTTTTTCAAATCTCCTTATTTATTTTGAAAGTGCGAATATAGTTCTTCGGTCAATTGATAACACCAAATTTTTAATTTAAAATTGTGTTTACATACATATTATTTAATAACTTTGAGCAAAGTTTGTTTGTAGATTATAGTTATTTAGTTTTAATACAGTTGATTAAGTCATAATTTTAGCACAGCTGTCTGGCTCGTAGTTTTAATACAGTTAGTTAGTTTTAATACAGTTAATTTATTGAAATTTGAAATGGGAATTATTTTTATGTCGACTTAACCTCGACATCAAACTTTTTATTGCGCGGGTGTAGATTTAAATAGTGAATACTTTCCACGTGTGTAACTCAACGTAGCACATTCGCTTCATGCTAGTTCAGATAAATTACTCAAATTAGTCTTTGGAAATATAACAACAAATATTCAAATTTCCAAAAAAATCCCAATTTTGCAGATGCTTTAATTGTTATATAAAATATGTGATTGATCTGACTCATGACGATGTTTTTATATCATCATACTTTCGTTAATTAAAATAAAACGGAGGACTACGTTCATAAAAAGAAATATAAATCACAATATATTAATAAAATAACTTAAAAGAACACTGTAACTGTTGGAGTAAGTTGCCAGTAAAAAAAAATTAATATATATATATATATATATATATATATATATATATATAAACAAATAATTAAATGAAACTACGTGATGTAGTATTATTTCTACTTTCTTTAAGTTCTTTGCCACGGCCTAGGTTTCGTTGTATTACAACATCTTCAGGTGGACTATTAGCAAAGAATTTTTTGAAGAGTTGGTTCTTTGCTAATATCCCACCTGAAGATGTTGTAATACAACGAAACCTAGGTCGTGGTAAAGAACTTAAAGAAAGTAGAAATAATACTACATCACGTAGTTTCATTTAATTGTGATTAGTGAATTTCTACAAAATTAACGCCAAATATATTCAATATTTATATATATATATATATATATATATATAATTTTAATAAAGTATCAGCAGTTATCTACCAAAATTGACAGAATAATAAAAAGATCGGCATATTGAATAAGTGGTTTAGAAGAAAAAGAAAAAAAGGAAATGTAATCATATGTACCAAATAAGATGCCTTAATTTGCATTACTTTCACCTACACAAATTTATTAAAACGATAGTTTCAATTCTTCTTTTTACATCTGTGAGACGATTTCAAAATTGTTTTTACTAAAAAAATGGTATCAATTTAAAAATCAATTATTTAAACTTTTATTACATATCGGTTATTTGATGCCGAAGTACTAGTTTAATATAACAAAAATAATTGCTTGTTTAGTAGATGATGGCTATAGGGTTTATAGTCCTCAAATATACGTAATACTGAAATGCTTACAATAGCGTGTAAAATTTTAATCCACATTATAGGCAGCAATCATTAAATATATCTTAGAGGCTGATTCAACTAAATATATCTTAGAGTTTATGATAAATGATTTAATAGAAAGACATATAACACCAACTAAACAGTCTGAAAAAAATTAGGACCGAGAGTAGCATTAAGTTGACCAACTGTATTGTATTTTGTAAAGGTGTGATTTTAAATTGTAAGAACTGGTCGCTTCCTTGATATTGTAACTTAGCAGAAAAACGTAAAACCGTTTGTGTTAGCAAAAGTAACCATATTTATGACCAAGGTCAAAAAATTAAATGGCATTTCGAAATGAATAATTAATTGACAAGGAAGTCTCATCTTGACGAAAGGTGACCTGTAATAAAATGTTATAGTTACGGAATATTTATAAAGAAATTAATTAACAAATTTAGAATTAGAAATGTGTTATTAAAGTGCAAGGCTGTAATTTTGAAGACAGTTAAACAGTGAAGGGCATAAATATTATGTTCGGTTTTGGTCCTACAAAAGTATAAAAGAATCGATAATAATGTGTTGGATAAAAAAGAACCTGTTAGGAAGTTTAATTACAAAGCTAGTTATTACCTTTAAAGCGTTTAACTCTAAAGTTCTTCACTTTTTAAACACCATTTTTCTTTATCGTAATACATTACAAAAATAAAAATTGTTCTCATTGTTCTAAACAAGTAATTTGTTTGGTTTAGTTTTTGGTACTTTAAATTACTTTAAGTGTTGTTATTAATTTAAACTTACTTCGAATTAATTGATTATTACCTGATAAATTAATATTATAATAAGTTAAAATTAGCAAAGATGGATATTCATTACGGTGTGGTAAAACATTTAAATATTTATTCACTACTGAGTTTACTGCACTAAGATATTTGATGTTTTTATATTACTATCGTGGATCTCAAGCAGAGATTCTGTCATCAAGAGGCTTATTATATATCAACTGTGATTTTTGCATTAAATGGCCAACTTTGGAGTTCTTATTTTAAGAAATTGAAAAACTTGACAATTATGACTTACTGAATGGTGGAAAATAGTTATAATAGTTAATAGCGGCCTCGTTTGATATTAAATCCAAATTCTGAAGCAAGTTTTTCATAAAATGCGCGACGGCACTTTTTCGATCTCATGGATTGAAGTACTATGCATAAGCAAATGAAATGAAAAATATGTAATAAATAATGGTTTACTTAATAGTGGCCTCTGAATTTAGAAATATGTTTGAAATATCTAGAAACAAAATCCATTCAAAACCATACAACTACTATAACGCTCAGAATTAACTGCAAAATTTCTTCTTACTACATTAACACTATTATGTAAAATTTATACCAGAATAATCTTTAGTTTATTAGAAATCAAATCTTTTTTTTTTTAATGTTAAATAACTGTATAAGGTACGTCCGGATGCGGCCTGATCTCAAGAATGCTCTTATATATGCTTGAGTCACCGTCAGATAATATTAATACATTTACATAAAATTATTTTCCTCTATTGAGCACTTAAAACCTTCGACTAAACTCAACTTTGTACAAGAAATAGAGTGTACCAACTATTTATTGCGGAACTACAACTGTAAAAATATGCAATTGCAAAAAGATACTTACGATTCCTCTTAGTGAACGTAAACTTTTAACAGGACATGGTTTTACTAGGTTACGTACTGCCATCCGCTTTGCAAATAAGTTTGGAAATGAACAAAATATTTCTACAGAGACAAAAATGCTTAATTTGCAAATTAAGCATTTTTGTTAAGTTTGAGTATTTTTATTAAGCGCTTTTATTTTTTAAATATACGTTAAATAGTACACGTCATCTTTTTGGAAACCACGCGGAATGTGAAGATCATTAATGGACACTAGAAAGGAAAGCAGAATAAAATCTGGTTCCGATATTACGAAACCTAATGCTTAAATTACGGAAAAGCGCATCTCAGTTGGCATTTAATTCCAGTAGCTTCCTGCAAAATCTCACTGACACAATTGTCTCACCGAACAATTTAATAGCTTCGTATAGGGAACTCTGGGGGCTTCTCCTGGCGGCATTTGTGAAGGATTAGTTCAGATTAAATGTAAAGCGATTGCAAGAAAAAAATTAAATGTTTCAAAAGGAACCATTATTCTGATGAACATATCATCAGAATAATTCAAATGGAAACTGGAAGCAACTTAAAATTAAAACTAACCAAATGATGAAAAATATGTTCTATATTTTCACACAAATGAAAAAAATTATTTAAAATTGTCATAAAATTATCAAGTGCAGCAGCTTTCATAAATCATCCAACGTATCAATCATAAACTGTGTTACTATAAATCCACACAGATGAATAATCTATAACCTGTTTTTAGGTAATAGATAAGCTGTATTAATGTTCATGATATTTATTCATCCTTGCTGTAACTATTTTGTTATCAACCCCACATACATAATAAAACAATGTAGATATTTTACGCAGGAAAATTCATAAAATATTCTCAGTATGAGAAAATTATTCGTGAAACTACGTTAGGAGGAGTATTTCCGGGGTTTTTGCTGAAAGTAAGATGCGTACTTTACGGAGCTCTACAGTTCAAACATATGCAAATAATTAATATAATTTAGACTCGGAATTTCTAACTTATTTTAACACATTTTGTACAAATTTCATTTTAAAATATTATATAAAATAAAGTGATATTAACCAAGTTAACAATCCTGTATACTTATTTGGCTATAATTTTTAAGATTTGAAATAAAGAAAAAGTATATAAATAGAAATAAAATCAATGATGTGTATTTTCGATAATACGCTGGTTATCACCCATGATCAATGTGATTTATCGAATCGTGAAGTAAGGCCTTATTGAATAATAATAGTGACAATATTAACCGTTACATTCGTTCGATTCACAGTTATAGCACAATGGAGTGTCGGGTAGTGAGAGAGGCAACGAGTCTCCGTCTATTTATATTAGTACGCCATTAATTAGTGTTCATGAATTAATTGCGTTGGAATAGCTTACATGTTGAATGTTGGTTTGAGTCTATTGGCTGGGTGAAGTATTACTCTGGTTGGTTATTGCTCGTCTGATTTACAGTTTTTATGTACATTTTTTAAAGTAATTGGCACAATCAAGGATGTCATGAAAAAGAAATCCTAAAAATATTAGGTTAGTATTGAGTTTAGTCTCTAATAATATATGTAATTGGTTCTTTATCTTAATTAAATGTACCAGAGCCGTAGTGTTGTTCTATATTTTAAAAGCCTTATAGTTATCTTTTAGTCTGGTCGGTATGCTCATTAATGTTGATGATTATGGCCATCATGAATATATTACCTGTATGCAAGTATCAAAACAAAGTGCAACGCGACGTTCATGCAACTGTGACTTCGCTAATTTGACTGCCTCGTTTATGAACGCTAATTAGTGACGTACACAATATGATAAGATGTTTGTTGATTATATGTACAAGTATGTGGGTTAATTATAGTATACTTCGCTTTATACACCGTAGAATGCTGCATAATAAAGATAAAAACAACAACTGTGTACTTATTTCATATTTTTATTTTTGCTATGAGCCAGTCGTGAAACAACCTGTTTCGATATATGATATGTGTAGTAGCGTGGTTAGCAAAATACGTGCTAAAAATTTTAACATTTCGATGATATAAAACGACTGGTGAGAATGACAAAAATAGCAAAGATTTTTTGCTAAAAACATAAGTTTGCATCAGGAAGAAATGGAAATCTAAGTAAAATTAGAAAAATGTTGATAAAGACGTTAGGTAAGGAGATCTTGAAATGAAAGTAATAATTTGGACTAGTAGGAATTTAACAGGTTTTACTTACAGACAACAAATCTCCTATTACAGATCGGACTGACTGCAATTGTCAAAGCAACATCGTATGTTCTGTCTTCCGTCTGCCAGACGCTTTTAACAGCTGAACGAAATAAGATAGAAATTTTAAATTTTCATACGATATGTAGTTGATTCAAGTCAAAATTAAAAAAGTATTTAAAATATATTAAATTTATATTTCGAGGGGTTACCAAACATAAAAATTACCATATTTAGAATTTTGTTTTTAGGACTATCACAAAAACTCCATTATGGAAGATGTGCTATCCAATATGTAATCATAAAAGAAATAACATAAATATTTGCGAATAATTTAATGAATACAGCAAATATCCTTTTATTAAATCTATTAATTTGTATATTTATTCAGGTGTATGCGGAATTCTCGTACTTCGGTTCTATTCGTACTTAGTAGATTTGTGTGCATCATGTGTATTCGTTTTTTATGCGTTAGAATGAATACAAATCGCAGGGACATTTCAAATAAATTTAGAGTTTCAAATAGATGCAATATCCAAAATTATAAATCTCAAGACTATCGTTAATTAAAATGATCGTATTTAAATAAATTATGTATTTTTATTTTTTTATAAATTTTCAATATCACAAAAATATTATATATAATAAAATTAAATTAAATATTATGTGGTATAATACAGGTATAATACAATAAATAATTATACTTTCACGAATTATATTCCAATTGAACTTAATGACCGTTTTTAACAAGTCATAAGCTTACTACATTCGATCCGTCTACAAAACCTCATTCGCTTCTGAGGAGTGGGTATGTGGGTATATATATATATATATATATATATATATATATATATATATATATATATATATAAATATTTGAGTGTGTTTATGTGTGTGTGTGTGTGTGTATGTACAAATAATGTAAGCTTCCTTGTGCCTTTATAAATGTATTTATTTTTTATACATGAATCGAAGTAGACTGAGTAACTTATTGAGCTCACAAATATTTTAAAATAACTGGTTCGTTACGAAATTGAATTTAAAAGATTATAAGGGGAGCAAATATTACATAAATTATTGATATTTTTTTAGTAATAAGATTTTTTTCAGATATTCCATATTCTACACGTTATGGCATAGTTTACCGTATTGACAAATAATGTAAAAGTCAACAAACTGAAAGTTAATAAATATTACGGTTAACAAAGTAATTCCGTACTTTATTACTGAACAGATGTACCAAAACTTTAAAAACCATCAAATAAGAAGTTCAATGAAGAGTTGTGCACCCTTCACCAGTTCTTCAACCATAGCTCCAAAAGTAAGTGTGACACCTTAATATTTTAAACACGTAAACCTTCATTTAAATATAAAGATTCAGCTGGTAAAAGAACTGAGATTCCGAGTAAATCGCAAATATACCCACGTGTATATATAAGTACGGATGTGACGTATGATGTACTTCTTTTTTTTTAATCGGTTATAAACACATATTTACTGCCTGCATACAGAAAATCTATAAAATCGGTCAACTTATTTCAAAAAAGTTATTTCTTCTTTGTCAAGAGTATTACTTTGGATATTTAAGAGAATTATTTGTTATATAAAATATAACAAAAGAAATAAACCAGGATACATCAATAGGAACTATTAATAAAACAAAAAATAAAGAAGGGTGAAAGAAAAATTCACTTGAAAATAAAAATTAAATTTCAATTTACATACATGGTGATACGAGTATACACTAAACATTTCAATATTCAGCAAGAAATGAATTAGCATCTACTTATAATTCATTCACATTGATTTAAAATTGTAAAAACTCTTAAGCCCTAACAAACGGACGGACGGACATTGCGAAAGTATAACGATTAATTAAGGGACCTTAAAAACTATATATTAGTAAGAATGAATCTCACCTTCTATAACTGAAGTCATTCGCATTGTGCTTCAAAATACATGCCCGATGTATTAAAAAAAATCCATTTACCTACAGAAGAAACCTCCACCGTATACTGATTGCGCAAATAAAATAGTCTGTTGGCAAATATCATTTAAAATTTCATATTTCACATTTACATGCGACACACAAAAGTTCACAAAAATTTGTTTATTGACTGAGAATTCTTTATAAGTAATACCTCGTCAGTTGTTGCTTAAGTAATAAAATTACATCACGTGCTATCACGGTTTAATTACTATCCCAAATTCATTCATAGTTTACCACAATCGAACATATAAGTCAGTTCATTGTATTATGGCAACAATAACCAAATCAGAAACATTCATTGAATGGGAGACTATTTTGACCACTAAAAATAATGAAGAATGCAGTTGCTCATTTTTCCGTATAGGTAATCATTAGCTGTCAAAGAATCTACTTTTCTCTAGTACTTGAATTTATTAAAAATAGAGGTGACTTTTTAAGATCTACTTCATTAATTTAATAAATTATGAAAAATAAAAAATCAAATCTGCACCTCCCCAAGATAATTTCAATGAAAACAAAAACTAACTTATTCACATTTATGTCAAAAGAGATTCTTCAAATAATTGCTTCAAGGCATGAAGTTTGGAGTGGGGATGCCACCATGAGTGATGTAAAATTAACAAATTTATACTATATTGATGACGGAACCCTACAAGCAGAGAACGAGTAGGTAATGGTGTCTCTCTTGAAAAACACCACCAAAATTAAACGCTGCGTCTCGTACTTCCACGATTAAATATATTCTGCGTATCATTTAAAGAAATAGTTATTCCCCTTCATGTCACAATTGTAAAATAAGGACAATTAACCTTAAAGAAGGGAACGTTTGCAACAATAGAAATGAATTGAGCCTCTGACGCACGAGATAATAAATTAATTTTATTTTAATAATATTCAAATCTACATTGAGAGTTGAACAGTATTAATGTTTGTTTTGTAAGGGAGGCTTCATAGAGATTGATCACGGGGCCAGTGAATTCGATTACATTCCGATCTCGATACATTTCAATTAAAAAATTCTGAACTGTTAGCTAGCAAAGTTGAATTTATTTATGAAGATTCAATTATAACAAATGTTCTTGAATACTTAATAAAGTTCTTGTATTCTTATGCAATTTTAAAGGGATGTCCTTGCAAAAATGTTGAATATTAGAATTGTTGTTTGAAGTTGTTTGATATGTGCATACATGTTCGATTTCTAGCCGCTCTTCGAGCATTTATGTGCTGGTGGGCTGTAAGATATTGCTTTCGTAGCAGTAAATCAGCCATACGTATAATTTGTGTGCATTGAAATATTGCTTTCGTAGCAGTAAATCAGCCTTATGTATAATTTGTGTGCATTAAAACCTACGGGATATAAACAAAATCTTATCGGAGATGAATTTTTGTGTGAAAGTCGAACAAACGAACAAACAGACTCATTTTAACATTTATCATATAACTAGTAAAGATCTCAAGATAAATTTTTCATGTTCTTTGATTCACTTATGTCTCCGAAAATTAAAAGAAAATCTATATAAGTTCAATAAATTTATGGAAATATTGCTATCGAACTCCATAACTGCATGAAGGTTCGTACCTCAGGTTTCAGTGAAATTCATCTGGAATCCCAATCAAAGTAAATTAGAAGCTCTCGGAAAGAATACTGTCTAATCACATTGTACTTAATCTTTGATTGCTTTAAGTTTAAAAAATGCAGTACAGAAATTTTAATTGTATATATCTGATATGCGGCGCATGAATGGAGAAATAATTGACATCTAAAATAGTTGAAATAGCTTATGATTGACAAAAAATGGTCGATGGTGGAATGACTATACTATTTAATGAATCCTGGTTCCAAAAAAAAAATTATGTTTGTTTCGAAGTATGATCATTGGAAAGCAAAAATGTAAGATTATTGATAGTAAATTCAATTATTGATGTTAATTGATACTGAATTGAAATAGATCGATAAATGTTAATAAATATTGAAACACAGCATGAAATCTAATCAATATTTTTAGATTCCAGAATTAGTTATGTGATTTTTAAATTGTAATACAAATAAACAACTAAAATTGATTAAAAATATCATGTAACATAGCTTTTGATTATACTGAGTAACTATTGAAAACTGTCAATTACATGTCTATTTGATCCTATCAATAATCAAGATTTTAGAATTTAATTTTAGAAGTTCCAATTACCAGTATAAAAGAAGTTAGCAACATATTTTGACATAGTTATATTAAGGACAGTATAAAAAAACTAGAATTATTGTTCTACGGTTCGTATATTAGAAAAGTATCGTGCAAAAATAAACACGCGTCGTCAAGAAAATAAGCGCGACTAAATCACTATAATTTATTATTTCTCTTAATTAATTTACATAGAAATATGGATATAAAAACTTCTATTTCTAAATATATCTTCTAAAATAAATTAACTTTGTTTCCATCGTGCTAAATAAATAGTGAACTTGAACATGACAGACAATAAATCTTGGTATTCCTTTCCAGCTGAAACAATATGTTTTTTTTAATCTAGATTCTTATTTAATTGGGCTTTACAACCAACAAACTGTGTCTTTAATATTAAACGTTGTAAGCAATATAATAATTATTCTGTCAATTTGATTTAAAAATAAAATTAATGTCTGGCTCGCGTCGTACCACATGTATTTCAAAAATCTACTTTTTATAAAAATATTAGCATATCAACGTTGCAATAGCTAAGTGAATAATGAAGTTATCCCCATAAAAGAAGTCTACGACGAGCGCGGAGCGGCCGCCGTGCGGTCTCATAAATTTACACTTAAAAAACTCGCTTTATTATTAAAGCAAATACTTTGCTTTCTTACAGAAATTTTTAATAGAGCTTCTGTACTCTAAGCATAGGCGTCTGTACTATAATCATATTGGTAAGGTGATTTTTTTACAAAGAAAGTAATAAAAAATTATAATAATATATTTACTTTGAAAATATAGACAATGAATCTCCAATAAATAATGAATAAAGAAGATACAACGAGAGGAAATAATCTAAAAAGCAGATATTAGAAAAACATTATAGTAATGTAATGAAGTTTATCGTGTGTAAAAGCAAAAAAGCTCGGATTCTATAATTTATTATAAAATGTGTTATGTTTATAAAATGACGTTTTCAGTAAAATTGAAAAAAATTCCTTTCGTGAATAAAATATCAAACCAATATGAATTATTTTATAAAATTTTATAAGTCTACTGACTTTTGAATGTTTACGAAACCAAAGCAAATTACAGGGATTCATAATATAAATGCACTTAGTAACAGATACAGATCTAGATATGAGAATCTACGTGAAAGAATGTGGGGTTACTGGAATTGTGGGTGATATTAAATAGAAGTGAGAGAGTGTGAATATTATATCCCGGAACATTTGAGTCGTGAGTAAATGTCAGAAATATGATCAGTTTTCTGAATTAGTAAATGTTCTAATAGTTTTTAATACATAAATTAAACGTTTACAAGATTTACAAAGATTTGATGGTATAGACTGACTTTAGTTTGAAGAGTTTTGAGGGTTCAATGAATATTTAAACTTCTGAAGAAAATAATACCGAGGTGTCATTAGTTTTAGATCATTTGTAGAGATCTGAATTTGACCAAAATAATATAATAAAAATAAAATATGCTAAGTCGACATCTCGTGAGAATATAATTAATTATCATCAGAATACAGGTTTTAAACTTAGCAATATACTACCCTATACTAAAATGATTCTTATTATTTTTTGAGTTTAGCAAATTAGTACTCGAGGAAGACTTGTACTTTTAAGCACAGAACATAGAGTACATAATGGACATCACGCATACTAACCCGTACTTAAAAAGTGATCGTCATTTTGTATGGACTTATGTCAATGTATGGAATATTTGTATGGACAGGAAGCCGACTCACCAGGTGGCGCTTCGATTATTACCAACATCAAGGAAGATAGCGCTGTCTAAGAAGTGTTATCACACATAGATAGTATTATGACACATGAAATTCAAATTTATTAAATTTTAAAGTCCTATATTGTAGAATTGAAAATAAAAAATACATGCACTAGGATAATATGTATACATGGATGTTATTGCGTATTCTGTGGTGTATATTTCTTGGCGTGTTACAATGGAAGAAATTTATTTCCAAATTTTGTTTATGTTGTCAATTCAAGTTTGTATTTTTACAAGTATTATACTATATATTTGATTAGTTAGAAGTGTTTCCACCAGCTTTCATAAAAATGTTTACATTAGAACATTTGTAAGGAAAGGGTTATTCTTTTATCAAGTTGAAAATGTTTGGTTCAATTACAAAATTTTGTATTGAAATTGAAATAGATGGAGTTTTTAAAATTCTTCGTTGAATTTTACATTTACAAATAATAACTTCCAAACTAAAACATTTTACACTCGTAACTAACTTTATCACTATATTGTAAGTTTAAGCTATTACTAATCTCAACTATTGTAACACTTTTTGTACAAATTGCCTATTATATGAACTGTAATTAATAATGTTAAATTTATGGTAAAATCTGTAGATTGTTCTATATCAAAGTTAAAGTAAAAATTCACAGAACTTGAGTTAACATTTTATCCCACACTTGTACACATGTGATTATATTATTGCTTAAATGTATCAAATCTCTACTATTGCTCGATGAAAACCATGGAAAAGTGGTGGGAGAATCTTTCATCGGAAATAGGAAAGGAAAAGGAAGTGGATAGGTTAAGGGGTTGTAAAAATATATATTGAATCTATGATCTAGTGTAGAAATAAATAAATATTGGCATGTACAAATATATCGTTTAGTATACTAGATCACTATTAAATATAGCATAATAAATCCAAGAAAAGTATGCACAACAAGTACTTCTATTGTGCCTGAAATTTCATCACAGGGACTATGCTTTTATTCGATGTTTGCTTGGTTAATTTAAATAAAGTAATGACCAATTAGAGGCAAAAAATATGGCTAACAATATTTTTTAACTCTTAAGGCTGGTGGAAATTAATACCAAAATAATTTATGAAAGCGGTATTATTGTTATCAGTAAAAATGAAATGAGGACAAATAAACTTACGACGTAGATAATACTGACCATGCACAGATAAAGAATTGTTTCCTATAAAATCATTTATCGTATCGACGTAACTGAGGATAATTGTAAAATGAGAGCCAAATTTTTAAAACTTGGAGAATTATAAGTTAATACAAATCGCTTTCATTTTTTAATCATATGCCGCTGCGTTAATAAAAAATAATTTCTTAATTGATGATCAAATAAAGTGTATGAATCTTTTGATAACATAAGTTTCAACATCTGTTTTATTTTAGGTATTTTCATTCTTTCTGATTTACCATACTGGTTAGGTTTCCACAATCTTCTTAATATAAGCCTCGTCAGTTCGATGGTCTTCAGCAGTTCATGTATCTTTTTAATAAGTGTGGAACTCCTCAGTTTTTTTTGGCTGTCTATCTTTGAAACGTCTGTTTTGAAAGTATGTCCTCTTATAATCATAAAAAATTCACAATTATATATAATATTTGAATATAAATTGGTAAGTGAAGATTACATCTGATAAGCAGTAAAAACCGAAGTTACTCTTTTCACACAAATTGGTAATTCCGGATATTGGGCAATTAACATAAAATACACGTAATTTATCAGTTGTCACTGAAATTTGAAATATATACTGCAAGATACACTATTTATTATTAGTGAAGTGATTAGTAGTCATATGTATCCCAGTGATGAGAACTTGCATAAAAATGAGTTAAATAAAGTGAAGATATTTGTGTATAAGCCTCACATTAAGTATTCAATCAATTTGCAATCAATTGTATCACTAGTTTAAATATATTTTATATATTTAATGTTAAAAGTGCTGCCTGGTCAGTACAATTCCTTGAGTATAAGCTCAATCTTATATAGACTGTGAATTATTTTACAGATTGTATTCGGCATTCAAATAATATAAATTACCTTAGATATTCCTATATAGAAATAGCTGACTTCTGCTACCAATGCAACAAAACAAAAATTGCGTAATAATTTGTACTTATGAATATAATTATACAGGTGTAAATATCCACATTGATAGAATTTAAATATGCTTTCGTATATTATTTGGTGATAAAAATAAAAAAAATAAAATTGCGTTATAATTTGTGGTTATAAATATAGTTGTACATGTGTAAATGTCCCCGTTGATGGAATTTAAAAATACTTATATCATTTGGTAATAAACAGACAAAAAAAATTGCGTTACAATTTTTAATTTCCAGTTTCAGATCTTATACCTTTAGTCTATGTTTTTAAGGAGATTACAATTACTCAATAGCAATGAAACGGCTACGTCAGTAACAACTTAAAGCTTAGCTATTTGTTAAGCAACAGTTTTCAAGGTTTATATTCGATCAGAAACAAAATTATAAATGTAAGAATATGTGAAATCTAACTAATGGATATATTTAGATATTAGAATCATGAACGACGAACTTATGGACGAAAGGAAACAGACAAACAAAGTGGATATTTCCATGAAACTGAATTGAATAGCGTTCTCAAAACATGAGTCTGTCTTCACAATGAAAATTAAAAACAAATCAAAAACACGCATATGCAATCAGTGTGTACTATTAGTTCTCAATTATCGATCTAAAACTTGAGCAATATCAAAGAACGTCCTGCAAAATTTATCGTTGCTCAAAGGGCAATGGAAAAAAAAGTTGATGTCTCTTTAAAGTACCGTAAGACAAATAACTGGCATCGGGGACAAAGCAAAGTTGCTAAAATTGTCAACGGAATGGTGAGCGTTACTTAAGTGGAAATGAGCAGGTCACGTTACTCGTCACCCTGGGAGTGCAACACAATAAGTTGGGCTACCACGATTGCGATGAAAAGATGATATAAAGAGACTGGCGAGCACAAAATTAAAGGCAAAATATCCTAATTGTACAATAAAACTCCCCATTATCGTATGTATATATAAGGCAAGCTTTTATGACAAATATACATACACACACATATATACATATATATATATATATATATACATATATATATATATATATATATATATATATATATATATATATATATATATATATATATATATATTCTCTTTTCACTTTACAGGTTTTTTGAATCGTCTATCAACTTTTTCCACGCTCTTACCAGTCACATAAATCATTATTCAAATTTAACCATCCACATCAACATATTTGGCAAGAATACATTGCAGTGTCAAATCGTATTTTCTTGTGTGGTTGATTTCAGTTGACGATATTAGAATTATAGTATTTGGAAACTATGACCTTCTAAGCTAAGGCTTACGTAAATTTCGTACGTAAAAGAATATTAACAACTATCAAATCAATTTTGAAATAACTCGGTAACAAAAATTTGCACGGCACCCGCTCAACGCGGCAAACGTTAATTGTAATTATTTCGCCTTTTAACTGGAACGCTAGGGCCGCGATATCAATTCACTACACAATATTCTACGTAAGGTCGCATTACAAATGTTAATTTCTCTCGTAAATTTCATACCGGCGGCCCGCTTCCTTCCCTTCGCTTCACATGCACACTCTGTTAACCTGGGAAATACTCGTACACATCCTGCAACGCTCTTCGTACACGGCAACACGCACTTTTTGACTGACAGTGCCATAAATCTAACTCGAGGAAATGAGAGATTTCAACTTGTACCGTCTTTTAATATTATGCATTGAAAACATTCTTCGAAATTCAAGGCAAAAGATAAATGTTAGGAACATAAAAATTAGATAATAACTTATTTATACTCTCACGAGAAAATATTTATAAAGTTCAATAGGTTTTGTATTACAAGATATATGTGTATTATCGTTATTTATTCCCTTCGATTTTATAATGCGTTTGATCATAATTTTTTTTAAAGTATTAAATCATTACGATGATAATACCACGATGTTGAGTTTAGTTGCGTTTTGTGCTTCTGGCTGCTTGAAAGTACGACGTCATTTGACTATAGCGCACTCCTATCTTTCGTTGATTCACAGTGTGCAATAAAATATAAAAGGCGGCCAGTTTTTTTATAGTCATTTTGTTATTAATTGTTTTTTATGTTCCATTGGCTTCTTCAGCCATATTATTATGGACTTACTGGACTACTACCACTGATAATGTTTATTTGAGAGTAATGTTTATTTGAATTGTTTATTATTAATTGTTTTTTTATGTTCCATTGGCTTCTTCAGGCATATTATTATGGACTTACTGGACTTCTATGACTAATCGCTAATCAGAATGATATTTATTTGAATTGCTCTATTTCTCAGTCTTATTCATTGTCATTTATATTACATTTTATTGGCATTTATTCTCATGGTACTTTCATATTTCAAACTCTTTGGATAAATTTAATTTCCACGATCTCTACTAGTTTTAGTTTCTGTAATCAATAGATCTGTCTGTAACATCCAGATGGTAACAAATAGAGAAAATTGTAGCTTATCCACGACTTAAGCTAAGAAATATATCAGATTTCACCAATTTAGTTAATTTATTCATTTAATAACTTTTTCAAACGACAAAGTACCCATTAAAATGATTCATTCGAATACCCAGTAAAACCTAAGGCTTTATTTTTTTGGATTAATTTGATTCATCTGGGGACTCGGGTAAAAGTTTCTAATTATATCATGTGGTTGGGTAAACTTTATAAACTTAATAAAAATGATAATTTGCTTCGGAATATGAATATTCCAAATAAATTACCATATTTTATGTCTATTTAATGACAAAATAGTTGAATTAGTTTTACAAATGCTATTGATACATAATATTTGTTCTTTAGTAACATATACGGCATTAAATTTATAGCTCAATATGAGATAAGTAAATCTAGAATAATACGAGACTTCTAATGCTTTAAATTACGGATTTGGGATGCTATACGTTTGTACTTAAATAATAATATCGTGGAATAAGTACGTCCAAGTGGGAGGGGAATTGGATATCTAATCGAAGCGGTTGCGAGGGTTCACTCGAACGAGCGTATAGAGGTAATCTCCTGGGATTACTAACAATGGCTTTGTGATCTACGTGGCTCAACTTTGTAACTTCAGCAAAGAAATTTTAGAATGTCTGTATCATTATCATTACGAAAATGTTGCTCTATCTTGTAGAAGTACTGATGTACCGTTATTATAAGCGTCTATGTAGCTATTATATAAGTCTATGCGTCGTTATAAAATTATATAGTGAATAAAAATATGGACCTCTATTTATTAACACTAATTAATACGCAACATAAATCACATTTATAATTATAATCTTTGAAATTAGTAACGTGGGTGTAAAAAATGACTTTTAGCAGATGAGGATGCAGATATTCGCCCGAAACCAAGAGGCCGCTCGCTCGAACATAGTTAAAGGCGAAGTGAAAAATTTCATTTGCTCCAAAACTTATTGTTTCATATATGATACCTTCCTTGTTGTATTTGTTTCATTATTTTGATTAATATCTCCATCTTGTCATTTTAGTCATACCAGGGGCGGCTTGAAACAGTGATTAGGGTTAGTTGAAACATATGGGAATAATACAAAATTTAATATTATAACATATTTTATTAATTGTTTATTTTAACTCTAAGGATAACTAAGAACCTATTTTACAATAATAATAAGTCTTCAATGTTTTAAATACATATAAGTAATGTTTAATCAGCCTTTAACGTTTTTAGATCATACTAGTTAAAATCGATGTATATTATCATGCATCTGTAACTATAGATTACTTATCAGTGATATATAATTTACGTAAATTAACAATAAAACAAAAATCAATTGTTTGTTTTTTTAAATATAACAAACTAAACAAAAATAATTTGAAAATAAAAGAAATGAAAACTCTCTTTGACTTTCATTAGCAAATCAGTCGTTGGTCAAATATAAAGCAATCTGGGTCGCAATTATTGCAAACATATCTTAGACCATCTTCTGTGCATTCTTTGTGAGTCCACAGTTTACAAGTGGTGCATTGGATCCACTTTTCTTCAGATCTGCTCTCTTAAAATGGTGACATACAAACGACAAAAAAACACTCTTTTTCTCCTGATGGTACTTCGTGTTGGACATTTTCCTTTTTTTTATGGTATTTGTTTTACTTTTTTCTCCATACAATTACTTCTTAATTCGCTTAGCATTTGTTCATTTCAATCTTGTTTCATGCTCCTTTCGTATATCTTCGTTGAAGTCTTGAGGCTCAAACTTATGATGGCCCATACCAATGGTCAAATTGTCATAGAAGGAACCTTCATTAGTTTTGTTAAAGCTGGCTGCCCTGGAGAGGCTTGTCGCTTACGCTGGGCATAGAGACATTTCGGGGTTTCTTCTCATAAACATACAAAACCATTCCTCACCTGCTAGCTCGTTGTCTTATTAAATTATATTTAACTGTAAGTTCATAGGCCAATTTTCTCACCTCTAGGTAGGCCGAAATATATATCTGCACATCGAAATAAATACTTTGAAAGCTCTCATTCTTCCTGTGCTGTTCCATGTTCCTCATTAAAAACTCGATTGTGTGCTTTATATCCCACGTTTTGATTGTCTTTCTCGCCAGATGCATCTCGCTTTCGAATACATTTTAATAGCGAACAGTAGTTTACTACGTCGTTCTCTGCCACTTTTTTCAATGAATCTCCTGTATTCACCTCTTCATAAGCGTCTTTGTGCTTCGACAAGTCTATTTTTCTCTCGAAGTCTTTCTTACGCGTGCTTACGGCGTCAAGAAAATAAGAAAAAAAAATAAATACAATGTTTCAACCGTACCCAAGGGAAATGTTTCAATCGTCCCCAACTCCTACTTTAGGAAAAAAACAGGTTTAGTAATTATAACAACAATGATACATAAAAACTAGTCGCAATGTAAAAACACACACTCCACACTCTCACTTAAATAGAAACCGGAATAATTGGAAAGTTCTCCTAGCAAAAATACTTACTTTTGGTTAACAAAACACAATAGGGTCTTCTAGAAAGAGCTAAAGCGCGCGGAGAGTGATGCAACTCTGAGGTTCGTGTTCAGATCGGTCGTCCGCTTCATTCTCCCCTTGAACTCCTCACCATTCCACCAACGGTTTGTGAGATATTCGTGTTGTTTCAACCGCCCTTTGTTTCAATCGTACCCAGTCTATACTATCATTGGTAAGTAAATTTGCCTATTCACAAGATTCGAATTTTTAATATCATTGAAATATATTATTAGGTTCAATGTGGTTGGGGTCCTCAAACACAAGGTAGCGTCGGACGCAGTAACCGAAAATTTAAAAATATATTTCGATCCTGAATGATCGAAAATAATTTATATTAATTTCTTTAAATAAATGTTCATTGTGGTAGAATTATGAAAAAGAATTATTTTAAAAAAATTGCAGTAAGAAAAAAATAACGTTTTCTTAAATAGTTTTTTTTATTTTTTACCTAATGCTCAATTCTGTGTCAAAAGATAATGATTAAATGGCACCGTTTATATTACGGACTAGGTTATTTACATAATGCCTAATTAAACTATATGGCGGAGACATTTAAGAAGCATTTCATCCCTTGGAATATACGCATATATATATGCACACACACATTTCCATATTTATGTGCGTGCGCGTTTCGTATTTAGTACAAAATATGGTGAGTGTTACTTATAGTAGCTCTTAATAGGAAGTGAGCTGATGGCAGATATTTTCTGAGATGGGAAAATCACTTCCGGAAAATCTACGGCACGATACCATATTTTCTTATAATTTACCCTTGTGCTCGATGGGGCAGCAGTGAGAAAATAATTTAGCAGGGTATATGACACTCTAATGTCAATTTGTGATCGGTAGGCTTGTGACGGGACAAACATTTCTGATTAGTAATTTGCCTATTTTTACTAATATTATAAATACGAAAATTGGGTTGGATTAATGTTTACTACTATATAACTACGGAATTTTTAATGATATCTGCAACAAATTTGGCACGACATTCATTTGGTTTTACTTGGTAACATAGTATTATGTGAAAGGATGTTCTGTACGTTTGATTTCAGCATGTATTAACTGAAGCTGTGTATTCCGAGTTCCCAAGCCGGAGCGTGTTTCCGGAGCCGAAGCGTGGTGATAAGAAAAATAAAAACTTTATGAGCAAAATATTTAATATATATGTATATTTAAGAAAACTAAAAGAAAACACGCTTTTAAAAGTACTACACTAAAAAGCAAAAAATAATTATCGAATTTTTTTTTTCTTTCTACTAACTTCTAGGAAGGACTTTAGTGCAAGCTATTTTTTTTATTGAGTGTAATATTTAGTGTAAATGCATGGTGTAGTTTTCTCGAAATCTAATTAGAATGTTAAGCATTTTCATTCATATAATATTAATTTGAGAAGCAAAATCATTTATTTTTGAGTTGTCGCCATTGTGTATTATCATTGCCGTGTTGGATTAATCACAAAGCACTCGGCCTTTAACGACGCAGGAAACTTTGAGGACATGGGTTCGATTCCCGGCCGTTCGTCGGGCGGAGCAGGACTAGTATTCTGGTTGGCTGTAAGTAATTGCTCTCGAAGCTGTAAGTCCTCCATATATATCAACTGTATACATTAAAATACAAATAAATACATTCACCCTCAAGTAGAGACTTGTGCAATGGTCAACTTGTATGGAACGCCTCTCAAACTATATAGACATATGGCATTCAACTTTGGGGATCCGTCGGCTCGAGTAATATTGAGATACTCGAAAAATATCAGAGTAAAATAATAATAATAAGGTTAAAATGTCCCTTCCACATACCCAATAAATATAATCAGAGACCTCACCATCAGTATCGTTAAATACGAGATAGCCAATACTGCAAGAATTACCAAATGAGCTTACTGCTGAAGTACATCAACGAGTCGGCAGCGCACCTTGAAGGCACAGAAACTCGGTAGCTTGAACACTCAAGCACTCCGTATACGGAGTATCCCTGACTCAATGGTCAGATATTACAACAACGAACAGTGAGGTGAGAAAAATATCATAGGATGTTGACTATGTAAAGCGACATGTTCCGTGGTGATAAAATCACACAAAGGAATGGCGTATTGTAAAGCACCAGCATCTGATAACTACTATATGAAGGTATTCAATAACATTTGTGGAAAAGTGTGTTCTCATTTAGGTAGTCTTTATTCGCTCATATAATGTTATAACAGATATACACAATAATACATTTATAAGACTTTTTTAAGTTGCTTCTAGTTTTCATTCAAAATTATTTTTTACATTTTCTGCTTCAAATTAAATTTTCGCTATACCTATGAAGTGCTTCAATATGGCAAAACTCTATACTATGTTACAAGCAATGACTTACTATGACTACGATACACACTCAAAATATATCTAACAAGACTACAGGAATTATAATGATGTTAACCTACCGAAAGGATCAAATATAGAAGAATTGTAAAAATTTGTGTGGGTTGAGCTAACAAGTAATTCGGAAAATAAATATTTTTTTAATACTAGTATGATTTTCGTCGAAGAATTAGCCGATTGTTTTGAGACCAGGGGAGTTCTAAAGCCAGAGTGTTTATGTACTCGTTGCTGTTTAACTTATACGTTGGCTGTCACTTAGTAAAATTAATTGATAACAACTTGAAGAAATAAATTGATGAAATAAAAATCATTGCTGAATCTGTCAGCGGTGAACTTAGCATACAACAATGTGTGGATAAGTTAAACAGAATGAAAGACACGCATAAACAGAATTATAGCCGTATTATCGGGTATCCATTAAAATATTTTCAAGTTTATTTTATTCAATATCCAAATACTAATTGGCAATTCTCGCCCAACTATCAAAATACCTTCAGACCACTTACTGTTTTAAATTTGGTAAGCAGAGCAGGCTTTGAATAGCTACGGAAGACAATCTTTTTTATCAATTGATAAGTACGGTTTCGTCACGTACAGAAAATTTGTTTAGAAATTTTAGGCGAGGGAACTATATTAGTAACTGTGTGAATAGATTTCATAAATATTGGTTAAACATTATATTCGGTTTAATGTTTCAATCACTAAAATACTATCAATAAATGCAATTAAATCATATATTATTATTGCTACTTTCTTTAAGTTCTATACCACGATCTAGGTATCGTTTTATTACAACATCTTCAGGTGGGTTACTAACAGAGATATCTTTGCTAATAGCCCACCTGATGATATCGTAATACAACAAAACCTAGATCGTGCTAAAGAACTTAAAAAAAGTAGAAATAATACTATATAACCTAATTTAATTTAATTGTAAATAATAAATTTCTACAAAATTAACGCCAAATATATTCAATCAATAAATGCTCTAGGATTTACCCGAAAATCAACATAATTTTAAAAAATTACTATGCAGCAAGTATCACAAAAACAAACCATTATCAAATTCAAGTCCGAAAGTTGAATAAAGTTAACATACCAATTCCTTAAACAACAGCGTTGGAGTTCCGTGTGGAAGTGCTTGGAAATAATACTAATTAATTTTCATTTCTCTTTCATTTAAACGACACTCCAATGAAAAATTGATCCACTTTTTAATATTTTTTTGGCCTAAGATAGATGTATATTTATTAACATTTTATGACCGATGTCTTTGGCACGCTCGGACAAATTTCAACCTATATATTTTTTCAAAGGCAAAATCGAAAGAAGGAACTGGTGTGTGGTATAAAAATAAATAAAATATAAAAATAAAACTTTGCACCGAACCAGCGTAATTTCTTTTACTCACGAAGTTTCTTGATGAGAAACAAAAAGTCAGGAAAAGTTGCAATACGCCGATGGCATGTTACCGAAAAAAAGTGAGTAGCAGCACAGATATAAAATGGTACCTATATTAGTATAAATAACCATACAGATAAATAAAATCGAGGTGTCTGTTATTGTTTAATTTCCAGCTTTTGAATACTTTTTTCGTTTGCATATTCGATTTATAAAACGATTCTGATATTAAAATTGGTCTGTCTATTTGCACGAATGGATTTAACTCCAAACTTACGAAAGTTATGGGCATAATATGTTAGGAATGTTGTAGATAATAACCCTGGGATTAATTCAGTTTTTCTTTAATCGTGACATTTTCAAATGATTTTGAAATTTTGATAACGAATGAATTACGACAAAAATTAAACAAAATCTCCACTATTCTGTGCAACGGTGGGTTGCAAGAATACGCGAGAGCGAACGAAGGAACCAGAAATGTAACGCAAGTTGGCCCACGGAAAACTTAAATTAAACTAATTATTACAATATGAAATTGAGTTTATAAAGACGAGAAATAAGGTTAAAAATAAGATAGGTAATTGAAATAAATATAAAGATGTTCTACGAGGATCAGACTTTAAAGACTCTTTTTTAAATATGAAATAAGAAAAGTTGATATGATTTAGTTTTGTTAAAGGAATGATACAGAAAAAATAGATGAAAACTGTGTGTATAAAAGAAGTCAATGAGAAAAAAACAGTAAACAAACTACGAAGATGTAAATGAATCAAATTGTGCAATATATAAATGACACATAAAGAAGCGGATACGAAAGCTTGTATAATTATTTCTGGAGCGAAACAAGTATATCAAAACAGACGATCGTGCTGTCATTAACATTACGTACTCTGCCTAGAAATAACATTATAGTTTGTATATTTTTAATTATCCGTGCATCTAAGAAAAAATCAAATAATTTCTAATATAGTGACTTAAATAGAAAATAAGCCCTTGAAATTTATCTGTTGAATTTAATGTAAATGCGTAACGCTATTATGATTCAACTCTCCATGTGATTATATCGAAAGACTACCATCATAAAACCATCGCGGTTTTGTGGTAACATTATTTTACCCAATGTTATATATTTCAACCCAAAAATGAATTTTCTTTTATATTTAATCTGAAAAATATTTTCGGTAAAAAAATATATGTTAAAGGAAGGCGATTTTTTACCTGAGGAGCTTGATATTATTAATGTTTTAGTGATCATAATTAAAAAAACACAACTAAATTATCTCACGAACTTTGATATGGAAAATACTGAATATGACAAGGGAATATACTACTCATATTCGAGTATCAGCACCGAGTGCAACGCGACGCCATGTAGCTCTTACTTTGATTTTTGCATGTGGGTCCCCGAAACCCTCGTCACACTTAAGACATTTGTTGATCATACGCACGAGTTTATTATCTAATTATAGTATTTTTCACTTTATACACTGTAGAATACTGCATGACAAACATTAATACAACAACTGTGTAATTACTTTGTATTTTATTTTGACTATGAGCTAAATCGTGAAACAGCTTATTTTTATATATATTCTATGTAGTAATGTGATTAGCAAAACACATGTTGTAATATTGAGTTCGTATGAAATAACTGGTCATAATGACAATAAATATATTGTTAAAATCCTCAAAATATCCACATTTTTGTCAAATATAAGTTAAGAGAATATTGAAATACCATCTGGGATGGAAGTAATTATTTAATGTTTAATTAATTTTGAGGAAACTTCCTACGGTTCCGTATAGCAAATTATGTTATGGCAACTTCGTCTGTCGTCTGTGAAAGGAATAAAAATAGCAAGACCTATCGTGCATACTTTGGGCTTTAAATAGGATTTTCAAGACGATTATTAAATATTTTAATCGTGTTTAAAAAATTTGATTATCATGTCTCATTTTTTATAAATTTTCAAAATGTATGAACATAATAAAAATATTTTTTTTATAATGCAGATATAGTATTATAAATTGTTAAACTTTAACAGAATGTATTCCAAGGTAACTCAGTGCCAGCTTTCAATAAGGGCCAAGCTTGTACGTCTCACTCGTCCGGTCCGTCTCTCTAATTCCACTCCTCCACAGCGGGATTAAGGATATACGACGCCTTATGAAAAAGAAACGAATTCATCGCGTGGTTTAAATCATTTCAACAAAATCACATTCGCCTTTGAAGATTAGGGATACGTATATTTAAATAACGTAAACTGCGCTGTGTCGTGTTAAATATATGTATTGACAATCTGTACACGTGTTATGCTAGAAGATGAGGAAAACATTTATTCATAGTGAATATTTATGTCATCCACAAGCGGCTTATGTTTAATTAAGGCGGATCTTATAAATTTATTTCAACATAAATTTAATCTCGTTTTGAATTTGAGTCTATAAAGCTAGTTTCTAGGCGTAAATTTCCAATGTCGCTTTAAATATAATTATTTTTCTTATTTGAATTTAAGACGCCTAAACAACTAAGTAAATTTATTAAGCTTCAAATTACAAACACTCCTAATTAAGTTACTTGTTAGGAAATGTTAAAGAAGGGATATTGGGTGGAGCAGGCACTCCATAAATTATTGCACACGTTGTCGCATATCTGTGTTGAAAAATAAAATAAAATTCAACACATTGAAAACTACGAAATGTTAATATTAATAACGTATTTAGATGCCTTATGATTTAGATGATAGATGTTATGAAGATTTATAAAAAAAAAATTAAGCGACTTCAAATAGCCAACGAATAAAAAGCCCAATAAAAGTTCAAGCAGTGCACTCTCCGCCAGTGTTTGGTCCAATCGTAAATATTAAAGCAAGAGTAATGCCTCATAGTTTTATAAACTTAAATCTTCTTTTAAATGAAAGAACTATTAAAATCGGTTCTGTAGTTTTTGACAAAATCGCGAACATACCCATATATAAATAAACATGATTAAAACTGAGAATCTCCGTTTTTGAATTCGGTCAAAAAATGTACTTCCGGTATATTGAAACTCTCCAAACTTGACTACCTTGCATCGAAAAAACTTAAAACTTTTTCCGTATCAATAATTGTATCACTTCAGATATTCAAGATTATTGTTTGCTGTATAAAATTAATTAAAAACAACAGACTAAAGTTTCAGTATTTATATATGTTTCAATGGAAATATTAAGAAAAACTAAAAATTAATAGCAAGAAAATAAAAATTCACTTGAAAGGAAATATTCATTTGCGTTTTAAATACACGGTTATGTACGTTAAACTTTTATATTCCATGACAATTAATTGATATCCCCGTATGAAGCCGTTATTTGAAAAAAATTCATGCACATAAATTTGAAATTGTGGATACTGGAAGGTTCTGACAAAGGAACGGACAAATAGGACGAAATTATAAAGATTAATTACGAGAACCTAAAAACTGTGTTATATTAATAAGAACAAATTCTATCCTCTATACGTGACGTAATTTGTATTGTGCTATAAAATCCACGCCTGATATATTCATGAAAATTCGGTTCACTCCGATAGAAATCGCAACGTTTTACCGTTACAATGGATATTTCTATTGTGGTTTGCTAAGAAAAATATTTAACATGGCCCAGTATATTAGTGGGAAATATAATGTAAGACTAATTAAAGTCTCATATTTAACCTATATATATGCGATACAAAAAAAGAGTACATAAGATTTTTTTTAAACAACGAAAAATCAATCCAAATATATTTTAATTATATTTCGTCAGTTTTTAATTAAAATAGTTTTGTAACGTGCTTAAGAGCACCGTCATAGTTTAATTACTTCCCCAAATTCATTCAGTGTGCGTATAATAAAGTACATAGGCTAGTTTAGTTAGTTATTATGGCAACAATAACAAAATCAGAAGTAATCATTGAATGACAGATTGTTTTAACCATTAAAAATAATAAAGAATTCAGTCGCTTATTTCTATATTTAGATATTCATAGACCGTCAAAAATTATACTTAAATCTAGTACTAGAGTTTATTAATAGACACGATTTTTTGCGAACCCGCTTGATTATTAAATCAGAAAAAATAATTAATCAAATCTAAAATTCCGCGAAGACGAATTTCATGAAGACAAAAACTATCGCACCTATCTTCATATCAAAAAGTATTCCTAAAATTATTTTATTTTAGGGTCCTCTCTTCTCGTCCTGTGATCTTTATGAATCATATTTAACTCAAAGACCAAACTAAACTTTTTAACCTACTAATATTTTAAACCTTTTCGTAGGATACGGAATTTCTTATCCCGAGGCGTCATTTTGTCCGCTGATAGTAATTGTCATCAGATACATCTAACTTATATCCCATTGGATATTTCCTTGTATCCCTTTGGACAATCGTCAATCGTAGTATTGGGGGTCATGCCCTTCATCTATTTTTTAAATCCATGGTATGTAAAACATGGTATCTTTTTTATGTATATCGTATATCTGGTCAAGTGAAGGAAATTAGATTTTCGCGGAATACCTAATAACTATATGTAAGTACTAGCTGACCCGGCGAACTTCGTATCGCCTCAGAATTAATAAATGTTGTGTTAACTTATTAGGTAAATTAAGTTAAGTTTTTTATTCAGGTAAAATTAATATTTAAAATGAGTTAAGTTCAATAATTGTACAAATCAAAATGAAAACTATTTTAATTAAATTAAAATAACATTCACATCACGACTTTATAGTCATCACTTGGTAAGCGATCCAACGCAGTTATGAATAAACGAACCATTGTATGATATTCATGAAGTAGTTGCTGCAAATCTTGAAGAACTTCTCTTCTTATTGCCAATTCGAACTTTTGACAACGATCAAGTTGTTCTTCCATGCTGGGCAGCATGAAGTAAATTTAGATGAATTTATGCTGTGCATCTTCAAGCGGTTGCAATAATCCAATTCGATTGTGAATTTGGCCTTGGGTCTATAAAGTCGAAGGTGAAGTTAGATTTATCAAATTATGATCACCAAAAGAAAATAAACGTTTATTCTCTCTAGCAGAAATTACCTTGAATGTCAGATTGAATCCGCGTTCTTCGACAATGTCCGCTCCAAATAATTCATTTCGAAAAGTCATTTGGAAACATCCTTTGTATCTTTGAACGTTCGATAGAAAATGTCGTGATTCTGGTGTTTCGATAAGAAGTAATGAATGCAAGGACTCAGGTGGCAGAAGCAAGAATGGCAATTTCATTTTGCAAATGAGAGAGCACAATCCAGGCGTTTCTCCAGCGAACAATGTTTCAATGCACCGCAATGGTCGCACACAATATCCATTGGGCCAATTCGAACGAAAGTATGCGAACTGTAGTAAATTATGCAATCGTATTGAAATGCTACTCGATTCATATCAACGCTTGAAGCATTTCTTCTTGCGCGTCGAAGATTATTACGTTGTTGATCTGTGCGATAAGCTTGTTGCCAACTGAGCTGTTTGTCTTGTTCTTGTTTGTGAAGAACGAAGTCGGGCCATACTTACGCGTCACTCTTCCCGTGCAATTTCGTGTTCATCTGCAGTGTTGCATTACAGCTTCGTTGTGAATGATTAGACTTTCAGCATTATAAATAACACTTTAAAATTAATCACATAAAATACAAATATCACACCACCACAAATATCATAACCTCACAAAGTGAACATCTTCATAAAACTTAACTCAACTATTTGAAATCACTCTTCGCTAATGAATTTCAGAAAAAATCGTTTAAAGATAATTAATTTAATCGGATTCAAATGAAATAACGGTCGAAAACTGAATAAGGATTATTAAAAACCAAATATTATTTTCGTTCGTGTGTCATTTATGACATACTTTTCTCTTCTTTTTTTCTGTCATTTATCACATATAACATTTTATACACAATTAATTTATTTGTGATTTTTTCACTTTTCCACTGGGTGAGGAAACTTCTCGAAGCTGAGATAAAAAAAATATTGAATAAATATATAATAATCATATCAATTTTCAATGAAAAAAAAAATCAGTAAATCAAAAAAGCCGTTCTATACAAAATGTATGGGAAAATGAATTTTCTTCATAAATTTTTTTTTCGTGAATTTGTCCAATGTTTTAATACTTGTTATCCTATTCCCGACGAAGACAAATCCAAAAACACAAAAATAAAAAAAAATTATCCATCCGTTCTTGAGTTATAAACGGTGTAACTAATACTACTTTGTTTTATATATATAATTCGGTATGTTTGAAAACATATTCGTATAGTAAATTTTATATTCTAAAAATATTGTCTCCTTAGCATAATAATTTATTTATAACATTCAAATAGTTCCTATGAAAATCGCAGCCATGTCTTAAAGTGCAATGCTGATGATAAAAATATGCAATATGTAATTGATATTCTATAACCGTTAAAAGGTCTTATCGCATCATCTGTTTAAGAAATCCGTTCACTTCAATTTCTTTTACACCAACTTTTCACGTATTATTATTTTTAATCGAACTTTAAACAAATAAATAAACTTCAAGAGAAGACTTTCATGCTTATTTAGTTAATGATATTCAAATAAGTCTCAGTATCTCACTACCGCCAGAGGTCGGAAACAGAATACAAGACAAGATACATGTCTGACATCCAAGATAGTTTATAGTTATGGTGACAAACTGTCAAATTGATACCAAAACTATAAAAACCATCTGTCAATATTCTTACGTGAAAATAGTAGTAGCAAAGTCAGGGTGCTAGTCAGAGGCATGTTTTGTATGAAAATTTTTTAATCTTTTCTCTTCCACGGAGGTACAGAATGTTTTAAAACGTTCACAAGAGAGGAATGTTAATTTTTTCATCGTACAGTTTTTCAACACTATTCACATCACTAGTCATGGGAAGAAACATCATGTAATAATTACTTACAGTTTTTTTAAAAATAGCACCTGTTACTACAACCATGTTCCGTTAGATAAAGGTTATAGTCCATTTAAGTCATGATGATGAACGAATGGTGCTCATCATGGGATTGAATTTCTTTAAACTCCCAATACTTTTAGGCCAAATTTCATATAATGTGTTTACCGCCATTACCATAATAATTTCTAATTTAATAACTTTTTAATTGGGTAGTATTTACACAATTACTAAATTTTGCTCTATTTTCGCCATATACAGGAATTAATTTTGGTCAATAATCGAAAACGGCAACTAAATCATAAAATGAAAAAAAAACGTAAAAAGCGCGTTTTTTATGGAAAAGTTTAAAAAGAAATACGTTTTTTTTTCTTATTACATTTATATTTTATTACGGATTAGATTTATTGCATTACATAGAATTAAACCCAGTGGTGTAGAAAAAAATTATGAAATTCAAGAAACAAAATATTATTCGATTAAAACTTTCAAACAAACAACATCTAAATAAAAACTAGTCAGAGCGATAAGTCGTGATAAAAATAATAAGCCTTTTGAAAAAATATGTTTTCTGATAGTTTAAATATCTCCCCATTCTTCAGCCATATTCAGTTCAGCGTAGTACTTTTCTGAAGCGAATTAAGTGCCCATATTTAATTAACGCTTTAGTTGACAATACCATGACCCCGACGTGTTGAGTCTTAAAACAAGTATTCTTTCTTTTTTAATTAATTACCGTCCAGTAAATAATAAACATTTGTCTATGTTCTTTGATTAATATATTAAAATTTCTGAGTTAAGAGCTTTTACGTTTCGACGATTTGCATGACAATTTCATTTGGTAACCTTTTCGTTTCTGATCGTTCTCTCCTTTTCCTTTTTTCTTCTTAAATGATGAGTGTACAGTTATCCACTTATTTGAAGATACTTCTTTACATTTTTTTTAATGTATTACATTTCTTTGATTAGGGCCGCTTTGCAGTGCCATTGCCAACCTCCAATTTAAAAGCCTGTTAATCAATATCAAACGACTCATTATTATTTTTACAAGAGGATATACGTTACTCAGCAATTTCTACACAGGATTGTTCAAAAAATTTAACCCTAAGCAGGAAAATAATATTCTTTTTATCTTCTATATAGTGAAATATGCGAGGCTGTTATTTTAGTTTTGCTTAAAATTCTGTTGATGGTCCAATATTTCATAGAGTTTCATTACCGTAGCTATTTTTTGTGCAATCAATTACATTATCTAACATTTTAATCGTTTCCTCAATATATTTATTATTGTCAAGAACGTCAATAAATTCACTAGCCGTATTTGCATCTTTTAATAAAGCTAACAAGTAATACAAGAAATTATTTTTATCATTTTCACCAAAATAATTTTGAATCACATCAGACTGAATAAGGAGAGAATGCAGGAAATATTTGTAGAATTTCTAGATGGACTTTTTCATACATTTCCTTTTGCGTTTTTTTATCATTTACTGATGTAAATATTTTATCCTTTATGAATATAGTTTGACTATAATTATTATCCTCATCGTCTTCAGTGTTGTCTCAGTTTTAATATTATACTGCTTAAGTCCACACTTAATTTAATAGAAAGTAATTCGAGCCAAAGTTTTATTAAAGTATAATTCTGTTTCCAATTTCTTAATATTTTAATAATTTGATACGATTGAACGCTTTTATTATAGTGTAATTAATATAGTTTTTTATATTGTCATTTTATTGGATTATTTTTATTAGACGCATATGGTTTAAATTGAATTTCAAAATTACATAGCGTATTATACCAATTATTGCACAGCGTAATAACTTTTAATTAATTTATGTAAATGAAATTTAAGTGAATTATAAATACATATTAAAACAACAAAGCACAAAGTCTTTTGAGTATTAGAAAAATAACAGGTAAATGGCAATACTACTTTATGTTTTTATTGAATAAATTTATAAAAATGAAATCTTGCAACCTATTTCTCATGTAATCTCCCAAGTTTCAATAATCAGTCTTAATAAAAAGAAGGCATGAACGAATCTAATTTTTTTTCTTTTCTCATCTTTATGAGATCTGGCGTTACAGTGTAAAATGAGAACATATCGAATTGATTGATCTTGCCTATCGCAATTTTAGAACTGACTAAGATTTAAAAATAACATGTAGTATGTTACTCACGAAGAAAACGTAACGTGGAATTTTTTTTCGAAGAACATGTAAAGAATGTTCTCAACTGATATTTTTTAAGGTTTCACATGCCGCTAGGCTTCTTTGTTCCACCACTCCCTGTTCACTTGTATCGATTTTGAGATGTAATGATTTTATGTGGCAGCACTCCAATGACCGTTAAAATGAATAATTGTATCGGGGGGGAAACGATCGTTAATGTTGTTATACCAATGTTGCTTTGTTTACGTTATAGCGTCGTAGATGTAAAGCTATGAATATTTGATCAGATAAGCATTCGCAGTCGCGAGGCAAAGCATCTAGCTCTTCTCTAAATGTTTCATAATCTTGCGTCGCAATTGATCTATTATTACACCCGATACTCTAGACGTGTTCCACACCAACAAATTTGTTCCTCGTCGTTATCTTTAACATTAGTTTCAAATGGTTATTAAAATCTGCCGGCGAAAATATCTCAAAATACATTAACTTATATAATAACTTATTTTTAAAAATTAGACTCAAATACAGAAATTATTATTTGAGGACTAATGTTTCATTCGAGTTTCTTTCAATAGAAATTGTGCCATTTCTTGGTTTAAAGAGATTTTTTTAAATGCGTTAATTTGAACCACGAACTTGTCTACACCGAGTTTTCTTAGAATATTTTCAGTAGTTTCGGTAACAGACATTTAAACACATTTTTTGTTGTGTTAATGTTTGACGTGAATGAAGCCGTTTGAAAATATAATGAAACAAGAAAATTAAAATGGGTGAATGGCTCAAATAATTTATTTGGGAATTTTAACTTATCCATTCTAAAAATTATTGGACTTATTGTATATATAAAATTATTGGACTATTATAGTACATCACGATATGAAATATTATTGGACTTATTATTGACTATTACTGTATTATTTAACGGCTTCATGTCTGTTAAATATAATTGTTCTATAAATCACACAAAATATTAAAATATACAAAGGGGAAGGTACCATAGAGAATAATTACAAGCATAATTGAATAGAAAGAATTATCGAATTTATTAATAATGTATTCGAGGACAGGTCACTTGTATTATTTTTAAAAAAATTATTTGAAATGTAAACATTTAGTCTTAAACCTGCTAATAATAAGTTTACAATATGAGTAAATAATTGAAACATATATTTAAAAAATTGAAATGAGCTTATTATTACGATGAGATATTTAATAAAAAAATATTCAGTTGAATACGTAGTAGTTCATAGCGGCTAATAAACTTTCACAATTTTAAAATATTTGTACCAAAATCAGATTTTAACTCGTAATGAGTTAAAATTAAGATATTTAAGAACGAGTGTATCTAAGAGATTGATCACTTGACACCTTAATATTTTATATTGAATCCAGGAAATATTTCTCTATCCGCTTTTTCTTTACTACTTCATTATTTTTAAAGTTTAATATAACTTTTCCGCTCCCTTTATTCATCTGCAAATTCTTAGTTCCACCACGGACTGTTCCACATAAGTGTGACCCTAAATGTGATACTTCGTCTGTAAATCAGATACATTCATCAACATATGGGCTATTCCTTCATCAACTATTTTTTATCAATTTATAAATAAACCCTTTTAAATAAACTGCTTCAATAAACTGTTTATGGGTTTGCGCTCTTGCCATCAGATCTGTGACATCATGGTCAAAAAGTTGAGAAGAGCTTATATCGGTTTGGTTCAAAAAAGACGTTCTTGTGTATTCTTGCGGTTTCATGCAGTAATATAGCAATAAAATAGAATAACGCGAACTTTTAGGAAGTACCATCAGCCACTTTCGACCAACACATGGTGTGATCGAAAGTGGACCCACCTTTGAGGCGTTTAGATCATACACAAAAAGCGTTTTAAAAAAAAATGAAGAACTAAATGGCTCCTTGGGTAGGAACAGTCTCTAACCATGTTAAGAGCAAGTGCTTTATTGTTGATAAGAGTCAAAAATTAGGGGACTTTTAAAAGCTTCCTATTTAGTAGGAGATGGGTTGTTACGATCTTCTAGAGAGATTTTGGGACGACTGGTTGCAATTCGGGAACAGTGCTTTAATAAATAAAGTTATGAGTTCTGCACATAACTTAACAACCTTGCTGTCCTGAGACTACACGAGGGTCATGAAAAAGAACATGAGCGTGTGAGAGAGAAAAATAATTAGTCGTATTTCACTTCACCCCCACAAAATACATCTCAAAATGAGCAATTTGATTGTATGTATTGAAAAACTTGTTAAATACAAGGTTCTTTAAACAAAAGTTCAACAAAAATGTCGGCTCTAAGTATCACTCGATCTGTTAATTTGGGTTGTTATCTTAAATCACGCTGACGCCCCACCGTGTCCTGTTCGCTTAATCTCCTCTTATAAGGTTAAATACCAACGGAAGGCACATAACTGTATTATTGTTATAACAGTTCATAAATGAGGGTATAAAAAATTACGTACGTATATATGTATGCAACTAACAAACTGCGAAGATTGAAACAGTTAAACTAGGCTTCTGAACGAATTCCAATTGTTAAAAGTGTCAGTTTTATGACGCTGACAATTTCCTTTAATGACTTTCAGCTCGTCTTTTACAAGCGAATCGATTGTTGTTGCTACAAGCGAAAGATATGTCCAATGAAAATCAAATATATATTATATTTTTATTAATACGTCCTTTGATGCCAAAAAATGTTGTATTTAAAAAAATAACAGCGAATAAGAAAAAAAATATAAAAAAAATTACTTTCACACTAGATCTAAAAGTTCCGTTATTATTTTAAAAAAGCCCATACAAAACTTATCGCTTTTCTCATAAGAGACAAAAAAAATTCTAGTTCGAAAAAAGAAAACCATTGTCTTAGTCAAGTAGAATTTGTACTCTTTAAACCAACAACTCTATCCATAACCGGAGTCTAGCATCTTCTCCATCCTCTATGTAGCTCATTAAACGGTTATACAGCACTTTATGTGCTTTTGAATATCCTCACATGTGAGTAATTTTACGATTTCTTATTTGACTTTCTTTCAAATTTATTTAACATTAACTTTTGCCCACGGCTTGTCAATATATTTATGTGCCGAAAATGAAAATCATTTATTTAAAAATTCAAACGCTTTCACAATAAATATCCATGAATAAGATATTCAGCAAGAATAATTTTATTTATGGTAGAAACGCTCTTTGTTTATTCACTATTTACAACAGGTGAATGTCGTCGCCAACTTTTCCCATAGTTTTGGCAGCGCATTTAGTTTCTCGTGTACCTTCATAATTATTTTGGTTCCTCAAATTACATAATTATACATAGTGTATCTACTAATCTAGGATACACATTATACGCATGCATAATCTTACTGAAATCCGTTAGATGGTTTAATCGTAAAAGAAAGACACAAACAAATAAACGGAAAACGTTCAGTATTTTTGTGTGAGCATGGAAAATATTTGCTTGTAACCATAAATGTTAATTTTAATTTAAATTTTACGCGTATAAATATTTTGACATTTCAGAAGGAAATACAATTATACATGATACATAAAATTACTGTGTTAAATTTCTATCCCATATTTCCAACAAATATTTTAAATAAATGTACCTTATTCTGTACCATACTTATTTAGATATGCTTTAGAAACTTTTGTTGGTTGTTTTTAAGAACAAGTATCAGTAGAAATATAAAACTTAAGCACTTGCTATTTTTAAAACTATTGGGAATATGAATGAAGCAACCATAAAGCTTACCATTATTTTCGAAAAAAAAAATTAATTTCATTTTCAAGTTTTTTGTTTATTTATTCAAAAATTTATAAAATTCGTTTTCTATCAATCTTATATAATTTACCTCGCTTTCTCTGGACAATTCTCTCTAGCTATTTTTTTTCCTAAGGTTTTTTCATGTTTTTTGTAATGACGATTGATTAAACTGAAAAATAGCATACATGTGATAAATGTGTTTGCGCATCTAAGTGCTATTAAGTTCTTAAACACTATGAAATGCTCAATATATCATTATTAACCGGTGATGTGGACTTCATGAAAAATAAAAATATTTTTCGAATTTGTAATTATTGGCATGCAAATTTATTGGGTATATTTTATTTTATATTAAATAGTTCTGTATTGAACCTCATTGCTCTTTATTTCTAATGAAAGAGTGGCTACCTTTGCAATATTGAACGTAATTCACTCCGACCTTAATTAAAACGGAAAATTAAAACTGCCGTATTCATATTTGTAGTTCCTAAGTGAATGTTCCGTGACTCCAGATTCCAAAAGCAAAAATTTTCCAGAACCTCGGGCCATAACCATACTTTTTAAATTTACAGAGTCCAGTATATATGCGTTATGTCATGCGTGCTTTTTAATGCGGGCGTAGCATATATAATGAGAGCAACGAATACACGAAAAATAACAATAATTAACATTAACGGAGGGAACGTGTACAAGAAAATAAAAGAAATTTCCGCTCTACTGAACCTCTGATAGTTGAGATAATATATTAATTTATTGTTATGATATTAAAATCTGTACTGATTTTTGAAAAGGTATTAATGTTTACTTTCCAATTGAGGTCTCATCCAGATTTATTGAGAATTTTTGAATTCTCGATAAATCTGTAAGAATTAACAAATCTCAATTAAAAATTCTGAATGATCAGCTAATTAATCTGAGTTAATTTATAAAAAAAATAACAGAAAGAATTTCTTGTGGTTCCATATGATATTCTTGCTTTCATGTATAATTTGAAAATAATGTTAGTTTAAAAATATTGAATCTTTGCAATTTTTCATTTTCTATTAGATTTTTATTCCGAAATAGAATTATTTTGGTATAAATAGAATTTTTTGCTAATTAAAAAATTGACTTTGTTAGAAATACGAGCACGAATATAAAAATGTATGTACCACTAACTGACTAGCAATTTCCTTGATTAGCTTATTCTTATCTCTAACAGAGTAAATTTTTTAATTAGTAACAAATTCTACTTTGGAATAAAAATATTGTCGAAGATGAACTTCACGACTTTATATATATCCCCTGGAGATCGATTGAGTACCTAATTGAGGCGTGAAAGCGAGACAAAGAAATAAACAAACACATTTTTGCATTTACTACATTACTAGTAAAGATTTCATTATTCGTTTTTCTTATTATTTCATTCACATACATTTCCAAAAAATGGAAGGAAATCTATATAAGCTAACGTAAATGATAGAGTCATTACTACCAAACTCCATAACCTATGTGAAAACTAGTGTCTCACGCTTTAGTGACATTTAACCTGAATTGTTATGTACTTGTATGCGCTGTCTAATTATTTTGTGATTATTTTAAGTTCATTTTAATAACCTTTATTTCATATGACGGCGCAATAGTGGACAAAAATTGATAATGAAAATAATTCGAATAACCTAATGTTTGGTAAAAAAATTGTCGATAGTAAAATTACTGGACTACCATAGTTTTTTCAAAAAATAACTATATAAGGTAAATATATCTAATACTAAACTTGCAAAGATTTTTAAAAGTCTATAAATATTTAAATAGTCTGAAATCTAAAGATATTTTTAGATTCTGTAATTAGACATTGTAATTTTCAATAATACTTGTAATGAATAAAAAATAATGAGTAAAAATATCACGGAATATAATTCTTGATTGTATTGAATAGATGTTAAGAATAGTCATCTACGTTTCTATTTGATAATTGTCTTTTGGTTATGATATGATAAAAAAAATTTAATATTTAATAACTTATACATATTTCAACAGAGTTATGTTTGGGACAAAAGAGAAAAAAAGACAAATAAATTGTTCGACAAGTTAAACATTAAAGAATATTAAGTAAAAATAAAGTATTGCGAAGAAAATAAGGGCGCCTAAACCATCCCAACATCTCAATTTCGCTCATACCTGCTATTTTTGGCAACAACTTTTAGAATAGTAAATGAAGCTTCTGCGATACGTAATTTTGTAATTTCTCCTAATTCATTTACAAACAAATATAGATATGTAATATCTCTAAAACACACGAATGGATATTTAACTTTGTTTCTTATCGTGTTAAAAAAGTGAACTTGTACTACCGTACTTGCATATGATAGATAAAATATTTTACTATTTTCATATGATTTCCAAGTAACACAGTACGTTTTATCTATCTAGATTTTTGCGTCATCGACGTTTCAATAAATAGTGACTTTAAAATAAAAGGTCAAACCAATATCCGAATTGTCATTTCAGTTGGGTTCGGTATAAAAATAAAATGAATGCTTGGCTCGCCTCGTACCACGGGTATCTCATAAATTTACTTTTCTGAAAAATAACAGCATACCTATGTTGCTGTAACTAAGTTACTAATGAAGTTATCCTCATAAAAGCAGACAACGGCGAGCGCGGGACGGCGTCTGTGCGATCTCATAAAATTACAGTTAATAAGCACGCGACATTATTGAAGTACCATAGATATTTAGTTTGTCAATAGAAGTATTAATGGAGCTTTTGCAAACATAATAAAAAACTCTATGCGTAGACGGCTATATTGTATTTATTACAAATTTATAAATTTCATGGATTTATAAAAGGCAATATGATTTAAAAAGCAAACAATGAAAAACATGTACATTTGTCTAGAACGTACAGAAAAAATGAATAATAAATAATTTGAAAAAAGATAAAGATCAGAAGAAAAAATATTTAAAATGGATATTAGAAGATCATTAAAATAACATAATGAATTTATATATTACCGTGTGTAAAGCAAAAATAAAGAGAGTTTCTTATAAGGAGTATGTGTTTATAAAATTAAGTTTACTTTCAAATTGAAAAATTTTCTTATATTAATAGAATATCAATCCGATGTAATATATTATCTGAATACTTCAAATTTTATTGACTTTCCGTAAAGAATGTGTAATATCGGAATTGTGAGCGATATTAAATAGAAGAGTAAGAGTATGAATATTATATCTACAACAATTTAAACCATTAGTAAATGCCGGAAAAACAATCAGTTTTTTTTCTGGATCTGTAAATGTTTTAACGAAAACGTTTAGAATACGTTAGCCTTGAAGCGGAATTGAATTTTGGAAACGTTTCGGAGACGATACGCTACATTTTACGGATAATTTAATTTACTTGAGAACGCTGTGTTTTGGTTGTTCAATGAATATTTAAACCACTGAAGAGGATAGTACCGAGGTGCCATTTATATTAGCGTTAGGGTAATCCGATCAGACAAAGCCTGAAGGTTATTTTTCTAAAACTAATAATCTCATTGGCCTGAATAAGATCAAATTACTTATGATGACGTATACAGCAAAGGACACAACAGGGATTGAGTATAAAATATATTAAAATCAATATCATAATAATCAGTGAGATTATAACTAACGATTATCTGAATACAAGTTTGAAACTAAGCAATTCACTACCCTAAACTAGTATTCGGGGAAGAAACGTTTAAGGAGGTTTGAATCTACTTAATGGTAACAAGGTAGTCAATTTACTAGCATTCCAAAATAACTAATGAAAACTAAAACACACCACAGATTATAATCAGAATGAAACATTTTGATTTTTGCGCTATATTCGATGTAATATTATCGCCAACACATAAACAGAAAATTGTACCTATGCTAATATTTACATGCAGGTGATATAAGGTTAACAATGATATGCAAAATAACAGTTAAAAAAGCAACCCTAAGACAACTTCAAGGTGCATAGCCGTACGAGACCAAACCTGGAAATGGAAAATATGTGAAATCCAATAAATTAATTACTAGTTTATTTATTTAAATATCACAAGGATGAATGAACTACATAAATTATTTATGGACCAAAAATTATGAACGGTTAAAAAGAACCAGAACAACGAAGTAGATAGACGCATAAGAGTGGGTTGGACAGTCTTCTCAAAACTTGAATTCACTTTCAGAAATAATATCAAAAACCAGTTAAGGGCACGCATTTCAATCAGTGTGTACTACCAGTTCTCACATATGAAACCAAGTTGGCGATCAGAAATATGATGGAAAGACGATGTAAGTAAAGTCCGAGCACAAAATGGAACTAAGTGGCCCAGATTGGAGGAGACCTACAACAAAATGATAGGAGATGGCCTAAGATAATCAAGATGATTAGTATGTGGTGGCAGTTCTAAGTGGGCGTAAAGGCTAACGATCTTATTTACACAATTAAAACTCCCATATTATCGCATGAATATTTTAGGCACAATTTTGTAGAAAATATCACTAATTATTTAAACATTTTAAACTTCTACTATGGATATTTTTTGTAAAAATGTTTTAGAACTATAGGGTAGGTTTAAAAAAATATTGGGATGAAAAAAATAATGCATATAACAAACAATTAATCGAAACTTCTAAGTAGGAACAAGTATTAATTTTTCTCATTAAATAGAAAAAGTTATTATGAATTTAGTGTCCACACAAAAAAATATCCTCATTTTTTTTATATAATATGCAGTATATAACTTAAACGCAATATTTAACGAGCTACTAAAGATATTTAATAAACTCCATTATAATAAATGCTAAATACGGGCCAGTGACATCGTAAACCAGTCGTGTTTTGTATGGGGCGTTTTCGCGCGAATCATAGTCTATTTATAAGTCGTTATAACTTTGTATTGAAAAATCGTAGATACGATATGTTTATGTTAACCGTTTTAATGTTGTTACATATTCTTAGTAATAAAAAATATATAGTTAAATGCCTACTACAAACTCTATATATTTATATATATATATATGTGTGTGTGTGTGTGTGTGTATATATATATATATATATATATATATATATATATATATATATATATATATATGAATGTGTATATAAGTCCATCAATTTTTTATATCACCTTTTTTATAAAAAAATATTACTCGTGATGATTTTTTTTTAATCAATGTAAATGTTAAACACTTAATCATATGTATATTCAATTTAGGTGCTACTGTTTTAATGAAATTATAACTAAATAGAATATATACCAATCATTGCTAGTGTATTGTTTTGAAAATTCATAAAATTAATTATTATTATTTGAAATAACAGCACGCTATTAAATTGCATATTACTTCAATCACATTTTCGTACTATGACGTACTGATTTATAAATTAAAAAAGTGAACAATTTGTTTATTTGTATTTTAAGTTTACATGTTTTTTGATCGCCTATCAACTTTTCTCTATCCCTTAATTTACTGATACGTCATTTATGGGTTTAGTTCTATAGTTTTGAAGTATCTCCCTCAAAAACAAATATGAACAAAAGGCAATAGAATAAAATTTTACTCAGACTGATAACTTGCGGCGTCAAATGATACTTACTAATGTAATTAATGTTAGTCGACGAAGTTAGAATGTTAGTATGGCAATTCAATCTTACGTGATATATATATATATATATATATATATATATATATATATATATATATATATATATATATATATAAGGCTAGTAACACCTTTCAAATCAGTTTTGAAACAACTTAGTAACAAAATGTGCACGGTGCCCGCTCTTCTTAATTAATTCGCGCTTGAACTCAAACGATAGAGCCGCGATATTTATTCACTCCTCAATATTTCACTTAACGTCACATTACAAATGCTAATTTCTCTCTTATAATCTTATTCAAACATAATACCGACGGACCTCTTGTCTCCCGCCGCTTCACGTGCACACGCCGATAACGTTGGAACTACACATCCGACAGTATGTCTTCCTACACGGCACCTCGCAGTTTTGGATTGTCATACCTCTAAGTGTAACTCAAGGAAATAAGAAGTTTCAATTTCTACCGAGAGAAATAGAAGTTATACAAACTCAAATATTTACAATTTCCTACTTTCTTTAATTCTTGTTCACTGAAAATCATCTGCTTAAATTCAAAGCAATGGGAAAATATTCAATATAAAATTAAGTATTAAATTATATATGTATTTTCGTAGTGGAGAAAATATTTAAAAAGTTGTATAGGTTTTTGTATTACAAAATGTATGGATGTTATCCTTATTCCCTTCCGATTTTATAATGGTATAGTAAAATGTAATTCGCTTCAACGCCGATGGAAATTGCTTTTGATCATGAATTTCTGAAATGATTAAATCATCACGTTTATAACCCATCGACTTTGGATTTCGTAACGATTTATATTCCTGGCTCCGACATAAGAGGAGGATGTCATATTTTATTTCAATTGCCTAGAACGCGTACCTATCTTTCGTGTACTCACGTAACTACTCGTACTCATCGTACTCATCTTGATAATGTTTCAGTTCCACTAACTGCTTCAGTAACGAGGTTATATAGTTGCGAGAACCAAAACAACTGACCACTAGTTAGAGCGACGTTCATTAAAATTGATGTTTGTTTCTGTCTCATTTTCTATTGTTTATATTACATTTCATAACCATTATTACTTATGATACTTACATCCACATACCCAACGCATTAAGTTGGGCAAGTAATTCTCAAGAAATAAATAAATAATGTTAGTCTGAGGAAATTGAATCAATTTAAGAGCAAATTAAATGAAATTTCCCCAGTCATTTAATACATTTAAATGAAATAAACTTTTCTTTATAAATTTGTCAATCAATATAAAATGCCTGAAAACTTAATTATTACTTCTCGTACCCAATTTAAATACGTTTTCAGATTGAGAGCAACACTAAAACATATTTGTACTTTGAATGATAAAGGTGAACTAAATTTTATTTTTGGCATATAACTCGCTTTCTGTCAATGATAAGAGGAAAACCATACAACACAATTATTTTATTGTTGCAGAAAAGTTGAAAAATGTGTTTTTATGTACTTTTATATTATTTACTGTTATATAAACTATACATATATACAAACATATGTGCATATCACACATTTTGTATTTCACATTTTCATTTCTTGTTTTAGTTTAAACTGATTGAAAATATTTATTAAAACAAAACTGACATTGTACAGTATCTAAGTATGCGAGCTGACATTTTCCATCTGTAACTCTACAAAACGATACCTAGTGTTAAAATTAGTAACTTACATCTTTCCTTTATTTAACTTAGAAACAGGCAAACATGCAAACAGGCAAGTACAAAATTTAAACCAATACTCGCACTAAATTTAAATAAAATATAAAAAAAATTTCAGTTTGCCTGATTTAAATAAAAAAACTTTTAAGTAAACTACATAAGATTACATCTCTTATACGTTCAAATTTAAGAGTAGGTAGAGCATTAGCAAAAATATCAGCCAGTTGCTCAGAATTTTGCACATACTTAACATCAATTAACTTTTGCTGTACCTTCTCTCTAGTAAAATTTAATATAACATCAATGTATTTTGTATTCTTATGGTAAAATTTATTATTTATTAGTTTAATAGTACTATAATTATCAATATATACAGTTGTGCAATTTTAACTAATAACAATTCCTTTGAAAAACTGTCTTAACCATAAAAGATTCTTGGCAGCTTCACATCCAGCCATCAATTCAGCCTCAGTTGTTGATAAGGCAATACGAAATTATTTTTGACTAGCCCGAGATAGGGACCACCATTCAACGTAAAAATATAACCAGTAGTTGATTTTCTTGTATGTAAATACTCATAAAAATTTGAGTCTGAATATCCAATTATATATGTAATATTCATAACCTTCATGAACCCAATTATATATGTAATATTCATGACTTTCACACTTTCCACCTAAATTTTTAGTTTTAATAAGATAACTAATTATTCTTTTAAGCTGAGTAACATGATGTTAACTTAGTTTATTAACATATCTACTTAACAAACTGACACCATATGAAATATTTGTCAGCCGTAGATGAAAACAATAATAATACTCTGGCTTCCCTGTAAGGAAAATTAATCTGCTCATTATCAACATTTTTAGTTATTTGAACATTTACATCAACAGGCGTATTGCGGTATGCAGTATGCGGAATATGTTGTACTCATATTAAATTTATTTTTATCCGTTCAATATATTGTCTTTGACTGATACACAGAATTATCAGATTTTAAAATTTCGAACCCAATAATGCAATTTTTTTCCTACGTAAGTGGTTGCTTAGAGCCTTGAATAAATGGTAATGAGAGGGCGCAACGCTGGTGAATATGGTGAATGAATGAGTAGAACCCAACCGGGGTTCTCCACTTTATCACGGGTACGTTTGCATTATCATATAGAAAATAAAAATCAATCCTGTTGACTACTCGCTTTGTTAGCTAATCAGTCCAACTGTTCGCACCAAATGTCTACATTAATTTTAGATCCCTCTGGAAGTATGAATAACGAATAATGCCCTTGTTATTCCACCAGCAGCTGAGCATCACCTTTCTGGCACTTATTTCAGGTTTGGATACTGAAACTCCTATTTCTCCGACACCCAGGCATTGACGTTTGCGTGTTGGGTTGACGTATGTAAACTATCTCTCATCACCAGTTACTAACTGATTCAGCTAGTCAAAATTAAATTTCAATGTCAATAACTGTTGACAAGTATCAAATCTGCACTGAAAGTAACGTGATAACGCACCATATTTTGAAACTTTTCCCAATTCGTGCAAACGTGTTTTTATGCCATGGCTGCAGTGTAGCTCATATGCCAATTGGCGAGGATATTCCTCATTTAGGAGTCGTAATCAATGAATGTCCAATTCAATACGTTGGCACTGACGTCCAGTACGGGGTTCGTCCTCAAGATCGCAGTTCTCATTCCTGAATATTCTGAACCAAATCTTTGCCATCGCGTAAGATACCGTGGACTTGCCCAACGTATGACATGTATTATTTGTGACAGTCTTTGTATCGTAACCCAGATGAAATTCGTAAAGTAATAGAATCCGTATTTGATATCGATTTAAATCCATTATCTTTTACGTAATTTACTTAAACCTTCGACCCTGACTGTTGTTAACTGACTGCACTTTGGCCTATACCTTATATTGACTTATACAGTATGGTAGTTAAAAATACTTAATTATAATCCATTTCGTTCATTTACGTGAACCCACAGGCAAAAAGTCGAATTTTATATCTGTCTCCTTTACAATCTTGTTTTATTTTAATATTAAAAAACACATTTTAAGTTTATAATTATTTTTCTTACGAACAAAAACTCCAGGTGTTGGTAGTGCTTGTAGCTCTTCATTTCCTCCAGCCATAATTGGTATTCCTCACTCTAGATTGCTTAATCGTAAGTCACGGAAACATTTAACTTTGCCTCAAATTGATTTCTTCGTGGTCGTAAAGTGGTATCTGAACTATCTAAAGTTTATACGTCTTAACGTGCTCTTCGAGAGGAGTGTGTATGCTGTTATCGCTTTCGTAGTCTTGGTAACTCATCTTCTTCTCAAAGTTATCTATCACCTCTTTAGTTTCTTGATCTGTTTCATCATCTTCATTATATATGAAAAGCTGAGTTTCATTCTTTCTTAATTCAGTACTTTTTTATTCATTGAAAATAGCATTTCTTGATACCGTTATTTTTTTCGTGTGCGGATTATACATTTTATATTTGGTATAGCCAACTAACATAATCTTACGACTTTTACAATTAAACCTTTTTCTCTGCTGATCTGGTACATAGACGTATCCTTTGAACACAAACACTCTCATGATTCAAACTAGGTTTTACACCAGTCCACAGTTCTGTAGGTTATTACATTCGTATCGAATGTTACATTCGGTGTCTAGCTAGAAGAGGTCATCATCTCATTACCTAGATATTCTTTAAAGTCTCTGCTCTGCTTCTGCTTGTATATTTTCTCCCATTATCAGTATATAATATGCGTACACCGTGCGAAAAATAATTTTTAATCCTTGCATTAAATTTCTTAAAATAGTCCAATATACATATTTAAAATTTTTAGCAACATATTTAAACAAAATAAAGTATTTCATAATTTGCACAGATGATACATTGAATGGCCCGCAAACATCACTATAAATAACATCACTTGGTTGCAGTGTCACATGTTTGATGTATGGAACGGTTGACGAGCATGCTTGCCATAAGCGTAGCCTTCACATACAAAATTATCACAGTCCGATATGTCCACACAAGTAATCACATTGTTTTTTGCACATTTTCGGTATTTTTTGATGTGATGTGTACTTGGGAGGCAGTGTACTTAATATCTTAGTTATGATTGCTGTATTGTTGATATCCTCTCCATTTTCTTTCAGTTGTTTAGCCAAACTTTCAATTTTATCCATATGCTGAGCAATGCTATCCGCCGGTGACATTTATGTTGATAAAAACGTTCATAGAACATTATTTTCATTGATAAAAACGTTCATAGATCTTGGATTATCAAAAGAAACTCGTTCATATATAGATTCAAGTTTAGTCATCACCTCAAGGGTTGATTCGCAATTATCGATGAGTGCTACTTTTTTAAGATCCATAACTGATATTATTATAAACATTGACATTCTATCATCTCTTTTTCTCTTTTTCGAGTCATATTTCTTTCTGGTTTTGGCACGTTGATATCTAAATTTTTTACACGCTTGCTTTTGTACGCAGGATGCAATTAGTTCCATCGAATTTTCCAAAGTTCATTTTTTTTCCGAACAACTTTTTAGGTTATAAATAGCACTGCTCTTTTTTATCATTCATGCAGTTCGAATTACGATAATGAACGAGATTTCTCTTGTTTAAACTGATTGAAAATATTTTATTCAAACAAAACTAACATTGCATAGTATCTAAGTACACGACATGATAGTTGTACACGACATGATATGACGTAACGACGTAACCACCGTTATAATTTCAACAAAATGGGGACGCGTCGTTCGTATTACAGGACACACCACTGTAATAAATATTTTAACTTGATCTCACTTTCTGTGGAAGTTCAGGCAAGCTTAGTAAACAGAGTAAATAAAAATTACAAAATATTATTTTTAAGATCCTCATGCATAATGAGGATGAGACTATGTATGGAGAATTCATAAAAAAATTGCGGATGGGGATATCCGTTACATCCCTTATTAATGTCATCCACAAAATTTTAAATACGTTTACATAGTGCAATTTTCTTGATATATATTATAATACGGTAATATTTTCCTACAGACCGACTATCAATAATTGTTGGTTTGTGAATAAAGTCTACAGCCATTATTTTTAATTAAATTATTACTTATAAAACTGCAATCCTAGGAGAATTTGCCAATTATTAGAAAAAACTTAATGGGAATAAAAATAATACAAAACGAAACTTAAAATATTCTTAAGTTCCTCTGTAACAATTTTTTTAAAGTTCTCAAGTCCCTCTGCATTCATGTCCCTCTGCATTCATGTTCTTACTACATGTATATCATATGTACACTACATGTATATATATATTCGCGGAAAGTTGCAAATAATTACATTAATTAAAGAACTTTTACCATATTTTCGAAAGAGCGAGTATATTTTCTATAGTGTAAAAGAACATGGCATAAAATTGAAAATAAAGTCAAAACGACTTTGACTCCTCATAATCTAACGAACAATTCCACGACTTTTTAACGCTCACTGCAATACCACGGCATTCATGCAAACTTTGAATTATTCTCGGCAAGAGTAAGATCAAAAATTAAGCCTCCACTCAGAAGTTATAATAAAGAGGAATTACTCCCGAAATGAAGATGCTGCCCTCCGTAATATGGATGAAAGGCGATTTTGAATTTCAATTGTTCCCAAATTAATTGTGTCTTATTTGTGGCTTTTTTACTTCAATTTAAGTTTTCTTATTTTGACAAAGAACTCCACTCTATTGTCATTTTCTGTTTTCACACCAAAGGAAAATTACGATATTCTGTCCTCTACTAAAGGTTTCGCCTACATGTTGTGATTAAATTACATACAGAAGTCCTCCGACTTTGCTATGTGACAAATATAGCTTAACGTGTATTTTGTATTTGTTCATAATATTACATAATCCAAGCTAATTAATATTGCTCTGAGTAAAAACAGCAGAAAGTTTTTCCATTTGATGATTCTTCCTGAAAGTTAACCAACTCGATTGATATAAGAATATCCCTTATGTTGACAAAAAATTAACACAAACATCAATTTCACAGTTCCAGTATTTGGTGACCTTAAAGCTAAGGATTTATATCTAACATTGTTTGGTTACACTACAAGCGATTCTAAATAAAATTTAATATCCTATTCATTATTTCTTTTTTTGATTGTATTTCTTGCAAACAATACTAAGATAAAAAATATATATATGAAACGTAACAATCTTACACTATTTGAAATACATATTTTAAAAATTAAAAAGATTATCAAGTGGAATATTGAGATATAAAACTGAAATGTACTAAACTTTTGCATCTGATGCATCCGTCATTAGACATGTCAACAAAAAATATTATTATATACATATATATTTGTCTCTAAGAAAACTCTGGAAGTTTGACTTCGGCGTATCATACTGATACCTTTCTGATATGCAGACACATACACACACACACACACACACACACACACACCCACACACACACACACACACCCCCACACCCCCACACACACACACACACACATATATATATATATATATATATATATATACATGTACATACATATATACATACATATACATAATATTATAATTTACAATTGTTTTACATCTTAATTTGCAACTTTGCCTATTAGAATATAATCTTTTCCTTCTAACGTTAGAGGCGTAGTGGTTAGAGGCGTAACTATTGACTACCGTAAATCAAGTTTACTGCTGACTAATCATATTTTCATCAATATAATATTATACTGGCCTATACAAAACGTTAACACAATACTAATTAAGGTAAGTACAAGATTGAAATTGAGGTCTTGCTCTAAGTATTCGTAATTAATAGAGGGCGGGAAGCCGTCCCTTCCATCCGGAGAGGTGGCCTGTTTACTCGCCCCGACCACACTATGTTCTGACGGAAAATTGTTTATTTAATTACGTCCTTTGCAGAAATGTAGATTTTCATTTCAATTTAGCTTGATCTATGCAAATGTTTTTCCTTCAAATGATATAAGCTGACAAACACTTTTTACGTGCCCGGAAATCTCTATAAAAATCTCAATAGATATTAAACTTAAACTAAAAAGGAAAAAACGATGGCACGCAGAAATTTGGAGGCGTATTGATAATGCTTTAGGCATCTTTTACCATTTTTGAAGGTCGGCGTAACATTTATGGGGCTTTTCGCACTGTTGGAGTACGTTGTTTCACAATCGGTAAACAATATTGCACCAATTTCTCGAACTCCATTGATCGTAGCGAGCTGGAACTAGCGACAATTAATTTTGTATTTAATACTTTTACTCTATTGTTAGGCAAACTTGATCGGGAACGTAAAAATTTTGAATACTTTGTGGCCCTGAGTTTACGTTGCAAAGTGAGATATTATCCTAATATACGTAGATGGATATGTGTGTGTTTGTATATGTGTAGGTTGGTGTACGCGCGCGTATGTTTGCGTGTGTGCACGTGTGTGGGTGTGTGTGTAACATATATAAAGAATCTTTCGGACGACTCATTTTTTAATTTTTCAGATAACACTTAAATAAATGGAATGCTCACTTGCGCTAAACATAAATACTTAGGGAAGCACGGGGGAATTGGCGCCATATAAGAAAAAACTCCAATAACTTTTGTTTATAATCACTTTTTAATATAATTTCAAGTTTTTTTAATACTGTAACTAATAAATTTTAACTAATCAACATTGCAATGTACGGGCAGAGCAAATAAAAATAGTAGAAACTATTCTCATTAAAAAAAGGAACATTGGCTTTCATTGCTCAGGCTACGGAATAACAAGTTCCATGGTATGGGGTAATGAGAACTCAAAATTGAGAGCAAATCTAGACCCCACTGATATTTCTCTGTAATTTTAATATGATTCTGGGCATCTGAAATTAATTACAAAATTTATTTTTAGTGGTCTAATGAGAGTCATTTTACTTCCATTACGCAAAGGGAATTATTTAAGTTTCCAAAGTATTGTCAAAACACAATTTATTATGTTTATAAATTAACATCTTTAAAGATTGTCTAATAATTCTTTTATAGATTGTAAGGGACAAAAGTTGTAATATAATACATTAAATATTTACACTAACTTTAGACAGTCGTAAAAAATTAGAACAGTTCTCCGGAAAACCGATGTGCGGTTTATTTGTGTACGTAAAGTCAATTAAAAATCAATGCCGGACATCTTCCATAATTCTACACTGCGCTAAAACAAAACACGATCTAATGTGTTCAGTAACCTCGAAAACAAAGTGATTCTCATTACACCGATTTCCCGTGCTCCTCTACACTCAAATCTTTCATTGCATATCGTCATAAACTGAATGGTTTCGTCCAAAGGTACTGTAATCTGAACCTCGAAACTTCAAAAGCGTTCATTCTATTGACTAACCATTCGTATTCCCTTGGAATATTCTTTCTAATATAAACTACTTGTATTTACTCTTTATATACATTATTGTTGTTAAATTTTAACTTAATATATGATATTAAGTTAAAATTTAACAATAAAAAATAATATTAAAATTAACGATACTTCGAATAAATAAAAATAAAGTAAAATTTATTTATGATGTAATTTTCAATTATTTTCATTCAAATGAATTGTTTAACCTACCTTCTAAATATTTAATCTGTTACTAATTATTGAATAATTCTACAATGATTTTTTTCTGGAGAATTTATTATCAGGTTAAATCAAAGTATCCAGTGTTTTCGTTCTTGGAAATTGATAAATATGTTACCCACATATTAAAATATGTTACCATATAATATAAATATGTCACATAATCTTCAATTTAAAAAAATATTTCCTTGTTGCTTTAAAATAAGTCATTATGTTAAAGAAAATGTCGGAATTTTTTCACTAAACATAACCATTCAAAAATTCTAAAATATCCAAAGTAAATTGTAGTTTATTCGAAATTTTATTTATTGTTACTATATGTTATCTTATCGTTCGTGCAAAAAACTATGTAACATAGCCTGCGACACTTGACGCAAAAAAACTACGTAATATTGCTTACGAATATATCACTTCATTGATTTCTGACTACGCCATGCAATCTAGAAATTTAGTAAAGTATTTGGTTAGGGAATAATGTACAAGTTTGCTGTTCAAGCGTATTATTTAAACATACTTGAAACGTCTCGTGTGGTAAATGTAAACTACTCACTAGATATGTAGTTTTATTATAAACCCTTTTTCCTATATTAGTTTTCGTTAATTTGTTTACTTTATTACGCAATCAAGGAAAAACTACAGAAGAAGTAATTCTGACATTTTAAAAAAATTAAGATCGAGCAGTTATGCCAAATATAAAATTAAACTTACCTGATAATTGTGGATGAAATATTCCTTCGAGGATTTTAGAACGTAGATATGCGTAGATAAACGTAGATATGCATATACTATATAAAATAATACGTATGAGGTGTAACCATGAACACCATGTACGTCTGAAAATTGTGAAACGTGTACCCTTTTTACTTAAATTATACCCTCTTCATCTATATTTTTAGATTAGCGCTAACGTCCACCCCATCTCCTTGTCCTGTCAGTATCCAATAAACCCACATCTGCTTATTTTCTCAGCAAACATGTATTAATATATAACAGAGCGCACACGTGCAATTAGTGGGTAGTTGAGTGAAATACGTTCTTATCCCAGCTTACTTTCAAGATCATTGTGCATACCTAACGTTTAATAATAATGGGTTGAATTATATGAATAATTATATTGTGTCCAATAAATTAATCTTTTTTTAACGTAAAATTTGTCATTCATATAACAAGTGGTGGTAGCGTACAAGAGATAGAGAAATCCTCGGTTCTCTACATCTAGTAATGATGGCGTTAAAAAAGTGAATTAGGCAATCTATGTGTATTAAGAGTTACACGTCATGTCAGTTAAACCACTCCGCAACCTCGACGCCTCTATAAATACATTCTGAAAAACTACCATCCTATACGTTCGGTCTGAACATAAATATCATCCCTATTTAGTCTTTATAACTCCCCTAACTCGGACGTTGCAACAACGAGTACCACAGCTCGTATCTACACAATCCTTTGAAAAGCAGCTTCAACGTTGCGCCGCCCTGTCGCATGTAGCCAACACGGAATGTTATTTACATTAAGTGCATTTATACGTTACTGTAAATCTTTGATTATGCATTATTGCAATTTCCTATTTTTAAACTTATTTCAGCTTAAATATTTAAATCTAATTAAATTAATTGTCTGCACTTTTTATTGCTAAAATAATAAATCTAAAACAATGTCGAAACCAAAGGAAGAATCAGTGACCTCACTAGACCCATTGATTTATCTGTTCTATTACAATAAAATACACTGGTTCATGTGACGGAATTCGCGGAAGATTAAATGCATTCATATATAATGAAAAAATGGGACCAACTTTCCAATTCATGATTTCGAATTAATGAAAAAAATGGGATTTACTATCTGATTCATGACAAAAAGAAATAGTCTGCAAATATATTTTAAGACAATTACGAGCCAGAGCGGAACCAGCTTATTCTGGTAGAGAACTGAAGTTTGGCTCATGTTAGAAGATTTTGTGAAAGCGTAATTCGACAAAAAGAAACATTTCACCCATGTTCTTCTTAGTTGCTGGAATATAAGCATAACTCCAATGAAAAGGTAAATCAGTTTACCTTTTTATTGGAGTTATGATTATTTTAAAAATACAAATATATTTAAGAAAAATATTAACTGATATAAATATTTCCATACCGGCGAAAAAACTTTTTACTATTGTCTGGTTAAGAAATCTCATAACGCTGAACGATGCCATCAGTTTTGCAATTACAGATGACAAAAGAATGGACAACATAATAAAAAATACACACAGCCCACTTAACGACCGCCCTCATCCAGAGAATAACAGAGATATAACTCAGATAAATCAATTTTGCCAGTACCGCCAACATCCCGTGCATCTTGTGGAAAATTTTCGAAAACCTAATAATGACAAAACTAAAAACCAACGTTCGAAAACACCCGAATTTCAATATCCACTTTTCAACCCAACCGCCATCGTTGCATTAATTTTATCGATATACCCCCAGATATTTAAGAATAATGTGACGAATTAGATCGCAATAACAATTTTAAATTGCTATTTCGATCAAATGCCAAGACAGTTTTATTCGAGTCAAATACCTTCTAATATCAAAAATTCAAAGTCCGCTACATGAGAGGTATCTGATTTTAAAAATACAAAGCCCGATACACATGAAGTATCTAAAAATAACAATCGCGCTACAAGCGAGGTATCTAGTTTCAAAAAGGCAAAGCCCGCTACACGCCTGGTTTTCACAGAAATAAACACAAATTTCGCTTCATGTAAGGTATCAAACCAAATTAATCCAAAGTCAGATCTATGCAAGGTATTTAATCTATTATCTGAGGAACCATATCCAATAAACACTGGCGAATTACCCGACTCAGCCGTTATTTTCGAGATCATGGATCCAAAGAGTAAATCTTTACCACATATATAAATATGTAGTTCCTTTTCTAGCATCCCATTAATTCTATTAGTGGACTCCGACTCTTCGGTCAGCCTTCTTAAAAAGACATCAAAAATATATTTATCAAGCCCAACATTAGATTATTTCATTTATTCATAGATTATAATCTCAACATTAGGTTATTTCAAACTAGAATTGTACTTCAAAGACACGCAACCGCGTATTATAACCGCGTTCACATATAATAAATTTTACTTCATGCCATTTGGGCTAAAAAATTCCTCCTCCACTTTTCAGCGCCTTATGAATACACCCTTGCCTGGGTTACTAAATTTCACATAACTTGACGATGTCGTTACACATTTATACGACCTGCAATTCCACATCGATAATTTATCACAGATACTCCAAAAGTTAAAAGAATACAATTTAAAGTTCCAACCCGACAAGTGCAAATTTCTGAGACACGAAGCCGCTTATCTTGACCGTCTAATTACTGGAAAATCGTCAAGCGAGTCCAGAAAAGATTAAAGCTCTTACAGGTTTTCCTTTTGATGATTCCCCTAAAAAAATTTTTAAAAAAATCAGGTCAAATTTTGTATTACATGATTTTTTCTAAGTTTATACTTTTGGTCAACTTTCTGAAAAAAGATACCCCATTTAAAAAGGAAAAACAACCACAATTAGTTTTCACTTTAGCTCCTATACTTAGTTACACTGGTTTTAATAAACCATTCATTCACAATTGCGAATCATTTAATTCGGCCATTAGCGTCGTATTATCACAAAGATCATTCGAAGAAAACAAACCCGTGGCACATGTATCAAATATATTAAATAAAGGAGAGTGGTAACAAGAGAGAAACCGAGAAGGAAACGCTTGCAATTTTACTCAGCTATAAAACCTTCCGTCAAAAAAAAAAAAAAAGTATATATATATTTAAGATCGAAAATTTCAAGAAAATAACGATTTCAGATTTTCAAACTCCGTTTGAAACATTCTCATTTATAAAAATATATAACATGTTCACCTTCCTTTTCTCTTATAAAAATATAACGGTAACACATCAATTACCATACAGATGAAACTCGCAAAAAGCCAATCAAGTAAAACTTAATTGAATTTAAATATTAAAATATTATGTACTTATAATTAAAAGTAACATTAGTACATGGTCATTTCCTCCAGAAATTATTTTAGTATGGGTAGAGATACAATTACATATTATACGAAAAAATATTAAGCTTATCATTCGTAAATAATTACCATTTAATTCTAGCATCACGACTGATGCAAATTCAAACTTTATCTAAAGCATTGCTGTAAGTCCTAGCATTTATTTTAAATTTATTGGCAACTTATATAAATAAGTAACAAAATCCTAAACATAATAATTCCTTTAAATATATACTACTTAATATATTCATAATATCGACATGATTTTAAGCATGACTAAATCAACATCCAAAAAATTGAAATAATTTATAACTATGAATGCAATAATAAGTCCCCATACTATCAGATACAATTACGTCGTTTAAGAATACTAGTAATAATCTTATTTATTAATACAAAAATACAAATGAGAAGACTGAGACAAACTTTCGGAAAATGTGGAAAATCTCTTTTTTTAGATCAAATAATTATTGAAACAAACCTTAACTTTATTCTGAATGCTTTAGAAACAATTTTACTAACTATGCCGTTTCAATTAGAATACTATTTGTAAAGTCTTCTAATTGAAATGACAAATATATATCATTCAAAATATAATCCACCCATCGATTATAACGACGTTTCAATTTCACTGAGTGCTTGGCGAGAATTATAGATTGATGGATTAACTCCAAATTTATAACTGGATCTAATTCAAATGGTTATAAATATTTTTAAGGTTTATGTCATGTTATTTCTAATAATAAACAAATTTTTTTAATTACAAATTTCACTAATATACCCTAAGAATTCAATTTCTTTAATAGTATCCTATTACTAATACCATATGATGCTAACTCCCCAAAAACTTTTAGTACCGTTATACCTAATAGTAAATATATGGCAATGCCTAAAAAAAATATTACTGTCTACTCGACGACTTGAAAAAGCGTAAAATTACAAACCTTGAAATTTATACTTGCGATGTAGTTTCAAAAATTGCAAACCCTTCTTTTGAAAGTGAACTATAATAAAAGTTGGAAGTAAACTACGTAATAGGTCTCGAACTAAAATGATATGTTGTAACAATATATTTTGAAACCAATTAAAATCAACTGGTGATTTTATATACATTCATAATCAAACAAACTTCCTATAGATTCAAAAATCCATGAATATCCATTATATTATTGGCACAGGAAACTTTAAACTTTAATCGTTCTACCCCATACTCTATACTGTCAAACAACAAAACTTACATCGAAACAAACTATTACTAATGTAAGTTCACCAGTCAAAATGTCTGATCTTAACTTAATTGATGACTCGTGTTGTAATTTAACGGAAACAAAGAACATCGTACATAAAGCATGCCCAGTTTCATTGCAAAATATTGACCAGCATTAATTGAGCACCTGTTTGAAACCTATAAAATTGCTTTTAAGCGATGTTAACCCAATGACCCAAAAATCACATATTATTAAATATGGGATGCATTATTCAATATTAACGATAAAAACAATACGTAAAATTAAAGTTTTACCAGTGTCAAAATAATTTGTATAACGAAATCCGACGGCAGTCTCTGAAATTACATTAAATGGGATCCACGAAATTATCAGAATTAATAATGACTTATTATTGACTATTAGAAATGTTAAATTCATCATTATATACTACTAATAAGACAATGATGTCATAACTTAACATCATTTTCTTATTAGTCTGGAAAAGAAAAACCCATACCTCGCCTGAGAAACTTCGTTCAAACTTTGTTAAAATCCTATGTAAACATCGAAATTTACCCTTATGTTTACATATTTATGGGGCTATTATAAATAATAAATCTATATACACGTAATAACATTTAATTACATAAATAACGCATCATCCACCTTCTACTAGAATTTGTTTATAATTTAGATTTACTCATTAGCGGATGGTTTTGTTGTATTGCATTATCAACATATTAATTTTAGGTGGCCTAGGTGGCGTAAGTGGTTACGGCGTAGGTGGGTACCTACGCCGTACAAGAAGTAATAAATATGAACGAATTAACTAGCAAGATTTTTGTTAGTTATATACTAAAATTTAGATTCATATGTACATTTCTAAAAGAAATATCTATCGTAAGTATTGTGAGAAAATGTATTTCAATAAAATTTAGGCTTTTTTTTCCTTTTTCAAGCGACAGAAAAAAATTTTTAGAATTCTAAAAGTTCTTCCGTTAATAGTTTAAAAATAGTGACGATCAAAATAAAAAAAAATACAAAATTCCTTCGACGATATATTGATATCGTTTCTGTACAAGGAATTTTGTATTTTTTTTATTTTGATCGTCACTATTTTTAAACTATTAGACTAATTATGCTATCCACAAATTTAACCAGATTTTGATCCGAGCTGTTTTTATAACAAACTCTTTATCAATCGGCATATATCGATGAAAAATTACTTCAATATTCAAAAGCGAGCTCTGCAGTCGGTGTATTTCTACGAGATTCACATAATGAAACTTCATAAAATTTTGAAAAAATAGTATTAAAATGTTTATTATTAATATAACTAAAAAGACATTAAAAAAAAACAAAATGGGTACCTACAAAATTTCATCGCCCTGAAAGTTTACAAAGGTACAGATGAGAATATAAGTAATCTTCTAAGGGTTTCATTTTTATTTTCTGAAACAAGGGACCATAAGAAATAAATACATTTAAAGAAAATTGTAGAATACAAAATACTATTTTCTATGTTAAATGTAGCCTCAAGAAATCGTGTTTAATAGGCAAGAAGACATAAATGTAATCAAATGAATAATTAAACATCATGATGTAATTTCATTGTCAGAATGCCATAATAAGCGAGACGGTTCCATTTTATTCCTAAACATAAAATATATTCATCATAATGTTTACACATGTTAATACATACCACTACCACCAGATATATCAACAGCCATATTTTGTGATTAGCAAATAATAAAGTAAGAGTCCAAAATATGCCTTTAGAGGAATAGTTTCACATTGCCTCTCCTAGGAGTTTTATTTTTATTTCAATTTTATTCAGATTCTTCAGATTACTCAGAATATATAGAAAACTTTATATATGCAAAATATGTTTCATTTCTTTTTTAACAATAATTTTTTTATAAGGGAAAATACTAGCAAAAGCACATTTGAAGAAGATGTTTTGCACCAGAGTATCGTTGCAATGAATTTTTCACTTCAATGTATTATATTTTATGAGGTTTTTATAAATAATTTCTTTGTGAAGGCACTAAAGCTAAAGCACTTACTGAACGAAAAACTATAAAAACTGATAGAAAATTCATAATCTATTCGTCAGCCTTCTCGCTCAAAGAAATAAATTTTGCTCTGTAAATCTTTTTCAGCTTACTGAACCTTCTTATGCATCACAGATACATACCTTCGTAACGTGTACCTTCAAAGATGGTGAGTATTAAATGAGAAACTAAAGCACTTACAATATAACAGATTCAAAATTTACTAGAAACTTACACGGCTGATTACGGATGATTTTCAAGTGATCAGTAAATCCGCTCTACTTTACGGTATCTGCAATCTGTAATTGCAATTGCAATATAAGTAATAAATAGTCTTATTGCATTACAAATTTAATCTATTCGTAATATTAATGTCAAGGGATATTACCACTTCGTTTTAGACGTTATTTTCCTCGTAACTGCGCTCTATCGCTGATCACTATTGTCGATTTATTGACATGTTCTGTTATCAAATTTACTTCTAATGTCAAGTGCAACCGCATATGAATCGGATCGACCGCTTGACTCCGCTCTCCCCGCCTCATTCGCTCTAAATAGCTTTTTTCGTATTATGTTTTCAACAGTAACTTTCAGAATAGCGCATGCGGTTTTAAATGGCAAATATGATGCAAAGTGTCCCTTAGAAATGGAAAACATGTTAATTTAATTCTTAATGTTTAAGTTACTTACCTATCAAAGGAAAAGAAACACGTGACCGGAGTAATTTTCATATACCGCCGTCTTTTCAAAAGTATAAGATAGTCTGTCTTATCTTTAACTTAGGTTCACAGCCTCACCTACTCATTGTTTCCAATATTACATTATCTACATTTTCTTTAATTTAATCAAAAATATTAGCACCTTTGCTTTTAATCTTAATAACCATCACGTCACTGCTGTATTGTGATGGTATCAATGCTATGCAAATTTTATATTATTCAAATTCACAGTCCTGTCAATTGAACACAAAACATAATCTTAAAGAAGGTCTGTTACATTTGTTTTAAACTTTTGTAGCCTTTTGGACTTTAAAAGTAAATAAACGAAAGTCAACAAGTTCAATTTTAGGTCAGTTTTTCTCTTTAAACTTTTCCTTCCCTGCCTCCAACTATGGGTTTTCTACTTTTTGTTTTGATCTTGTAGTCTTTCCCGTGCATATCTCTGAAGTGAAAATTTTTCGTAACAGTCAAATTTTCTCATTTGAAAAGTACTCTTCAACCGCTCTCCTATGAGACATTGTTACATATTTGGTTCCTATTTAGTAATTTTTTTGATTCTTCACTTTTATAATCTTATTAGTAAATTGCGGTCTTCAACAAAACTTATCTCTCAAAGTTTCAGACGCAGTATAAATTTTAATTAATACAAAATTAGTAAACAACACGCACAACTGTATACTTTTTTTTAATTTTTATTGTATAAAAATTCGTTATAAAAAGAGTTAAGTGATTTGAAATAACGTGTAGAAATATTTTTAATTACTTCTACACTTTTCTATAACTCCTTCTGCCGATGCGAAGGCTGATTCTTATTTCACTTATTGTTCATGTCTAATCTATTACTAAAATTAATATTGGAACACTAACAATAATACAATGCTAACTCTCGTACTTAGAAAAAAAATTATACGCTGTGTATCATTTAAATAAACAATTATATCTTTTCATATCACAAATGAAAAGTAATGACAATTAACTAAAGATATAATTTAAAATCAAATTAATGACATTTGAGACTCTGGCATTTGAGATAATAAATTAATTTTTTTGTGATGATAATAAAATCCACCTTAATTGTTCAAAAGTCAAAATGTTTGCTTTGCAATTTGGGTTTCATATAGGTTTATTATTTTCACCAAATTAAAACGGATGTGTCGAAAACAAAACTTAGGAAATTTTAGTAATCAAACTTGCATACCCCGATATAGAATTAATAAAAAAATGTTCTTTAAAATTTTGAAAATGATATTCTTGGAAATTATTCCATAGGAAAACTTATTTCGATATAATAATTCTATATTCATCTGCATGGTATAGATTTATTATGTATGCCAAATTTCACGGAGATCGGTTGAGTAGTTAAGGCGCGAAGGCGAGACAAATACGAGTAACAATGAAATATTTTCACACTTATAATATTACTAGCAAAAATCTCAATTTATTTTTTATAATGCGATTTACTAATATTTATAAAAACTTAAAAAATCTATATATGCTCAAATAAACCTTACAAACACTGAAACCGAACTCCACATGAAAACGAGTTTCCGTCCTAGTGAAAATCATCCTGCATTGGAATCCCGGGCAAATAAAAAGTAACTAATCTGTAATTAATTTATGTTTATTAATAAAATTCTGATTATTTTAATTCTACTTTTTCCATAGAAATAGTTTTCAGAGAAATGGTTCATAATAAAACGATTTGACTACTTAATGGATCGTTGTTACAAAAGATATCAAATGAAACAAGTCTTAATAAAAAAGTCTGCGGCGAGCGCTGAACAGCGACCGACAATCTCATAAAATTGCATTTGCAAAGAGCTCGCCATATTATTAGGTACTTATTTTTCTGACAGAAATTTTAATAAAGCCTTTGGGAAGGAAGCAAACGCAATAAAAAACTATGCGTAGACGTCTGTATTGCATTAATAACTTCAATAAAGTTTATAGAATTATAGAAGGTAACGTGGTTAAAAAAAATGAAACTATGTTAAAATAATGTATTTGCTTTGAACGTACAGAAAATAAACCGTTAATAAATAATTCAGAACATAAACCGAGAAAAGGAAGGAATATTTAAAATATATATTAGAAAAACAGAATAAATATACTAAAGTTACATATTATCGTGTAAAAAGTGAAAAAAATCCTGTTTCTTAAATGGAGCTGTATATTTGTAAAATTAAGTTTTCATTCAAATTTAAATATTGTTTTATGTAACTAGAACGACAATTCGATGTAACATATTTTTTTTTAAATTTATAAATTTATCGATTTTTTTTATATAATCTATAGTGAATGATTCATCCTTGAAATCGTAGTAGAAAAAATGTGAAATAACTCAAAATAAATTTTAAATTTAAGAGGATATCTGTAATCCGTAGGTGGATAAAAATCTGGTGAAGGCATATAGGATTACTAAAATTGTGGACTATATTAAACTAAAGTGGGGGAGTATGAATGTTATGTCTCCTTCGCACTTGAGTAGTGAATAAATCGCAGCAACATAATAAGTTTTTATGAATTTTGACTTGAGATGGAAATATTTATGAATTTTTGCTTAAGCTGATATATGAGAATTGCCTAGAACTCAGATTAAATTAAAAATCGTATATTTTGCAACGCAGATTTGTAGTATAAGACACAAATGAAATTGAATATAAAAGATGCCGAATTTCACAATATAGGAATCGTAATACGAATGTTACTAAAGGTAATCAAAAACAGGCTCAAAAACAGTTAATTTGTAATTCACATATTTCATTTACCTAGGGTGGGCTAGGTTATGTTAGAACAGGTTAGGCCAATCTAGCCTAGGTTATGTCAGGTCAGATCATATTAGGTTAGGTTAGATAAGGTTATATTATATTAGGTTAGGATATTTTACGTTATGGTGTTATGTTTAGTTAGGTCAGGTTATATTAGGTTATGGTTAGTTAGTCTATGCCAGGTTATCGTAGATTATGCTATGTCAGGTCAAGTTAGGTCAGCTCGGGCTTTGCTATATTATGCTAGGTTAGGTTGTTATGTTAGGTAAGCCAGGTCAGGACGTGTTAGGTAAAATTGGGCAGATTATATTTGATTAGATTAATTTGAGCTTTGTTAGGTTAGGTTATATTGTTATATTATATTATGTCGTTACGTCAAGTTACGTTAGATTATGTTAGGTTTCGGTATTTTATGTCGGGTTATCTTATATTATGTTACGTCGAGTCACGTCACGTCAAGGCACGTTACGTCACGTCACGTCACGTCGCATCACGTTACGTCACGTCACATTGCGTCACGTTAAATCATGTCACGACGTGTCGAATCGCATCACGTCACGTCACGTCAGACATGACAACGTGACAACATCATCCATGTTATGTTGTGTTATGTTACGTTATATTACGTTATGTTGTCTTGTACTGTACTGTGTTGTGCTATGCTATGCTATAGTATGCTGTACTGAGCTATATGTTATGTTAAGTTACGTTACGTAAGGTTAGATTATGTTATATTAGACTAGGTTACGTTAGGTCAGGTAAGACTTTATTAGCTTAGGTTTGGTTAGGTTGTGTTGGTTAGGTTTGATCTGGATTGGTTTGGGTTGGGTGAGGCTGGCTTGGAGGGCATGGTTTGGCATTGCAACATGCTGGATCGCATCGTATGTTGTCACGTAGCATAGTGTCGCGGTGTTTTCTGGTCGGTTTTGGTCGTGTTCAGCTGGATTAAGTCCAGTCAGGTTGGATCAGGTCGGGTCTGGTCGGGTAACGAGGGTACGAGTATCGTTCAATAAGTCCTTAAAAAATCTAGGAGATGGCACTTGTAGTACTGAAAATAGTTTGTTTTTGGTAAACATTGTCACTCATTTGACAGGTGTCAAATTCTATGTTATATCCATCACATGATTTAAATTTTATTTCCGATTGAGGGAACAAATTTTTTTCAATTGAGTTTAAATGTTAGGGTGTCCAATGCAAGTGACTACCCCTGCTAATCCATGATATGATTTTGATTGAACGACGAATCAAAGTGCGCGAAATAGTTGTGGCCACATGATATATTACAACTTACACTGTGTTCAATTTTGCCAAAAAATTTAGTTTAAAATAAGTCTCGGCTCCCATCCGCGTTTACTTTTAGCGAAGAATAAACGCAATTATGTGACGCCAACTGTCGGTCGCAATCCTGACAAATTTCTGCATTAATACAAACTATGGATTAAAGACAAATACACTGTTACACTCTAGAGATAAAGAAACAATAAAAACAGTGGATTTTTGAAGGCGAACGACCTCCGAAGAATATGAAAACGGTGTAAGCGTTTTTTTGGATGCACGCAGAATCATCTACCCCGATTGCTTCGAAAAAGGACAAATAATATCTGGAGAGTATCATGTAATGTTATTGCATCGGTGGAGTAATTAAATAAATGAAAGATATAATTTGAAACAAAAAAAAAATCCTCTACCATCAAGACAATGTACGGATGCATACCTGCCTACTTTTGATGGCCAAAATTATGGAATTAAAATACAAATAATTACAACATCCTCCGTTTTCATCGAATTTAGCTCTATTGAATTTTTTAATTTCAAACTTGAATAAATGGCAAAAAAGAGTAATGCTATTCTCTGGATGGCTTAAAAAAGATGGAGAAACGCTTGGAAAAGTGTAACGAACTAAAAGGAGATAATAACCCAAAATAATTTGTTATTCTATTTTTCTTTAAAGGCTTATTGACCCACCTTCCTACTTTGGTATATCTTAGCTTATATTAAATTAGATTAGGCTAGGTTAAGCCATGTTAGGCCAGGCTGTCATGTTATCGTAGACTATGCTAGGTCGTGTTAGGTTAAAATAGGTCATGTTATATTAGGATAGGTTAGGTTATGTTACGTTAGGGCTTGTTAGCTTAAGTTAGATTAAATTGTGTTGGTCATATTAGGTTATGTTAGGTTTGGTTAAGTTATACTGAATCAGTTCAGACCAGGTCAGCTCAGGTTATTTTAGATTAGGCGCGGTTAGGTTATATTAAGTTGAGTTAGATTATATTATTCTATGTAAGGTTAAATTAGATTAGGTTATGTTAATATAATATAAGGGTAGGTAAGGCCATATTACGGTGGGTCAGGTTACGTTAAATTTGATTAGATTAGGAAAAGTTAAGTTAGATTAGGTTAGATCAGTTCAGGCCAAGTTAAGTCAAATTAAGTTAGATCAGGTCACGTCACATCACGTCAGGCCTCGCTCACCCCGTCACACCACGCCCCACCACTCTGACCCGCTGCCTCCGATCCGCCGCGCCGTGCCTCGAAGAGCCACGCGAGATCTCGTCAAGTTAAGCCATGCCACGCCACACCACGCTACGTCACACCATGTCTCTCTTCGCCATGCCACGCTAGGTAATGCAACGCCACGTTAAACTAGACCAGGCCAAGCTAGATCAGGTCAGATTAGATTAAATTCTATATTAGGTTAGGCTAGGTTAGGTTTCCTTATGTTGTGTATCATACTAAGTCAGGTTAGTTATATTATGTAATGTCATAAAACTAGTTTTAAAAACGTGACTTTAACGTTAGGAGAAATAATAAAAAAAATGGAATCTCTTCTCTGCAAAACGGTGAGACGGTTACATTTCAGTTTTTAAATACTAAAACTTTGGTGCACACGGGCGGGTCAACTATGATGTCGCTGTTTCTCTCGAACATATCAGTACTATAACACGTTAATTATGTACCGCTTGGTTCATTTTTCAAAACATCTTTGAAAACAGGGTTAAGGTATTCTCAATCTACATCTATAAATTGTAAAGCTAGCAAACTTTTAAATTATCTTGATAAACCTAATGAAGATTTTCTTAAAGTTTGTGGTTAAAATAATGTCTTAAATTGTAACTGGACGTTATAGGTATATTTTTTGTGTGGCCTTAATTTTCCTAAATAATACATTTCAATATATACTATTCAAAATGGCAAAAAAAATATTTTCTAGCATGTCATGGAAGCCTGAAGTAATTTAAGGTAATTCAATTTACAGGAGGAAATTTGTTTCTTTTCATAGTTTAATTTATAGTTCAATCAGATAATCAAATACTTGCAGCGTGAATCAATTTCCATTAATTAAAACACGGCAAATATTTCATAAAGTTTCTACTTTTAGACTTGTATAAACACTACATACAAAAAATATAAAAAAGAATACAAATTCATTAGTCAAGGAATTAGAACATGAATTGTTAAAAGTTACGTCATTTCTCACGACCCCGAAAGTGACAACTGAATTGCCATTACAATAAAATTTCCAGCTGAACTTCCAACTTGAAGCGAATAATTTAACTTTTAAGATCGAGGTGCGACTCTCAGTCAGTTAGCTTAATAGGATAACTCCATTTGTTCGGAAAGCAAAAATTGGGCGTTAATATTCAAATGGATTTCTCAAACTAATGGTTGAAAAAATAAAGGGAGTTGAGGACACATTGCACATCACGTTGCAGCTTAACATTTCACAAAATGAGTCTAAAAATGTAATATGGTAAATGAAACGACTATTTTCATAGTGATTCTGCTCAGTACCATCAGTGCATCAGTAGTCACCGAATAATGTTCAATTCCACGAAATGCGCAATTTATTTTCACCTACATTTTACGTTCAATGGAGACATGTGTATTTCTTTTAAATATTTTATTATATATTAAATAAAGTCTTCATATAAAGCATTTCCTTGCAAAATTTCTTACACGTCTGTTTTCCCGTCCGTCCATCATATCTCTGATAGACGGACGTATATGATTGTTACAAGGGTTTCTTGTTTGACTACAAACACCAAAAGAGAGGTAATGTGACGTCTTAATACGAATATGTTATTGACGATTTCCACTTGTATGTCGAACTTTTCGCATTTTAAATAATTCGATATCCAAATTACATTAACCAATCCAAGTTGTGCGTTTTATCCAAGTTTTAATTTTAATTAAACAGATAAAGTTTAGATGAAAATGTTCCACGTGTACGACTACAGTTTTATATTAGTTAAACCCTGTGAAGTTGAGATACATGTCAACATTTTAATGGCTGTCGTTGAATGGAACGTACATGCTATGGCCTCTCATTACGGGCGAACCGCATTATTCTATAAATAATGAAATTCTATATATAATCTAAATCTATTCTATATATAATGAAAATGTTCCACGTGTACGACTATAGTTTTATATTAGTTAAATCCTATGAAGTTGAGATACATGAAGTTGAGAAATTCATATGTTGTCAGCTAGGCTTCAAAAGTTCATTTTTTTTTCTGATAATAACAAAGATGCCACTATTACTGGAACTGAAAGAGCATAGATACGGTAGGCTAATCGGTGGTTGTGTTTGATAGATTCCAAGACCGCACGTCGTATTGTTTCATGTTACTTTGGTTATATGGCCCCTAAAGGTTATGTGTTTTCACTCGAATCATTTTGTTAAGTATGGAATAAATTTATTGAACTAAAAAAAATCAATTTTACTGTAAATACAGATTTAAAGCTGTATAAGATTTAGGAAGCTAGTTGCAAGAATCCTAAAGTCATAGATCTTTAGGATAGTATATTTGATAAAGTGCTTGATAAAAATCCAAAAGAGCAGCCGGACATTGAATCCAAAGAATTAATGTTGTTCTGAATAGTTGTTCAAGAAGAAGGGAGCAAATGATAGATAAATTTATATTACTGGGTGGAAGAGAGAAATGCGATATAGGCAATACTTCTACATTGTTAAGTAAAAAATGTTTGGATGATCCATAAAATATAATCGTTCCATAAAACGTAACCGTTAAATATCGCACAGTTGTTGTCAAAGTGATTTTAAGATTTTATATTTGAAAGTGATTTTATGTTCAGAAGTTTAGCCCATTATATTTTGTGCCTCTAAATTTGTTGTGAAATTGTAATATCTACTAAATATTGTAATATAAAATTATGCCTTCAATATTATATTTACGAATTCGCTGATTATTTTGGTTTCAAAGTAAAATATCGAAACGAAATATTGGCTGCTGTTATCATAATTTTTAACGACTACACAGGACATTGGCATTCTACATAAGATTTAAACTAAGAGGTACTGTCGAAAATGGAAGTTATTAGTAAGAATAAGTGATAATTAGTTTCCAGTGATAGATCATTGTGTGTAAAGCTATAGCCGCTAGAACACCAACATAGAGGAATTCACAAGACCTAAGTAACTATCAGTATAAAATGGTATATTCCCATTAAGGTCCATTAATTTACGGGTTAAAGAACTTTTAAAAATGGCGTTGTGAAACCTCTGAAGAATCTTAGCTAAAAAATATTTCCTAAACAGTAGCTTATAAGTAGTTAATTCTAGATTCCTTATATAATATCAAATTCTTGGATAATCGTATCAATAACGTATTAATGTTTTTGGTATTCTTTTCAAGACATGTAATGAGAAATTATCTCTAAGCGTTCCCACAAATGTAACCAAATAGAAAAGCTTTATTTAAACATGTATCATCCTGGCAGCGGCATCCTCGGATATCACGCGGCATCTGGTCGCGCTAGGAGGCGCTTTAGTTCTCTTTACGGATATTGAGCCTATCCATCGGTTTACGTCGGCTTTTAACAGCGACAAAAGCAGCGGTTTCAGTCTTTATTCAGTGTAAAATGCAGTAAATCCTTTCGGTTCTGACGAGTTCAACTTGCGTACCTCGCTAATGAGTATTAAGTAAAGATACGCACACAAAGACGTCACCATGGATCTAACAATTAAGAACAAATAAATATGTAACTAAAAACTCTTAAGACCGTGTTTACATTTTTGATGAAAAACCTTCATTTTGCCAGGTATAATTTAAGGTCTGGGAATATGTAGTATATTGATTTTTATTTGAAAAAATAAATCCAACTTTCACCTATAATTATAGTTGATTACTTTTGTTGGTTTTATATATTTTTTATAAAAATCGGCATTTCGCAACTCATTCCATGTCAAAATCGCTAAAAGGGGTAAGTTTAAAGGATTTATTCCAAATAATTGTATTTTAATTTGAAATGCGAAAACAAGCGGTGTTCGACAGGATTTTATGAATTTTTATGTAAATAAGTGTACATATTATAATTTTAAAGTTACTTTTTTGTAGTCATTTTAGCGTTAATTCATAATCAAATTAATTATCTCTCAGCCTTATTATCTTCAGTTTCGAATTAATTCCTTTTATTCGAATGTTTAATGCATTTTACCTATTCTTTCTAGTAAATGATCGTCATAAGTAAACTTTTTGAATTATTTCGCCCATTCCTTTGTTAGTTTTTAATTGAATTTCGAATATGTGAAAACTAACGAAACTTCACGAATCCTGTTTTTTTATTAAAAATTTCAAACGAACATTCTAGAATAACACAATTATAGAAAGTTTATATAAGAAACATCTAAAAGAAGAACCCGTTTTATCTATAGATACTATTTATATCCGCAGCTTTACTCACATGGTTACAGTTAAAAACTTTTAGAATGAAATTATAATACGCAGCGCCATCTAAAATGATTAAAGGAAATTAAATGCTAAGCTTTTTGTTCGTGATTTTATAATACTTCTTCGTGATTTGTTTAAATCTACGATTTAAAGGGAAGGATACTATTGCTACAAAAATCATGTCTATCCGTGACTCCGTTGCAAAGTTGCTTCGGTATTCCCATTGTGCACTTTTTTTGTTTCAAATAAGAATTTTCCCAAAATAATGACATTTTCCGTAATATAAATTAGCATATATCATATTCCAACCCGTCAACCATCTCTGTGTAAAAAATTACTTCAATCCGTAACTCCAATCCGGCACGAAAAAAGAACAAACACACTTTTGCTTTTATAATATTAATTAGGTTCATATTGTTAGAAAAGATAAGATTTTTCAGGTTCAAGGTTCAGGAGTCTATGTCATTTCCCGGTGCGTTAACTACTTCTATGCAAGAAATCACGTCGATCCGTAGCTCCGTTGCGCCATGAAAGAAACACACTTTCACATTTATAATATAAGTTTAATTATTACAGCTCTTGGAATGAAGTTTCTAGGTACAAAAAGTAGCTTATCTCATTTCTCGGTAAGCCAACCTACCTTCAGACAAAAAATCACGTTGAAAAGTTGTTCAGTTGTGACGTAAAAAAAGGACAAAAAACATACTTTTGTATTTAAAATATTACAGGTAATGATTCTGATGCTCCTTTATATTGCGCATGTAACGATTCCAAAAATCACGTTGACCTGTTGCTCCGTTACGATGCTGCCTCTTTATTCTTTGTGTGTACTTTTTCCATTTCAAACAATATTTTCGTCGGGAAGAAAGCATCCAATATAATACACCCCTCCCTTCCCGCTATCGTTATACTAAAAATTACGTCAACCCCTTGCACCGTTGCGACGTGAAAAAGGACAAACATACATATTTTATTATTACATTTGTTAGGATAATTAAACTGTAGAATTGGCCTGCCTAAACATCGAAAATATTTACAAAAAAAATTATTTAGGTTAACATATAAGATATAATGTAAGAGAACACAAAAATATTGTTGTGTGTATAAGCCTGTTTATTTGGTCACGCAACACGGAAGAGTAGCTAGAAAAATTTTGATGACATTTTTACTGGTGAATTCTGTTCGCTCTAATGTAGGCCATGTTTTATCATAATCAACCGATTAAAAAGCAGATATGGCAGTTTCATGTTCCCATGGAAATTACACTCACTTGAAAATTTTCCTTTTATAATTTATATAATAGGTGGCATTACGTGCATTAATCTTAGAATTAACTAATAATATTTTTTAAACCGAGCAAAGTTAATTAGAAAATTATTCGTTAACTACTTTGTTTTATTAGCAGATCATTAAGTTCGAAAATTCATAACCCTTTCAACTGCATTTATAAACAAGGAATATGAAATATCCAAAGGCATATAATTATATTTTATTGTAGGTTTTCTTATTTAAGGCTAATTACTAAAGTACTATCATATTTTCTAATATTCGATATGTGATGCCGTATTACTTTAAAGATATTTGAGAGGTGATTTTAAAGCAGTAACCTCAAATGAAAGCAACAAATGTCATATTTGTCGCCCTTACAATGTCAGTTTATTGAGAATGTTTGTCAGGATTCATTAAAATGACATAGTTGTATTCTAGGATGTGTTAGCTTATAACAGGTTGGCCCTAAAATAAACCGGACCCTTAATTATCATATTTGTCATTTATACTCTTTTCAACTATTTACATTAAATGCATATTAATTTGTTTACTTCTAGACTATGGCCATTTTGGAAAGGAGGGAGCTTTAGGAAGTATTAGAAAAATCACTTTTTATACGTAAATTTTTTTTCATGTGAAAATATAACATTTAGTGTTTATATTATAAGCCGTGTTTTAATTTACAGGCGGAAACCAAATAAACCACCAAAGTGCGTGTCAAATGAATAAAGAATAGTATAAACTAATTAGTAATCACAAATTAATGCTACATCGATAAAGCCGCATGTAGAAAATTAAATTCAACGATTTTATCATATTTTATCCCAGCCATTCTAGTTAGCTAACCTGATCAATGGCTGAAAAAGTAATTAGTACAGTAGTGATACTAATATATGTTATTGTTTTGTCGATATAATTTGAAAAATACAACATAAATAATACTGGTTACCACACAAACATTAAACACATATTTTCACGATTAAGGTGATGCGAACATACTATAAATTTGTTACACACAACAAGCGGCGTCGCTACGGATGTGTTACTGATTTCACGGCTAACAAATATCCTTTCTCGAGCAGCGGGAGATTAAATTACCTCTAAATTGAGTAGAGATTCGTAACTGATGCAAGCTGTATGTTCTTGGCTGCCTCTATCATATTTTAAATACACACCCTTCTTTGGTATACTTTACATACAGTACAGTTGATTAAACATTTACAGAAAAAACTTAAAGAAGAAAATTTAACCGACGATTTTCCAGGACCACACAACGGTTAATAAAAATAATTACCTATAATTAGAAGTCAAATTCTGTTGATCAATTTCAATTGTTCTTCTATGTGTTCAATACTTCTGTCTACCAGTCGGAATAAAAAAAATTAAAATGATTTTTTAATATTGTTCCAGCTCGTGTCCTAATCGTGCCATGTGAACTAAATTATCGACCTCTCTTTTAATTAATTCATTTATCTTATCAGTATTTGTCTTTCAAATTCTTTAACAATTACTTAAAAGTAAAACTTTTTTTATTAGAATAATATTTATCTTATGACATATTTAATATGATATTTTCAAAGAAAGTCATTCAACTTTATTAACAAACTTAAGAGTAATCCAGGTGATTATCAACCGCTGATTAACATAATTTGCATTAAGAGCAAACATTCCACATTGATATATTCAGGGAATTTTATTCGGTCGAAATGACAGCAGAATGACAAAACAAGGACAATGGGCCGCTTTCAAAGGAACTTCTAAAGCAATTTCAATTGGCGATGAATTAAGTCGTCTGAAAATGTATTCGATACGCCCAACTTTTCAATCGAGCTCCGCAGCTTTCAAAAAATCTCAGTTAAACCTTCTCTTTTTTAATAGCATTTTTTCCATATTAAAATTCCCTGGATTCGTACACACCTTTAATGTTGTTTGATTAGTAATATTTTGGTTTGTTGTAAAGAAAATAACTCGTGATGCCTACGAATTAAATTGAAGCATTATCAATCTGTACCACAAAACTTACTTTTAATTCGTTGCCTGGCACTATTTTCAACAAGGAAAAATACGCATGAAATATTTTATTTGGAACCATTAAAACATTTAAATAAAATTATTGTATCTGTTTTAATTTGATAATATATATTAATACCTAAACTACTTACGTTTTTTACTACATTTCTAAGCTAATTTTAACATTTTTAATGTCGGACGATCCGCTTGTTCCGTTTTGACTTTAGAAACACTAAACTAAAAACTATAATTTTACGTATCATATCCCTATTATAATATAAAGCTGAAATAAATTATAGACTTTTAAAAAATGTATAAAAATTGACTCGACTTAAATGTCGTTCAATAATGTGGAAGACGACCGGTGAGATGTAACGTTAACCAGATCACGAAAAATAACAATAATCATGGACACTCAATCTATGATCGACATTCCTGACACTACAGTTCCCGACAAGATAACTCAGTGCTATTTCTTAGAAGAAATAATGGAAGAGATGAAAATGTTGCGCAAGGACCTCGCATATACAAAAACTCTAAAAGTCTATGTCAATGACCTCAAAGAATAATTGAACAAATTGGGTTTTTGTTCTGAGAAGTTTGAGGATTTAGAAACTAAACTATTGAAAATAAACGAAAATATTAAAACCATGAAACATATTGAAAACCATGTAAAAGTTCTTAAGGAGTCGCCTCGCATTATCACTCATAAGTGTGGTATACAGAGAGCACGATTCTAGGACAAGAAAAACTGGAAATTTACTGGTCCCAACGAGTGAGATCTACACTCGGCAATAATTGCTAAATACAGTGGGCATGGACTCAGCTTTTACGAAGTGGACTACCTGGATCAGTACGGGGCGTGGTACGAAGAGAGGGGACAAGCAGCAACAGCATCAAAACACAATGTTAGTGCAGACCGCATATGGGCAAGTATATGCCAGAAAAACTGAAATTTCCACAGTTCATAAATTAAATAATATCAGCGAGGTATTAAACACAGTGATTTTATCGTCAATTTAATATTACATAAACATTATTTCCTTTTCCCTCAACTTACGTTATATATTTTCAACAACATAAATGTTATATTATGTATATTGTTACATATATGTACATTTATATAAGATATCTTCAAAATTGGTTTTATGTACTTATGCTATATTATACTACTGTAATTAAACCTTAATATGTTTTAGCTCTAAATTCCATTGTATGTTTATAATTTATCGCACATTTAACTATTTAATCTATATTTATATGATTTTGGTGTTACGTTGAAACCTATGCATAGCATTTACTCTCTTAGTACGAATATGTATTTGAGATATTCGTCATATAATGAAGAATCTTTTCGTTGCTGCTTTGTGTATCTTTGTGCGGCCAAATTACTTAATAACTGTGCTTGCGTGCGAGCAAATTGCTCAATTTACTTGTCTATTTCTATTACCCCGTTTATTTTAATAAATTAACAATTATCTTTTACTTCTCAAACATTGCTTGTATTTTTAAATAGTATTTCCGCCTGTTGAGTAAAGTTTATTTATGCTTATTTACTATTAATTATATACTTGTGTATTATATGTTCTATATTAAGGGTGGTACGTAATTAATGTATTAGTGTAAGTACAGACTTACATTATGCCTACAGTTTATTTTTCCATTCTTACACAAATGTTAATTTTATCTTATGGATTAAGGATGTTACGTAATTAGAGATGTTAAATGTAAGTGTAAGTACAGACTTACACATTGCCTGCAGTTCATTTTTTTATTCGTGTAATTGTCCCGCTTATAATTGTTGTGTATATATGCATTGTAATATTATCATATTTTTAATATATCAATGGAGATATTTCCTTGTGGCAATATAAATCTCACAATAAAATTTGTAATGAATGGAAAAACACTAAAATGAAATAAATACCTACCTACCGATAATAAAAATACTTTCGAAATAAAAATTGAGTTTAGCATTTTAGAAATATATATGAATTAAGGTACTAAATTTTAAAATTCCCAGAAATAATAGAGCTTTTGATAATTTTGCCGTGTTACAACATACAATGGCCAAGTACTGTGAAATGATTTTACTTGACGGATGTCGGTTGCAAAACAATCTCTCATCGAAAATAACAATACTGTACGTCCAAATATCAAAAACTAATCCGAAGGAGTTGTCCTATAAGTCAAATTAGGACTTCGAGATAATTTATGTTACTTAAGGAGAGAAAGTTAGGAGGTTAAGCCAATGCTCATCTTTCTTGCCTATGTATATGCACACTCACATACAGAGATGAGTGATGAGTGCTACATTTCGCTTGACGCCAACTCCAGAAATTTCCAATTGTATCAGTATTTTTCATTTAAATTAATTATTTACGTAGAACCAATTGTACCGCAAAAGCTTCAACTAAGTAGGTGTACTTCCAATATTTTATATTTTTCAACGTGTTTTTATTCCATGATTATTGAAAGTCAGCTAATTTTTTGCTGTTTTGTTTTCATATTAGTCGATACTTCATGCTTCTATATACATGCACATACCGTCTTCTAATACCTTAGTTTTTTCACCTACCTATTTACTTTGTTATTTTTTTGCTTACGTTAAGACGAATCAAAAATTTGATGAGTTTGCTCCTCATCACTGAATAATTCCTGTTACATATTTTTGCTCCATCATCAAATCCTAATTTTGATTAAGGACGTATTTTTATCACCCTTAGGCGTCTTAAAACTTAGGGTATCTTATTGTCAGATAATAATTAATCCTATATCGGACAAAATCAATAACAGCGCCTACATTATTCATTGTTGATGAATTGAATGCGTTTTTATAATTTCTTGCGTCAAATTTTAAAGAAAATTTTATTAGCTTACACCTGGGTGTCCCCTTCCAAATTAACAAAAAAAACAAACCACCCCAATAAGTTTGTAAATTTTGAAGATATGAGGGAACGTATATTTAAATTTAATTACTTAATTATAACAAAACCTATAATAAGAAATGTAACATAATAATAAGACTACTAAAAGAAAAAGACTTTAAGAACAAAATTGAAGAAAACAATAAAAAAATTTTATTTGAAAATAGAAAAAGACTTACATAAAATAACTGGTACGAAACTAACTGACGTGATGAAATTGACAGAAGTAGGTGGAATACTCACTGATAGCATAAATTTAGCGAACATATTTCAGGAACATGTTAGCAAAATTGATGAAACCTCTAGTACCACAACACTTGTCACGTTTATATAAAAGTGGAAAACCTACAATCGATAACCCCATACTATGTGACAGAACGGAAAATACATTTGCAATGATAAAAAATAATGACAATCAAAACAAAGATCTGTTCTAAAGTTTCAGACGGACCGCGCTTAAATATATAAGAGAGAAGGTTGCCTTCAAAAGGGCAATTTATAGTTTCCAATCGGGCTGAAGATGACCAGTATTGTTATGTTTTAAAGGCGAAGATAATACTGACATTGACAATCGTAGAACAATATAATTACCACAAGTATTTTAGGAACTAATATGGATTTCGTAGAGGAAGAGTATATATTGAGACAATAACTGCAAAAAATATAAAAGATAATGTATACTTTTTAAAATTGTTCTTAAATGCGGACAAATAGCGTAGGGTTGGTTAAAAAAAGTTTGCTATGGTGCCTTTTGTTACTGGTCAGCGAACTGTGGATACAGTGACTATGAAGAAGTCGAAAATATACTCGATTGAGTTACTCTATCTACTTTACTAGTTTTCAGTATTTGACGTTGAACGCTTGTATTTTAAAATACAAATTATTAGTTTTGCTACATAAGAGCAAATACGACCAAGAATTATATATTTTTGATTAGCAAATATACAATAAAAGAACTTGCGTCAGTCACAAATTGCTGCCACCTATAACTAGAATGAAATACGGATCAAAGTTATACAGTGTGATCAGACTAAAGATATAACTAAGCTACTTGGAACTACAATTGACTTTTTTAAAATGATGTTTATATGCTAAAAATTAAATATTATTATCAGCTGGTAGTACACAATGTTAACAGGACATTTTCTTCACAATTTTCATCACGACAAATCATTGTTACATTATTTTGAATAGGGAAAAATTAAGAAAATGAGTTTATTTAAGTAAAACTTCGGAAATATTACCTTTTCATTCTATTTTAAATTTTTTTCTTCATTTAGAATTTTACAGGGGCGATTTTCAGTGAAAAATTCTCATAAGAAATATCTACATACACTCATGTAAACATCCATGTATCTAGAATATACTGTTCAGGAATATATTTAAGTGTTAGTGTGTCCTTATTTGATTCTGTTATTATTATTTTTTTATAGCGAGGGTTAACATAAGTTCTTCTACTTGTACAAACTCAGAAGATACACGCAGGCTAACGCAGATAAATGTGTCCCTCGGCACTAATATATCTTAATCCAACATAGATATTCTTTACAATTGTTGTTGTGTTTTAACAATTGTTAGCTTTTTTTTGTAATGATTGGGCGGAAATATTGAATTCCTTCAGTTGACAGTTTTCATATTTACTCTCTTGATGAAATATAAAACGGTGATAAATATGACGAATTTTAAGGACATATTTACGGTAAATGTGATTATTTATATAAATTCCTATAACCCGTGTAGTCATGGTCGTAGGCAAAATTTAATAATAAATGAAATCGACTAAGCAAAACAGATTTAGTTTAATTTGTTATCACAGATAATAGTAACTAGATATCTTTGTCTAATCAACATCACAACTTATATGAATGTAATTTTTGTATTAAATTTGAAAAATTCTTTAAACAAACTTTGATAATCTCTGCGTGTAGAAAGTATTCGTATCCCGCAAACAATAAAAATAAATATCGTTTTAGAAACAATGGATTCACTTTTAAAAATATAAAATATTATGAGTAATACTACATATGTGTATTAGTGTGTTATGTAGTTTAAAAAATTATATGTTGTTATTGATAATAAAAAAAATTAAATAATTAAAATTATTGATAATATATTCGTACATATTAAACATCATTTTTCCATGCAGAAATTAACGTCAATTAAGGAATATTACGTGGACTCCCTTCGCCAAGATAACCTGAGCTCGGGTTTTTTATCTTTATATCTTTATATTATCGGGTTCTTTAATTTATTGGTGTCTTTCTTGGTTAAAGTAGGAAGCAAAACTGCAGAGACGAATGAGACAGACAGGGAAGATCCATCACTGTAAAATGTTAAGGGAAATATTCATATGAATAGACCACGTTCCACTGTACAATACGTAATAGTGAGGTTTTATTCATTAAAAATATTAAAAAATAAAGAGAGAAGTAGTCATTTGAGACTAAGTAATTGTGATCGTTGAAAAATATTGAAATTGTTGAAGAAAAACTCAACAATTAGTACTGTGAAAAGAAGAATTTCTGAGAATTGTGGAAAAACTAAACAATGCAAAATTGATTAGTTGTGTCACCAAGCTGCGTTCCTGAAATGTCAAAAAATGATGTGGGTGACAAAAATAGAAAAATTCGTTTTAATTTTGCAAAAAATTATTAAAAAAACTCAGTCCATAGATAAATGTAAATATGATTATAGATCGAATGTATATTTGTAGATACATATGTTTATATTTGGATTGAATCGGGAAAACATATTATAGAGAAAGTGTGAATAAACTATTGGATAAAGTAAATTTACTTCCAGTAATGAAACATAGTGGAGAGTATTGCATGAGTGCTTCTGATGTTGAAAATTTACACGTTACTGGCTGCGTTATTAACCATAACACATTAACATTTGGAAAGAAATATTCACTAAATTAGTGTTAAAATTGAGTTAAACGGTAAATTTACATTTATGCAGGATAAGAATTTTGAACGTACCGCTCTCTTGGTATGTTTAGGATAGGAAATGTAGATTCTCTTTTATACCTAAATATCTTGTTACTCTTCCCCAATCGCATACATCACCTCTATAGAAAACGTATGAAATTATCTCGAAACCAAAACACCGGAACGCCATATGTCTAACGGAAATTATCTTAAAATCGTTTTCAAAAAGTATATTCTGATATCTGAGTTCTTTTACGTTAAGTCTATTGAATTGCATACCAGTTAGATTGATACTTATTATGAAAGCCCATTGGGATTTAACGAAATATTAAAATGAGGTTTGATTTTCACAGTTTCTGTAAAAACTTAAGTGAACTGTCAGTCGTCTATTCTTGATAAAGTTTACTCTTGAATTTTTACTATTATTACTGGTGGAACAAAATTGAATTCCTTTATATGTTCAACCGGTCACATGTGTAATTATTTAACATTCCAGTTTAAGTCACATATAACCGAATGCGCTTGACAAATATACAGTCAAACTTCGTATTTACAGCTAGACTTTTATGAGTACGGATGGAATCTTTTGTTCTAAATGAGAGTTTTATGACTAAATCATGTATGGAGAAGTTGTCCGGACAGCCCCTAAGTACTTCCGCCTAAGCTGAATCAAGTTGGTGCATGAACAGTTATTTTATGGTTACGACTACTCGTTCTGTCGGAGTTATGTGTATCCTCTGAAGATCTTTAAATGCCAAACGGTATATGTCCTTCTAACAAACTTTTCAAACAACCGTATATATATATATACGAAAGTAGTTATGAACTTCTACCACAAATCCAAATTTCATTACTTACGTGTGCCAAATTCGTAAGTTGTTTTATGAGCACAAGTAAATTTATGAGAAGAGTATATTATAAATACCTTTTTATTTGCTTTCTCAAAAAAAAATCAAAAAAATAGACGTTTCCTTGACTTCGTCGTATGAATCAACGTAGAAAAAATATTTTAAAACTCAATAAAGCTAAATTAATTTTTATTTCGGTACATCAGTCCACATCGTTTCAAAATATTGGACCTAAAAGTTAAATTTTCGAATTTTTGAATGGTACGACTTTATTTAAATATTCATAAAATCAATTTAATTCCGTGTATAAACCATATTAAGTCAACAACGAGCAATATAAATGTTTGCTTATTTAGAGCAAAATCTAAATTAACTCCGATAATTGAAAGCCGAAGTATTTCAAATTTCAGCAAAACTGTGACCATAAAGTGTGAGAAAATAATTTCTGGTCAATTTCTGATAGTCGGGAAATTGCATGCCGTCGCCAAATTTAAACAAATTAAATAACTTCTGTAAAAAGAAACTTGCAGCGATACCTAAAAATGTACAGCAATTAGTCGATGACATTAATTCGTAATAAATTCTGGCTCCACCAGACTGTCTTTTCAGAACTTTTCACAATTACATTTTAGTTTAATTTCTCATAATATTTATATTTTCAAATGGAACTTTAAAATTAAAAATAGTAAATGAATTTTTAAAAGACCTATTCAATGGCACTATTTACATAAATATATTATAATATAAAACATAAAAAAGTTTTAATGTTTTTCTACATATTAATGGAGATCTTTATATGAAGCATATATAATTCTCGCACAATACCATTCACAGCGTCTAAAAGAGTAGAAACTCTTTTGAAACAGAAGAATGGAGGGAGATACATTAAAATGATAAAGGACCCTTATTTCTTTATGGAACCTTAAACACGAAAATATTACAAAAATTTTGTGAACTTGAGAAATAATCTCGTCATCATATTGAACTATTTTATATTAGCAGGTTCAGGATTAACCAGTATACTCTTATCGATTATACTGTAGGAATAAATTATAATACAAACTAATATGAAAAATTGAAAAATCTGACTGAGTAAAAAAAAACTAAAAACTTGGAAATAAGACAGAATATATTTATTATAAGAGTGCATATGAAATAAAGCTAATTCAAATAATTAAGTGTTTGCAACGCACGGCAATAAAATACACAAAAGAACAGAAAATAACTTAAGAGAGGAAAAGTAAGATATGTATAAGGAAAAATACAAATAATAATAGAATAATCGGCGGCTTCGTGTAATTACGCTATTTATGTGTTAATTACGATCTAATGCAAATTACGACCAAATTTTTTATTACATAATTTCGTGTTATAAGTAATTTACGTATTACATAAATTGCATGTAACACGCAATTTATGTAATGAAACATTAGACCGTAATGCACATCCCCATTTTCACGACTATGTTCCGAAACGAACATAAGTTGTAAAGCGACAAGTTTCCGGCTAAATAATAATCACAAAAGTGAATACATTCATTCGATATATGCGTTTACTAGAAACGTTCAAAGTATATAAACATACTGAAGATTACAGTAGCAAATAAAAAGAACATCGAAACAAGTTGATGAGATTACATAGACACGAATAATTTCCTCCCAATCTGACGGAGGTGTCGAACGATGTAATCTTACAAATGATTGCAAGCAGTTTCCCTTAATGAGGAGAGATGTACCAGATAAGCAATAAACATAATGCTGCCTCGAAAGGTTAATGATATCAACTAAGCCATTTTCACAGTGTGTAATTATCAGGAAAAGCAACCCTTCGTAATTCTGGTATGGGATTGTTTTGTACTTCAATGATAATTGTTGATAAAAAAGGTATATTATATGGAAAGAGTTAAAAAAGATATTATCTGTGTTAGTTGAAATTTTCGCCAATGAAAAAATAAAATAATAAATCGTGTACTGAAGTAATATTTTTCTCCATGGAAATATTGATGTAACTATAACTCTGGAAATTGTAGAAGTATACAAATGTAAATACTGTTCGGTTTAATTATGTTTCTATATTTACTGGTAAAATTAATTGCATTTATGCTTGAGAAATGACGTCATTTGAAAAGAGACTGCTAATGACGGCCGCTCACGAATGTAATTAGTTTACAAATAATATATTTATTGTACCACATTACGGAATACGATTTTATATTGCATTGCTTTCACTCTAAATGAGTGTGTAAACTCATCACAAATGTTCAAAAAATATCTTTTAAAAAGCCGACTTCAAAAAGGTAGGTACTAAAAAGTAAAAAATAATTAACTCAAAATAGATGCCTACTTATTTGCAATAAATAACTAAGTTACTTACTTTTGAAGTCGGTGCAAGCACTGTCGACTAACTTATACAAATTTATGACTTAGTTTAATTTGTAATATAAATTTAAAACCTTAACTTCTAATGTACTTACAATACTAAACAGATACATAAAATATAAACATTTACATTTGTTGAAATTGATCGGTGGTGCTGGCACCGACTTCAAAAGTAAATAACTTAGTTATTTATTGCAAATAAGTAGGCACCTATTTTGAGTTATTTATTTGTTACTTTTTAGTAATTACCTTTTTGAAATTAATATTAATTATTACAATTATTTTCTTTCTTAGAATATTGGATAATTATTAAAAGTCAGATGCCAAAGGCAGTATATAGATAATTTTCTCTTTGTCTAAAGTTGATTATCAACAACACATAGAAATGAAGCGATAGTAGCAGCCAATAATGGTTACCTCTTAGCCATTAACGAGTTCGGTTCTCCATATCTAAAGTCCAATATCAGATTTTTCAAATTAAAGACTACCACTTGAACAGTTCCGTTCTCTATTTGCAAAATCCAATATCCGATTTTGCAAAGTAATAACTAAAGTAACAACTACCAGTAGCAAATATCTTGAATCATTTTCAATTTATTACCATCCGTCAAGGGGACTCCCATTGTTCATCTCCGGAACTCATTATCAGACCCTGAGCTGGTTGGCGGTGTAGTTATTTGGCAAAATAAAAACTACTAGTAGCAAATATCTTTAATCACAGTTGAATTACTAATATTAGTTATGGAGTTCCATTGTTCATATCCAGAACTTATCATCAAACCTTGACCTGGTAAGTGATTAGTTATTTTGCAAAATAACAACTACCCATAACGAATATTTTAAACCATAATTTATTTATTGCCATTCGTTAAGTTCGTTTCATCATTCAATTCCGGACCTCATCATCAGATCATCATCATATTTATACGGGACCACACTTATACCATCCTCTTTCAAATAAAAAAATAATCATCAAAATCGAACCACTGGATAAAGAATTTTCTCTGACACATAAAATAAAAGATTCCGATGAATTTAGAATCTCCTATTCCTACGAACTTTTTTGAAGTCGGTTAAATATAGGAATAAAGGTGTATTTTATGTAATAGAACAGTATCAAAAATTTTAAATGGCTCAAATGTGTATTGAAACTCTAAAGGAGTAAGATATAGTTATCTTTTATTTTATATTAGTTATCTTTTATTTTATATTTTTTTTATTATAGTTATCTTCCAAATTTTGCCTTGTACCGACAGAAGTCAAATCATAAATATGAGGAAATTTGAGAATTAAGTAGTATGTTAAGACCAAAAATAAAGCTCCTTAAAACAAGAAAAAATAGTACCATAAATCGTTATATTATTTCTTATAGAGGTTAGAAGCCCCTGACATATGAATGAACGGACGGAGGGCGTTACCATAATATGTATCTATTGTAAACCTTCGGGTACCGAACCATAAATACTCGTTATTTCCTAAGACATTTTATGTTAACTTATTCTAAGTCGGCTCTGAAAAAAGGCGTCAAATTTAAGTGAGGCCTCGTGCAATTTACAACAGAATTTCTTACAAGAAAGTTACTAAATTTGAAATTAAATCAAAGTGTATTCGCTTGCTTACTAGAGCAGAAAACGCCTATTTATTATCAAAATTTCATAAAAAGCAAAATTAGTTATAATTACGTAAAACTAAACAGAACGAAAACTGATATTATGATAAACAAAACTAGATTGAAGAGATTGATATTATAATAAAATTTTGAAGTCAATGTTAAAAAATCGCTTCGTTACGTTAGATAAACAATGATTCTTATTACAAAGGACCGACGTAAGTGTTTATTCGAGTGTGTCTACCTGACCTTACAAACTTTACATGGTATGTAATAGCGCTTACAATTTTGTTGTATGTACATCAAATATATACAGTCTTTTCTATTCTAGCAAATTATACACACACCAGAAAGTGAATTAAAATGCAGGACCGAATCAACTTCGTGAGAAAAAATTTGCGTGTTATCCAAGTCACATTAGTTCACCAGATATATTTCTCATTACTTTTACCACACTTCAGCTTACTGCGTTAATTCGATTCTAATAAATATTGGTTTCAAATATAATAAGAAAAAAATATTTAATTGGGTCAAGAATATTACAATATTACATAAAAACTTCACTTTTGAAAAAAGAAAATAATAGATATCTTGCTTTTAAACTGTTGGTAAACTATTACAATTGTAGTCCGTTGCATAAGTGCAAAAATTCGACACGCTTCAACGTAATTAAATTTTTGATGAACAGTAAACAATAAACTTACTAAATAACGCGCTCTTCCCTAATTGCCGGATTACAAAAGATGTTTGCTTTTTGACAAATTGGGGTAGGAGACTAACCCAATTTGTCAAAATGTAGACATGGTGCGCTGATATAACCAGGCAAGGGGGAGATGGAGACAAATTTTGTGAAACCATTTAGAAGGTTAATTACACAAAGTTTGTGGAGATGGCGAAAGAAATGCTAGTGGAGGGGAGGAGATGCAAACTTTTTGAACAAAAGGGACGGCGGTATAATTTCAGTTTTACTGTTTCCATTAGTAAAGTGAAGTCGCGTAATTTAACATTATTGAAAAAATAGGGTAATGTAAAGTCTTATGTATAGTTTTTATCATGAAATTTACTTTTAAATTGGTTATGAAAGACAAATAACGTTGATTTCCCATACGCTATTCAAGTGTCTACGAATTTCAAACAGCACACCTATAAAGAAAACAAATTTTTGTTTTTTTTTAGATTTCTATTAATAAATCATTTAATAAACTAATAAACAGACAAAATAATTAAGTAAAAAATAAGCCTGGTGCGTAGATAATTAAGTGTAAATAATTAAGCAGTTTATGTTTCGCTGTAAAACTAGTTCCAAACTATGAAAATTTACAAGGTTATTTGAGACTAAGTCATCTTTGTAGTCATCTACTATAATTTTTTAAGCCGGTTACTGATAACTATTTAATTTATAAGTAAGGAAATATGACTAGACATTTTTAATACATTTTTAAAACCTCCTCTTCATTAACATTCCACCCGTTCTAAAGATGAAGAATTCTTGAAAAAAAAGTTTATCCCCAAAATGGATGCACGAGTAGGTACTACAAGCAAAATTGATAAATTTTTTAATTTCATACTTTCACGTTATACTGCATCTTATTGTAGAATATCAAGAAAATGTAGTATATCATGAAAGTATACACCATTAGTCTCGTGTATTCAGTCCCGAACTGGAAGGGTCATAATATTATGACATACCGGCGGACAGACGGATATGACGAAATTATTTTGTCTATTCGGCTACGGAACCCTAAAACACATAATTTAAATAATAATCAATATGAAAATGTAAAATCGGACTATAAAAAAAAAGCTTTTTCGGTTAGTTAATAGTGTTGGAAACAATTTGGACTTTCCAAAAAATACGGTTAAAACCGAAACACAAATACACAGAATATCGAGGTCTTTTCCAAGCATGCGACGATTTTTGATAGTTTCTGAGTTATAAATTCTTTTCGTATTTTTTCCAGTCTTATGAATTGAAGTTAATTTTATTTTTTATCTGACATAAGTTGTTGTGACAGAAACTTACCGGTTTGTCCTGAATAAAAACATTTACTTGCATACGTCTTATCTTAGTGCCAAGAAATTAACAGAAAAATGATATTTTCGAAATGCTAAAATTTAAACTTAATTTTTGAGATTATTTTAAAAAGGTCACATAATTTAACATTATTACATGATTTTAAAAAAGGCAATATAAATTTCCCACCTTTCAAGCGTATTTAATGAAAACTCTTTTTTATATCAAGCTTTGTTCATTCAATATTCACTATCATTTTTGGCAGAATATTTTTTTAATACAGAAGGATATTTGTTTATATACAAATATATATATATATATATATATATATATATATATATATATATATATACATACACTCGTACCTACACGTCTGTCAATAATTTCGTTTAAAAAAGGAAAGATTTTTAATATTCTTCATATTTGAATATATTCTTCTTTTCTCTCTTAAAATATAAGTATGTACCTCATCGGAAAAAGGATCAAAAGTATGTTATTTGGCAGTTTCCTTAACTCATATACTGACAACATCAAATTAAATAACTTAATACATATATTTTTGGGATTTGAAGGAATAAAACTATGATTTTCTTCTAAAAAATTCAGTATACCTTTTGACGTGATGTGATGCTAATCCTATATATAAAAAAAAATTATTTTATACATAAGAAAATTTGGAAGTCGAAAAAGGAATACATGTCTCTAATATACTATTCTTTACAATCCAAAAATTTTTTCTCGCACTTGTTGCGTAACCCATTTTCAAAGACAGGAAGAGAAATAAATTCTTCACAAAAACATAAGTTTCAATAGCGAAATCGATTTGGCAAAAAGCTTTCAGCGAGGTTCGCCCTCGTCAAAAAGTCTAGCAATAAAGCTTTTTGGCGCACTGTCGAGTGATCGATGTCTGTTGTTCGTTGTGACCGTTTATTATTGCATCGTTTACCCTAAAATAAGTGATATAGTATATGTTACTGATGAGCACTTATTATTGTTTTAACATTCATAAAAAAATTCCTTTACATTTAGTTTTTCAAAATTGTTTATTAAAATTATAAAAATTTTTTTTGTAAATAAAAAATAAACAACATAGTTCTTGTTATTTTCAAATTTATATGATTTTGCAAAAAAAATATTTTTAAAATAATAAGAAGAGTAGGTTTCTTTCAAATAATTAAAAAATTTTCATTTATTCGTGGTACAGCTAATTTTACTGTGGAATATAATAAAGTTTTTTAACAAATTGAAAATCAATTTATGTTTTTAAGTAGGAAAGTTAAAAAACACATAATTCCTGATGTATAGTATCGGCAATACGAACTGAATTGTTTATTGCAATACACAAATTAATTTAAAAAAATGTGTATTCCTCACCTTTATGAGGACCTATGTGGCCTAATTTATATTTACGTTTGTGAATATTATTTTTGGGCGATTTATTGATAGTAAAAAAAATCTGGCCAACATATTTTTATTTCTGCACTAGTCGTACGCCTTACTTCGTTGTTGAGCACTATATTGTATTTATAATTTAAGAAAGTAGCTAAATAAAGAAACTAGTACGTTCGTTTTGCAATTTTTAAAATATAAATATTTTCAAATAGTATTGAAATCATTGTATTTATAATTTTCAACAGTTGTGTACCGTGAAGAAGTTTAGAACTAAAACATAATCGAATTCTACATTCTAATTTTGCAAGAAGAGACTACGGAAAAATATTATGCGTGCATAACAAAGGAAAGGTTTTTTTAAATATAGAGGGCAGGGAATTTTCCAATAATTTAACCGAAAAATATATTTCATAAAAATATATATTCTGAGATTCTCAAGAAAAAATCAGTAAAAAACACAAGAAGAGACAATTGTATCGTCTCATGTACAAATAAAACCAAACAAAAATCTTTGGAATATTTTAAATCATCAAACCGTACATGGACCCTCCTGCAGGCTTTAATGACTAAACTAGATTCTAACTTTGCTTGTACTAATGAAATATCTGACAATATGCTACACACATTCAAGCCCTATGACAATTTTTTTCACATGAAATTTATTGCTCCCTCTGCTCAACTGCTAATCAAATCCGACTCCCAAATTAATAATTTTACTATACATATTCCTGTACTGTTACTATATGTACTGATTATTTTAATAACTTAACAAAATGTTCATATAACTCATAAAAACATGTTAGTTTATTACAGAAATATTTTAGATAATAACCTACGGAATTTAGTAATATAAATAATTAAATAATTAGTACAAATTACGACAAACTTATTCAATGCAATGCAAGAAAGTTTTCGTCATTAGTTTTAATTAATAATTTTATACATCCATATTACATTAGGAGATTAGATGGTGGTGAATATTGTCATAAATTAGCTTATAATAAAAAATCTATTAGCCCTTACATCAATATCCAGACGTTATATCGTTGTGTAACGGCCTAAATACCCAGATATATTTATGGTATATTTTTTCAAAAAAAGAAATTGACAGCTGGGAAATTTTACCTTCAATTTATTTTTTCTCGGGAGTCACATTCGAAAAACCTACTACCTCAGAAACGGTTGTTCTATACAATTATGAAGACAAAGGAAGAAGGGGAATAGTTTTATTTGCAGCTATATGTAAACGTCATTCATTAATGTAAATTTCCAACAAGACCATGAGAGTGAAGTTGAGTTGGACGTGGATGTTGATGAACCGTCTGAAGGAGTTGCAGTTAGTAATGAACCAACACAGTCGATGACAACTTTTACAGCCAAAAGTTAATAAAACACCATTTATTCGACATCAAACTCTTACTCAAAATATTCATCGTCAAAAATCTGGACCACATAGAAGTAAAAAGACTTCAGAGGAACATTGAAAAGAGTTTTCATTGCTGAAACAACCAATCTAATTGTTCATCATAAAAACAAGAAGACTAATACTGTCCATAACGCATGCAATGAGGAAAATCCTACGAAAAAGCAATTGATGTGGAAAAATGTAACGCGTTCCTGAGAATTCTCATAATGTCAGGTGCAAATAATTCCTACAATGAGCATTTATCGGATATGTAGAAGTCAAATTCTTATCAGTTATATTGAGGTGCGTCAATCGGTTTTGGAGTATAAAAAGGTTTATTCGGATATCAAATAACGCCTATTCATCGTGGATAGGCGTTATTTTATATCCGAAATATATGGACAATATTGAATGACAACTTATCAGCCCTTTACAAACCAATGAAAAGTTCGACAATCGATGAACAACTTTATAAATTTAGGAGACGAGTTTTCTTTTTTCATTGAATTTTCTTTTTTTCACTTTTGCCATCAAAACCAGCAAAGTATGGAATAAAAGTATGAGAAACATCCAATGCAGAAAATGTATATCCATTGAGTGGTAAAATTTATATTGATAAATTAACGACCAACTTCAAAATAAATTAAGGTGATAAACTAGTAAAAGATTTAGTTGCACAATATCCAGAAGAAATATTTCGTTGCTGTGACTGTAATTACAATCGCGTGGACTCCAGACGATGAAATCGAAATCTAATCTGTTAACAAAATAAACTGCACGTAAATCGACAACAAAATATTTTTTTCAAAGCTCTTTAACGATGGAAGTACGTGTGAGTGTGCAAGCATGAACGTAGGGTTTGTCCAGCCAGTTGTGAAATATATTGTACTTGACCGACCTAACGAAAATCTTTAGCATGATATGGTACCAAGTAAAGTTTTCAAAATGATTTTCACTAAATTTGTCATATGATCAATTGCGAATCAAATTGATGTCCAAGGCGATGGGTGTATCAAATAAACATACAGGCATTCCGTAACTCGTATAATTAATTGAAAAGAGCATTTGTAATCATGAGCTTGTTTGAAAAATCAGATTTGATGAATTCTATGGAAGATCGTGAAGGAGGACAATTACAGTAGTAGCAACAAATCAACCGACAGACTGACGTCTTCGTACTCTAATACACTTATTGATGCTTTATTTATAAATTAGAATATAGAAAATATGTTATGTAGTGAGATAATGTTGCTAACTTGTGAACCACTAACGGAAAAGAAGTTTAATTTTTGATATCAAGTTCATATTACTTTTTTCATTCCTAGGTTCACATTTTTATAATCAACCTCACGAATTACATATTTCTACAACTCATTTTTTATCATAATATTAACACTATTTGCGGAGTAAAAAGCGTTTTGAAAATGATACTTCATAAGCATAACCGTATTAAAGCGCAACTTTCAAAAGAAGAAACGTATTACTCAACAATATTATTTGATAGAATGATTGGATATTTCGATTCTACACTATTAGTTGCAAACTTGTTTATTCAGTTCCATATATATCAAGTTCGTAGTGCTCTTTAATAACATCACGTACAATAAATTTAGATATTTATTGTACGTGATGTTATTAAATACATCACGTTGAATAAATTCAGATATTTTTGAATTACTCTCAAATTACGACTTTAACAGTAACGTTGCCCAGGACTTGACTAATGGTTTTGGTTAATTATTAAAGTGCTTCAGAATTGTAGTTATAAGTTAGTAACCGTAATCATAATTAATAGCAAAGTACATATAACATTTAGTTTTAACTTTAAACAAACTTTTCCCCCAGGTAAAGGTCAGCATTTGTTATTGGTATTATATCAAAATAGCACAGCAACTGATCTCGCTCTATTCACTAACTAAATACTCCCAAGTTTAATTTCTGATCTACGACACTATCTACGACACTTTCATGCTTGAACACACGTTCCTGAAGCGAATTCACTCGCTCTACTTTGCCAGATGTTTGTTAATTTCTTCAAATCTAGATTGAATTCTTTTTTCCTGAATGTTAAGAGGAATTCAAATGTAAAAAGCATAAAAACAATTAATATGTATTCAAAATAATTATTTGCCATGCTTAGTTGGAATTTAAAAAAACTCTGTGGTATAAAATACATAAAAGGAGAACAAAGTTGTGTTCGAGTGATTTTTTTATTGGAGCTTACTCCTTAAGAATCGATTTTCCTATATAGCGCCCGATATGAAGTTTTATGAGGAATAAAATCGTAAATTCACAGCATACAAAGTTCAGAGAGTTAAAAAAGTGTAAAATGAGATTACGCCTAGATTAATATGAATTGTCGTATTATGTCGCCAACGGTTCAATAGACGCATATTAAACTAGTATTAACTAATCGAGTTTGGAAAATCAAAGATTAACCGATCGGAGATTTATATTTTGATTCAATACTTTCACCTGCGCATCAGTCTTTAGCTAATTTCAGACATATCTTCACATAATGAATTAATTATTGACAGTTGTAAGCACAGATTATATACTGTTATGTTTAACAACAAATTATTAAAATGGATACAAGAAAAGAAACTACACAGGTATTGCTCCCTTACAAAGATTTAATTGAAAATAGATGCACCGATGGAGCAAGTGTGAAGATGAAAAAAACGCTTGGGACTCTATTGCCGAGAAATATAATGCTAGTAATAATATTAAAGAAAGAGTGAGTATAGTCAAATGTACACGTTTATAATGAAAATATAATACAGAATTTATTTGTTTATACGAATATAATTTCTTTTTTTTTTCTAAATATGCTAAGAAAGGTATACTTTATTTGTTAAGATCTTCTATATTAAAAGCTTCTATATTAAGTTAAGTCGGTGCAGTCGACTTCCTAACAAATAAGTTCTACTTTATTTGTTAGGCATTGGCTTAATATATAAGCCAAGCAGAGAGGAGAGTTGGCAAGGGAAAAGTAGCATCGGATGGCCACCGGTAGAGGAAACGCGATTAGCGACATCCAAATCGATCCCGTCATTTCTTTAATAGCGCCAGGGCTAATTGTGGAAATCCCATCAAACGATTTTGCCCAGCAATTCAGTCGAGGTAAGCAACGCAAATTTCAATAAGTGTACAATTAATATTTTATTTATATTTTTTTAGCAACTGATTAATATAGTAAAGGGGCACTGAAAGTTTCTAGATTAATTTATTTGAAGTAAGCTTTATTAGAATTTATATTTAATGCTGAAGAAGCAGCATTACAAACGAAAGTAGTTTGTAATTTAATGACTTAAAATTACAGATTGTTGTAAAATTAATTTAAGAACCTTTCAACTGGACTTTCATTATATTTTCTTTCTATAGATATGCGAAAATGTGTTGAAATTTAAAATTTGTACATTTGCTTTATTCACGAAATGATATTAAATTAATTAGAGTAAATTATATGCAGATCCGTCTGAATGACAATCGACGAGTAGAAGTGAAGTTTTCGCTGAAGCTATCGAAACTTTGCCAACATCGTCCGAGACAACGGAAGATGTTCCAGCTGGTCAGCCTAAGATTGAAGTACAGGAAATCTTGTTGGACGTGGACACGAATGTACCAATACCCAAGAGCCGCACCAGCAGCCTGTATTCAGGTATCCGACTCACTTCCAGCTAACGTCAGTTGTTTCAGACGAAAGAACTAAATAGATCGTGTATGAGGCATAAAATGGAACAGATACAAAGAAGAGGAGAGAGAAAAAAATGTTGTTAAGTCAAACTCAAGAAGTGAAATCTCGTACTGATCTTGCGGAGAGAGAATTGAACAATAAATGAAATACGTTTTTACTTTATAAATTATTTTTATGTATTTTTTTTAATTTCACGACGGACCGTTAAATTTTCAATAATAAATATAAAGTTATTATTTAGTTGTGTGTATAAAGATAATATAGCACGTTGTTTATAGCACGTTGTTTAATTGTTTAAGTTTATATTTTTGATCTTACACCAAAAAAATGTTTACTAATGGTTAAAGTCGCATTTATGTTGTTAAACTTTATTAATAAGGATCTATGAGTATACATAACAATTTAGTAAGAGATTGTTAAAACAGATGTTCAATGAAATAGTGTATTATTCAATGAAATAGGATTTTCATATTGAAACCCTGTAAAAGAATACTTTGTATTATCCAGTCCAAACTAATTTGAAGCACGTTTTTATTTTAGTAATGGATAAAAATGAATAATACATAGCATTTCAATAAAATAATTTTTACTTAATATAGCTTCTGTCATAATTTATACTCAAATTCAATTTGTCGGAATACAAAAGGTTTTTGCAAGTATTTGTTAAAATACTAAAAATGAAGAATAAATGTGCATTGATATCTTCCTGAATTAAAGTAATTACTGGCTTATATGATCTAAACTTAATTGAAGTGAACGTGAACGATTCAGTGGAAATTAATTTTAATGCACATTTTAATATCTTAGCTATAGGTAAAGGAATCATATCGCTAGTCGGATTGAATTTCAATAAAAGTATTTTTGAATTCCAATTTAGAATACTAATAAATAACTTTTCAAAATACAATATATTTTTCGTAAGAATTTATTAAATTACCAAATGTGAAAAATAAACAAGTATTAATAACTTCCTAAATTAAAGCAGTGCTAAGGCAATTTATCCCTAATTTCCATTGATGCTACTTTTCTGTATATACATATAATTATACAAGTTCTCTGAATTCAAGTATATGTAATGTTATCTATATATTTGAAAATGAATTGTATGTTTATTAATGTTAGAGGAATGAAATTATTACAAAGGAAAAATGTTACAAATAATAGAGTTTTCAAAAAGTTCAAACTTTTTCAATATATATATATATATATATATATATATACATCAGTTATGGGTGATGTCATTCCAGTCGATAAAGAATTAATACGAATCAAAAAAAGACAGCGCAATTTAGTATATATTTGGCAAGTAAAAGTTATTTATAAAAGTGTAAATACTAATAAAAATTTATACAAAGAGTAAAAGAAAAAATAATACTGAATCCAACAAAATATTACTAATAATACTTACCTTATAAAGTCTTGATTGAAAACAAATGTAGCAAGTATACAAAAAAAAACGATTAAGTACACAGGTGAAGTAAGTAATATTCCATAAACAGATCCACATAATATACATAATAATTTAATGTTTACCGGTTTTTTAATAGTCTACTAGTGTTAATCTTGCAGATCATTTTACAAAGGCTTTAACCAACTGCAAATTATGAATCAATAAAAGCTTGTCGTCTCGAAAATCCCGAATCTGTTTCCAAGGGAACTGGAACAAAGACAACTTCTTTTAATACCTCCTTAGTTTCCTCCGGAAGCTGATCATTAGATAAATAGCTAAGTTATGTATAACTATGTTATGTAATAATGATAATGACTATGGTAGACAACTTATTATCCATACCATGGATTAGACATGGAAAACCCTTCTTCCAAACGTCTAACATTCTTTCCACTATTTTTCTTGTTGGAGTGTAATCATATGATAAATTTGATCTTGTCCATTTGTGCTTTACTTGAAAATAATTATATTGTCGCTTTTTTTATTAAAGAATTTTCCATTTGCATTTAATGATATTTATATTTGTATACAGCGTTACCTATTTTTACATTCCAATAGAATCGTATTTAAGGAGTAAACTCCAGTCGCTCGTCGGAGCTGACATGCATAAGTTTTTTATTGTCAATTTACTTTGACTCTGTACATGTCTTGGTGTATAATTTCATTTTAATAAAATTAATCTTCATAAAGGGTAACATTGAAAAATTATGTCTCTTCAATAAATTGCGGATTTAGTGTATGTAGATATTGTTCAAGGGAAATGGAAAACAGATACTGACGGTTACAAATTTCTACAACTATTTTCCGACAGGTTTAGTACTTACATGGTGAAACGTCCCTCACTTCATAGAGTAGATTTATATATATTCCCTTACTTAAACTTGTTACAAGAAATGTTGTTGCCTCGCATGCAGCTGATTAAATGAATGATATTTTGGTAAACATTTAAAATAAAAGAAATTGGTGTCCGTCGAAAAGCCAATAAAACAAAACTTTCATTAAAATGAAATTTTCCAATTCATGAATCAAAGAAGTTGAAGAAACATTCCTTTCAAAGTGAAAAATACAAAGTTTTACACAAAAAAGATTACAAAAATGAAAAATCGTGTGTTTATTAAGCACATGTTTGTTACATGGGTTACGTATTTTTAATATTGTTTTAAGAATGACATTTTTAAATTAAAATTAATTGACTGGAGTAACTAAACCCAAACAACAATTAAATACAAGGAAAAACATCTCACTAAAATAATCAGAAAAACAAAATTTAATACACATATTTGTATTACCAATAACAACCGTAATACCGACAGTAATTCGGCAATCGTTTTTCATTTGCACGCGCATGACTTCTTTCATTTTTAGTTTCAAAAAAGTATACGGAATAAATTTCGTCTTTTTTCCCAAACCATCTTTCTGATGTTAATAAAAAATAATGCATGCCATCTACATACCAAAGCTAAAAAAATGTGAAATTTATCCAGATCGAATCAAGCAAGTTGTCCCCAAGTTTTTGTAGAACACAGATATGGAATATTTAAATAGGATTTATATATCGTAAATTACAGAATTTTCAAAATACTTTTTGTGATATATCACATCACTAATACACCAAGCATGATGAAGCAAAACCTCCATTAAATTTTTATCGTACTTTTCAAGCATACAAAAGGCATATACTTATAATTTATCAATGCTTATTTGCACATTTATATAAGACATATACGAGTAATAACACATGTCGATGTTACTTATGCTTATTTACTATAATTTTTCCTTGAAACACCTTGCCTCCCTGATTTTCACGGACTCTCCAATGCATTATTTTCACTAATGCATTATTTTCACCTTCTTGAAGAAAGTAAAAAAATTAAAGTAATGATTTTAGTTCTGTGATTGTAACATTACACCTTCCTTAACTATTATTAAAACCCTTAACAAGAGCTCCTAATATGTAAAATGCGTTCTCTATTCATTAATAGAGGTCGCGACAAAATTGAAAAGAACGTTGCGGAAACCTCTTAAATAAACTTTACAAAGTCATACTTCCGCAGAGCCTCTTTGCTTTCTGTTTCTTAAGCTGAACTCGATTTTTCAACACACATTTTATGAAAATTTGTTTAAACTCAAATTAACGTAGTACTATGGAAGCGTGGAAACTATATAGACAATCAGAAAGTATTGCAAACATTTCCATAACTTTGCTTTGCTCAATTTAAATGTATATTATCTAAATGAATCCTTGTGTATAAACAATGGAACTGTTTAATAGCTATAAAGCATTATTTTATCTTGTTCTCGTGTAACTGAATTGAAACAGCGCTGTCTGAGAGGAAAGAACTGTTCTTGAAGTTTTGACATGAGGAGTTTTATTACGTTTTTTTTTATAGAATTTTAGCCATTCGGTAAAACTGCTGACTGTTTGAGCTGGAAAATTTGCGCTTTGTTATATACTAGATCTCCAAATGTTCTCTCTCTATGGTTGAACTCGAAGGATATTATTATAAAGCTTAAAAAAAATAGATTTTGCCGGTCGCCAATGTCTAACTATTTTAGTTTTGATCGACGCTTAAATACATATACAAATTTTCGAGATCAAAAATGAAAGAAATAAACATGTTTTGAGGTCATTAAAATGTTATTAATAAGTTTACATAAAGCACATCTCTACAATCTAGTATGTACTGAAGTAGAATTTAATAAATATTAACTTTGGATTGAAGTAGCAGATAGAGACGTTTGAGGGGTGTACTCCGAAGAACATCTTACTACTAACGTTACCTGAGAAAGTAAACAAATATATGATTCAATTATCCAGAATGAACCACTATTAGCGGATGTAATCTAAGAATCGATTAACGAACACTTCATAAACATATAAAGTAGAAAATTTGAAATCCATCACGTCTAAAAAGCACTGAACAATAGAGTTATAAAGTGTTTTATAGACATGATGAATTTTCTCCAGAATAAAATAGTCATTAAATAAAGTGATTAAATTTTGGTGAAAATCCGCCATCATAAATCACTGCTTTGGGAATTTTTAAATTAAAATATTTATACTATTTTTTACCAACTTTTTTACCGCTATTGTTTACCAACTTTTTTACTCATTGTGTATTTGAAATACACATATATCGCTGTAAACATACGTAATACAGGATTCGATTTGTACTGACGAGCGTCTGCACCTTCCTTGGCGATTCGCCACAGGAATCTACCGCCTGTAGAGGAAGATGTATTTTTATTTTTCATTTTGTGTAAAGTGGAAAAAAAACAAATATAAAGTATTCGAATATATCTAGACACGAAATAAGGCTGTGGTCTAATATTTCCACAGGAGAAAAAGAAAAATAAATACATTTATAAAATTTCCAACTAATTACAATTATAAATGTGACATTGTTAACTAAATATATTGAAACAATATTTTATTTAAAAAAGATATAAAATCCATATACAAAATATATGCAATTAATTAACTTATCAATTTAAATGAAGCTGCAATTGTAGATTATAAGTTGTTATAAATCGCTCTAAATATCTAAAATAAGTAAAATTAAAAATGAATCCCAGATTTATCCGCTGTGCATGAATTTCCCGGAGACTGTTTGTCTTCATACTAGATCTAAACTGCGGGCGAGAACTTACAAAGACAATGTTTCTTTATTGTACAAGTCGCACATACGCAGTAGCGGTGCTTTGGTACTGACGCTTGTGCGTTATCGACTTTATCTCTTATTTTTATATGATAGTCAATTTTGTTGTAATAGTTTTATTTTGCTCTCAGTAGTTTATAGAGTGTAGATTTTCTTCTTTCCTCAAGTAATTTTTGAAAGAAAAACATGTGTCCAGAAATTAATCAAGACTGACAAATAATTGAAAGTTACGTAATTATTTTCATTTTCTTAGTCTTGTTACTCAAAACAAAACTAATAAAAATGTGAATTTTTATTTACTTGTCACTTTCAGTGTCAGCAAAAATTTGCAAATAAAAACCTTGGCGTTATAAAAATAGCTCATGTTTAGAGTTTGAATCCATACCACATCAATGAATCAATCAATTTCTTATATTCCATCTACAAAACAGGAATACATATTTAAAAAAAATGAATGAAAAATATTTTATTGCTTAATACAATATTTACAAAGCTATAGTAGTCAGTGATGGCATTAACCTAAAATTAACCTTTGCGCTTCATGGGAGTACAATTACCTTATACGATGTATTACATACAAATTATGCAAAACAGTGGCATATCCTTTAAAATTACTTTTTACATTTAAAAAAAGAAAATGTAAAAGAGTGTACTTCAGTCATATAAAGATCATGTCAATTTTGAAAAATTTTGCACTTTTTAATTTTAAAAGTGTACTTTATAATATAAAGAAGGCTTTCAAAATATCAGAAGCAACATATTAGAAACTAAAAGTTTTATACCAATTTTCATACATAGAAGTTTTTCTTAGAATACCTCATTAAAAGTTATTGCTATGAGGAATTTTCTAAATAGCGTGCAGAATTACTGCCATCTAAAGATTGAAAACATGTTTTTTTTGTTTATACTCAGTATTCTCATATAAATATAAAAAAACACGAGAACGCAGGTATTTATTAATTTTATATGAATTTTAGTAACAAAATGATTACGTAATACATTCCTATATGTGCTTCAAATATTCGCATAATATTCCTTACCCCATCCAGCCTTGTTTGTTCTCATGATGGTCGATTTTGACGACTAGTTTTGTATTTGACACAGCTATATTAGTCGCATTCCAAGTACGATTTGTTCCGAAATACTGTACAAATATTAATATTGAATTATTTTTTGTTACATGTAAAAATAAAATTAATTTAATGTTAAAGAGAAACAATGGGGAAGGGTAAGTGAGAAAAAAGATACAGTACGTGGTTAAACGCGGAAAATCCTGACCTCTAACCCACTATAATAGTAAAAGAAGAAACATAAAAAACGACAAGAAGTAGTTTGTTTGGCTTCAGGTTACAACAAAACAAAAAAAAGCAATTTTCATTTGAGATCAACGTTGTTTTAATAAAAACTTGTCTAAATTAAGTCTCGTAAGTAATTACAGTTAAAACAAACCAAAAAGATAAAATGGGATTAAAAACATAAAAATTCAATGAGAGACCACAAGTTATTCAAGAAGATAAAATTTAAATTGCATCCAAGATAAAAAAATTGTGCGATTCAAACGAATAAGAGAGTATTAAAAGCTTATTCTTTTAAGGTGCCAAGCTTATTTGTTATATACTGGGGTTGTAACATTTTTATTAGATATTATTGGCGGGAACGTTTCCTTTCCAGAGAAAGTAAATTCCGGGCTATCACCTGTACTCAGTCAAGCATTTGTCGAAGATAAAGATAAAATAAAACAAAATAAATTATGTATCCCCTCTCCACTTAGTTGGAATAAACTGGACAGAAGGATAAGTCATTTTTCTCTGTCAAAGATTTTAGTTTAATAAGAATACTGAAATAAACGACTAAAGTTTTTCTCTAAACATTATATGACGTTATGATTGCTTATATAGAGAAGACAATACATAATTTTTGGACTAAGTCCAATCTTAAACGGTTTTTGACATAAATAACAAATTGGACAAAAAATACCTTCTCGATTAAGGTATATTTTGAATTCATTTTACCCCTAACTTACGTAAGTTAAATACATGAATAAAACGTTTTCTGTTAGGGAATACGTGAAAAAATTTTTTATTAAAATATTAAAAATGACGGATGTACTAAAATTGCAAAATTATATTAAAATAATAAACCCATAATATATATGCAAAACATTTTTGTCATAAAATAAAAATTTTACACATAAAATTTGCTGTTTTTATTTATAACTTTCTTCTTTAGCCATGCTCTACTGCATTGGTGTAAGCCCCCTTTGTTCTATACCACTGCTCTCGATTTTGTACTTTTTTCAACCATTTTACTCCAGCTACTCTTTTAATGTCAGTTACCAACGTATGCTGGGCCCTCCTTTTAGGTGCTTTTCATCCCACGGTCTCGTTTCCAAAAGCACTTTGCGCCACGAGTCTTACTTTCTTGCAACTTGCTTGTGAAGTGGCCAGCTATTGCCACTTAACCTTTGCAAACGATTGATGATGTCCGACCCTGCTTACCAACCACTCTCTGAGCCATTCGTTTCTCTTTGGGTCTCCAACGTCACCCCATTTTCGTTTCAGTTGCTCCCTAAGCCTTTCTGAGCTTGATTAGGATTTTGAGCTTGATTGAGCTTGATTAGGATTCTATAGACACCCAGGTTTCAACTCAATAGGTAAGTACTAGGTGATATACTGGTCTGTTTACTCACTTTTTTCCTTGTATGTAACTCGTTACCGTTATTTTTATTCTTAATTTTGAAATTGAAACTTCGTTTTATCATTCCTCGTAACCAATTTTATAGTTTTTTCTTCGAGTATCTGCATCCATAAAATGCGATTAGGTCTCAAGAATGAATAGAATAAATGGGCGTCATAAATAGAACGAGTTTTATAAACCTGACCAAGTCTAAAAGAAGAAAAACAGTCCGAGAAAGGTTGGAGATTTTAAAAAGCGTTATTTTATTTTATTACTACATTTAAAATGTGCAGGAGTAAAAAAACTGGCACCTTTTTGTTTTTGTTTCTTCAATTTATTATTTTTATTAGGATATTATTTTAGTATGTGTTCTTTCTCATACCAATAAATACTTGGAGGAGGGATCTTATTGGTCATCCTCTAGGCAAAAGTCTTGAATGAGATGAATTCATTATAACCAGAGCCAAGTAAACTTTGTCTTAACATAAAAAAAGAGCCCTTACTAGAAAATTACCTGACTAGGATTATAAAAATAAAAATAGCCAAAAATGTGTCAAAAGATTTACCTTTTTTTGGACTACGGCTCATTTTACCATGGGCTTCTTTCTTGTATCTTCCATTCAATATCAACTATTAACATTTATCGTACTATGATCGACATTTATGTCAGGCATTTCATAGTCTATATTATTCAGGACATTAGGCGAAAGAACAACCTCTCATTTGTGATATTCAGATTATCACTTTAGGAGTTACGAGGGAATATGAACTGAACGTAAATATATACATGTATGAAATTGAATTCGCAACCCTTCTTTTTGGCTTCGCCTTGATCACATAATGATACAAAACAGAACGTGGAACTTCTGGGTATAGTCTTGTAGGGAAAATTATTCTGCGCGACCAACTTACGCACAAAAAAAAAAAAAAAATATATATATATATATATATATATATATATATATATATATATAGTTAGTTCTGTAATACAACAACCAATATTGAAATATAACATTTTGTGAAGTTATGGTTATTGATTTCTTACAGCATACTAATATCTAGACGTCAAAAGTAATTACACATTTTGCCGTGATGCAGGACATCTAAAAATATAGTGGCGATGTATTTAGTTATGATGTCACGTACGATTTGCAGACACGGAAGAGGTTGGGGAAGAATATGCTGACAGTTCCTGCGATAAAAGTTTTATAAATATATGTAAATTTATTATTAATATACAGGCATCTAATGTATGGAAATATGTTTTAATATTTTTAATTATCTTGATAACTATGAATAAGATAAACAATGACTTTTAAACTAACTTTCTAACGTAAATGTACAGGTGAGATAATATTTCAATCGGATACCGATGTTTATAACCATTGCATAAGTTCTACTTGAAAGATTTTCTCAAAAAATATAAATTGCAATTGAAGGCTACACGAACAAGGTAAATCGTTCCATCATATCAATTCGTATTACATCACTTTATTAAGAGAACAGGATTTCAATTAAATATGTTTTTTAAACTAAAAAACGTCATTCATTTATAAAATATAATATATTTTCTTCCGAATATTTTCCAAATTGCACAGCAATAAAAAGACATATCTTTTACGTTATTTACCAGAATATTTAACTATCGGTATTTCGTAGATTTAAATAGATAATTGTCCATGTACGGTAATTGTCTATCACACGTACAAGAGTTGCTCACAGTTTGAAATCATCATATCAATTTAACAACTTATTTGTGATTATGTAGTTTTAGGTATTTTATATGTATTTAATGGCACCATACTTATTTGTTTATTGTATTACATTGAAGCTGTAATAAGGCAAGCATTTTACTTAAAGAAAAAACCTAAAGGAGTTGATATAAATAAGACCTATGTTCTAATAAGGCCTGTAGAGACCTTATTAGAACATAGGCACAGAAATTAAGAAAAATATACTCTAACTTAAACGAAAATAAGGTTCTTGATACAAACAAAGCCTACTTAATTTAATGCTTATATTTCAATAAATATTAGTACAAACAAACAAAACATAGTTAATCATCATATTTTTGGGTATATAGGCCTTATTGAAATATAGATCTTATTTGTATCAAGTACCTTATATAATATCATGAGCGTGTTCAGTAAAGTTACATATATTGTAATGTAATTAAGTACACGGTCAATATACTATAACAAAAATCAAATATACTTAAAACTATTAGTTCAAACGCGTAATAAATGACTTTGTATGATTACTGGTTTACTTTCATTTCAGTTAATAAAATAACATATAGTATCACTATAATATAATGAATTCATAAGGCAGAATAAGCAAAGGTAATTGATAATATTGCCCTGTTTACAGAGTTTCGGAAAAAGATAAAAATTTCCTTGAGAATATAATTTTAACGGCTGTGTTTCCGCAAATGCGCCGCCGAGAGAGAACACGTATTAATAATACGCTCATGAATATTGAGCGGAGCCTACGGTTTCCTTAGGTGTGACGTCGCCTAGACGTTTCGTTTCATTCACACTAACGCGTGAAGGATTTTAGAAAATCGGATTTGTCATTTTTCTTTCCTTTTTTGTGTCTCATATTAAATAAGTGTCTTACGTATATCTTGTGGGAATAAAGGTATTATGGCGGCATTATCGGTTTTTCTCTCATCGCATTCCACTCTTGATTCAAATAGGCATCAATAAATGTAATATAATTGAAAATATATTACAATGCTTATTACAACACATATTGAGAAAATTGAGTTGTGATGAATTTACTAGAAACAGAATGTACGATGTACATCTTATGCAAAGAGGAAAGAATCGTCTTGATCTGTTAAACGATATTGATTTCCATTTGATTAGAATTGTGGGAAATAGAAAGTTCATATTTTCATTTGTATACTAATTACAGTTTAACATGTCAAACTGCAATGCCTGTTTAATATTGTTTCTTAAAAAAAACAAATTTTAAATGTAATGGAAAACAACTGCTAAACCGAATATATTGATTTGTGAACGACTTTTTCAATAGTCATTTTTACTGATTTCGTGATTATCTTACCATAAAATATTATACTTTATATAAATTGTAAATATATTAATCTACTAATATCATTTGAATATTAAAGTTTTTTAGAGGACAGTTTTCGTTATTAAATATACTCAAATTATATGTATATCTGTTAAATCTAGGTATCTAATAAATATTTAAAAACATATATAATATTTTAGTAAAATTGTACATATGTAATACGTTGTGAGGAACAAAATCATCATCGATTCAAATAAACAGAAAATTGAATTATCTTTAACACATTCTCCTTTGTACGAACTAGAATTCCATGAATCCCATAGGTCTGTATTCAAACGAGTTCAAGATTTTGAGAGTAATTTTTATTTATTTCTTAATAAATCCTCACTTTCGCAATTAACTTGCCAATATTGAACTTTTAGTTATTATCACTTCGAGTCATTATAATACGATTGAAATATGGAATTTGGTTAAGTTTTTCTATATTTAACAAATTCAATGTTAGATTAATTTATGATAATATAATCACATTTATGATAGTAACAGAGAGTAGATTTTTTATATCAAATTCCACGGAATTAAGACTTTCGAGAAATGTTATTGTGTTGATAATAAGATATTTATCTCACGTTAAGTTTAAATTACTGAGCACGACTGACATTTCGATATGGTGGGGTCTAGCATTTAGAAGTATTCTGTACTAAGAAGAAAAAAAAATATTATTCAACTGCTTTTTACTTTCATAGTAATTTGTTTTTTTTTCAAAAATAATACTTTTTTAGCAATTATTATACAATTGTACTTTTTAACATTAAATTAAAATTTCTTGAAGTAGGATACAGTTGAATTCAAACATATTCATTATATTTTCTTCTTTTCCATTTTTTTACAACTCGTGGTGTGCAGATGTGCTTATATGGTGTCAGGTGTGCTTATATATAAGGAAATAAAAAAGTGATAATAATATCAAAATCAAAAGTAATTCTTTTCAACGAATAATAGGAATAATTTTTGATTCATTTCGCTTTCAAATTGCCTATTTCCTATTTCTAATAGATTTCGTAATTGTTTTTTTTTACCATAATAAATTAAGAAAAATACTACTATCCGGTAGTACCAAATAATAATAATATTTATTATAAATCCATCCCATACATAGGTAATGTAAATTCTTCGTGAAATATAATTTCACTACATTAAGACGTTAACCTCAACAGTTTTAATTTCATATATAATTTTATATTTTTGTAAGAATTTTTATATAATTACGATATTTCGCAAGTACATTTTCCATACAGTCAATCGCATCAAATAAAATTCAATGTTTCTCTCATAAAAAATTTTAAAATATTTTATTTCGAAGCATAAATATAATCAAATGTACGCGATTAATGAGAGTTGCAAGTTTGCAAGTGCAGTGCGTCAAAGAAAATTTTTGCAATCGTCTTCAAATACGAACTCTTCAACTTTATGAGTTCTATTTGGGTTAATAGTATAATACATGTATTTTATACTACGGATGAATCAACGGTGTACGTAGAACGGCACAAACTTGGTTTTGGTAGTTCAATAACTAGGACTGTGATCATGAAGACAAGTCTCGTTCCGCTTTGTTGCATTAGACATTCCATAATTACAATAATTACTAATTGCAATTAACTTAAGAAAATCCTCGACTGCCCCCTGGTCAATTGACTGGAGAGCTATGGCAGCACAATGATACACTTGTATGAATTAGGCAGAGTCCTGAAATACAGTACACCCTTATCTCTCAAGACAAAAATTGAGATTAAAAATTATTTTATTAGTCAACCCAACATTAACATATCAGTCAAAACACATGAAATATATTCTATGACGAGATATTAATGCTATGTTGCTCCTTATCAGTTAAACTTTTTTTTAATTTTTCTGTGTCCCTTAAGAAATTTATAGATTTTAAGTTTTCGTTTTACTAAATTTTTCTGCTTCAGAACTTGAATTTACTATATTTTTTACACAATGAAATAAAATAAAAATAAGTGGCACTGAAGAAATAGCCATCTTCTCAATATATCGCCAGGGTTTTTTTTTCGTTTGATACCTTACTAGATAATCAATTAATAAATTTTTAATTTAATATTTATAAATTCAAAAGAAATAATTTATTGTGCCATTGCTGTATTTATTTTAATGGCTATTCCAACAAATTTTAGATGATTTCCATTTTGGTATGTAACAGTCAGAAATATTTGTAAAATTTAATTAGTTATTTTTTCTTTTTAAAAAATTATCAATTATATTTCCTGAATAAAAGTTATAAATAAACTGAGAAGTATATTTGATCGCAAATATTCTTTTTGTAATATAACGTTTTTATTAAAATTTATTGTTATTTAATGATGTTATGTAATAGTACCTAAATATCTACGATATTTATCAATTAGCTAAAGTTATGATATTTTCGGCGTCTGTTTTTTTATACAAATGATTTTGTTAAGTTGTATTCAAATAATTCACGTGGTATTTTATGTTAGATGCATTTATTTTTAATTAACACATTTCAATATTCAAATAAAAGCCTACAGATTACAATATTACTTCTCATTTAACAACTTATTAACCAGTTGGGACATCGTAAAATGACTGTATTTATTGCTCTGCCACACAATATAATTAGTTTGTACTCTAATACGAACTCTTTAACGTTATGAGTTTTACCAATCCTATAAATTAAAAAAAAACGGTACAAGTGATATGAGCCTGTGCAGTCAGCACCTATAGTTATTTATATGATACAAAAAGATCATTTTTAAAGATATTTGTCACGCATGCTCATAAGCAGTTATTAAGTCATAGAAATTGAATGGTTCATGTTGACTGTTATGATGACTTAACAATAACTTAACTGATGAAATCGACCCGCGTAATTCTTCTGGCATACTACATCATCTTGTATTTTCGTTATTGCAAATTGTGGTAAAAAGAAAAACCCTGGCAAATAAACAAAAATGCTATGCTATTTTATCAAAATAACCATTATAATTTGAAAAATATTATCAAAAACACAGAAATACAATTTCTGATTTTTTTTCCGAATAATTGTCACAAAACATAATATATTTTTCGAGCTAAAAGTTTTCAAACAAATATCTTAGCATGGAATTCACAAGATAGTTTTATTTATGTTAGATACATGAGTACCCAAGCTGTAAGGGTTTAGTTGTTAAATGATCGAGAGAAATTTCTTTTCAACATGAGTGAAACCGGTTTGTTTTGAAGAAAATGCCTACCCACACTTTTGTGTCGCAAGAAAAAAAAGTCTGTATCCGGCTTTAGAGAGGTTGAAGATCGCTTAATACTTTATTGGGTTCAAATGCTGAAGGTAATCTCAAATTAAAACCGCTTTTGGTTTATAGGTTTGTAAATCTATGAGCTGTTAAAAATTACGTCAAAGACACTTTGCTAATTATTTGGAGATCTAATCTATTGGTATGGGTAACATAAGTTCTTTTTAAAAATGGTGTATTAAACATTTCATACCTGAAGTAAAACAGTGCTGTTAAAAAATAATTTCGCTTATAAAGCTTTACTCCTCCTGGACAATACTCCCGGTCATCCTCCGAATATTTCCGATATTGATCCAGGTTATATTTTCGCCTCGATATACCACACCTTTGTTGCAACCAATGGATAAAGAAGTCGTTTCATCGTTTAAGGCCTATTATCTTAGAAGAACGTTTTCGTAGGGAATGAAGGCAAATGAAGATGATTGTGGAACTAAGATATTTTTGGAAACATCTAAAAAATTAACCGCAAGGTCTAATAACTAAAGTAATACTTTTACAGTCCATATCTTTGTCTTCTGGTAGGTTCTATAATATACGATTAGCTATTCTAGGACGTCCACTCAACCCATATTTTTATTATAATTTAAAATTATGGTTAGAGCCGTCTCTAGAACGTAAGACTACGTTTTTTATTTCAAAGAGGAATTGATGAAGTATGATCCCCAGACGGGACGTAACATGTTATGACGTAAAGTGGCGAGACGTAAAGTGATATAAAGTGACATAACGCAACATAACTTGATATATCGTAACACAACATACCATAACGTAATATAACATAACATAGTATGACATGACACGACATAACGTGATAAGACATGGCATGGCATGACATGGCATAACATAACATGACACGACATGACATAACATGACATGACATGACATAACATGACATGACATGATATGGCATGCTATGATATTATATAATAGGATATGACTTGACATGCGTGGCATACTAAAACATAACCTAACAGGACCTACCCTAACATAACCTACCTAACATAACTTACCGTAATATAACTCTAGCATAACCAAGCATAACATAATATAACCTGACTTAACATAAAACAGCATTACATAACCTAGTCTAACCTAACATAGCTTGAACTAAACTAACTTAACCTAATATAGCCGGCCGAAGTTTAATCTAACCTAACTCAGCATAACCTAATCTGACCTGACCTAACAATCTTATCTAGCCTAACACAACAAAGCCTACCCTAACCAGCCTAGCATCCTATGATATAACCTAATATATCCTGCCGTAAGCTAACCTACCATAACCTAACATGACCGAAATTAACCAAACATATTAACTTAATATAACATAACCTAACCCTACCTGACATAACCTAACCTAGACTAGCCTTGGCTGGTTTGACATAACCTAACGTAACCTAACATAACCTAGCCTAGCCTAACCTAATGTAAACTAATCAATATAATTCATAAAATATGTGTATTGCCAATTACGAAGCCAAAACGGAAAAAGGATGCAAAGTGCAAAAACTCTTACATTAGACGAATTAGTTTATTAGTTTTTGCAATTTCTTTAAAAAAAGCGTTAGGTATATAAGTATTTATAAACCATTGAACTATCTGCAAGAAATATGGGCTTAACTGTTAACCAGGATAAAACTAAATACAAGGAAATCTCACATTCCATGGTAAACTATTAGTGCATAAATGGCTACACTTAGTGCATAAATGGCCACACTTTTAAAAAAGTTGTTGAATTTATACTTTGGCATAGTAATAAATGTCAAAAATAAACTAAGAGCATAAATTGATAATAGAATTAAAATTACAAATAAATGCTTCTTTTGACTAAGAAGGTCTAAACTCATCTGTCGGAAGACTAAACTAAAAATCTATAAATCACTAATTCTACCAGTTCTACTATATGCAAGCGAAACATGGACTCTAAACTTAGACACACAGCGATCACTGGACATGTATGAGCGAAAGATCGTCAGTGCTATCTCTGGCCCAGTGCAAGAAGAGGGTAGGTGGAGAAGCAGATATAATTTTTGAATAAACTTGTCTTTACTTTGTCATCTTTCTGTATTTCTTTTATTTTCATATTTTCATATAAGATTCGGTTTTATTTTCATATAAGATTCCTTTATTTGCACATTCTAACATGCACAAAATAGGTTTTCCATGTAGGTTTACAAGAGCATCTAAATACTCGACGTGGCAGTAAGATATTATTTATTTGCCTAAAGTGATATGAATGGACTGTATGAAAATAAAGTTTCAAAAATTCTTCTCAAATTATTTATTTGCTTCACCGAATTTCACCAAAAAAACAAAGTTTTACCTTATGACGATTAGAGGAGAACCAAGAACAGCTTGATTTTTGAACATGTTGACAAGATGTTCTTTCAACATTTTTACAGTATAATCACTTTCGTTTTCTAATTCCTCCCGATTTTCTCTTGAATATATTAGGTTTTCATTTTTTGCAAATAGTAAAGAAATATTGGGCTTATGAAATTAATCTTCCGACTCTTTGATATTCCACCCTTTAGAATTAAATTACATTAGAACACTCCAGCTTTTCACTGCATTAATTGCTTAGCTAACTCATCGTTGTTGCGTCAGATTGTAATATATTATTGAAGAGTGAAGTAACTTTGTATAAAAGTGCCGTCGTTGGTTTTAGAATTCTTAATTTTTTTATTAATTCTTAAATTCTATAAGGTAAATAGGGGTGTAACAAAAAATTAATTATAACCAAAAAATATTGTCAGAAATGAAAAATAGAATTGTAGCTGCTAATAGAGCTTCCTATGCACTGGAAAACCTTCTCAAGTCACATTTTATTTCTAGGAAAATAAAATTCCTGTAACACAAAGCCCTCATTAAACCAATTTTGATCTATGGCTTTGAAACATGGACATTGACAAAATCAGATGAGGTCCATTTGGGTATTTTTGAACGAAAAGTTTTCAGATCAGTTCTTGGGGCATAAAGGGAAATGATGTTTGGAGGAGGAGATAGAGGAGGAGATTTTACAAAGACCCAGACATCATAACATTTATTGAAATTAATAGACTGAATTGAGTTACTCATGTTTTTCAAAGGGAGGGTTCAAACCCTCTCAAAAGAATATTTTTGACTAAACCGCCAGCACACAGAAGAAGAAAACTTGAGATGAGATGGAAAGATGCAGTGGAGAAGAATTATGGGGACCGTAACTGGAGATTAATTGTCACATAGAGGCCTGCATGGTGATTGAATTAATTTATTAAGCGGATAAATTCTCTGTATTTCGTAATACTAAACCAAATAAATTGTATTGAATATATTTGGCGTTAATTTTGTAGATATTAATTATTCACGATTAAATTAAACTGCGTGATATAGTGATATTTCTACTTTATTTAAGTACTACCAAATGCTTTGTATCGTCTTCCGAAATTTAATTCGAAGTCGACGGTACAATATCACCAATATAGGCAAATCGGCTGTTTTCAAGTATTGAATATATTTAGCGTTAATTTTGTATGTATTCACAATTAAATGAAACTACGTCATGTAGTATTATTTTTACTTTCTTTAAGTTCTTGAAGAAAGTAGAAATAATATTACATCACGTAGTTTCATTTAATTGTAAATAAATTGTATGAACTCCTGTTGTAGGTATAAATCTCTAAAAAACAGTTTTCATATGTGGTTCGCTCAGTAATTCATTAGACACTAAACCGTAGAATATAATCTCACTCAAAATTTTCATATGACTTAAAGCAGTGTATACTTTCCTTTTGTAGAGTTCTTTTTACTACAAAAGATCATTCATTTATAAGACTTAACCACACTTAGTACTCAAATTCTAGTATTTGGTACTAGTGAACTTGATTGTTGATTGTTAAGAAGTTGAATGGAGGGGATAAGAAAAGTCAGATCCTCCCGCAGAAGGAATTCTGTAATAGTAACTTTGGTCGATTAATTCTATGCGGGTAGATCCTAGTTAGATGACTGCCGCACTCAATGGTCCTCGCTCGTAATTATATTCATCAGTGGTCTAAAAATTTATTTTGAGATTATCAAGTTTTATATCAATTATCGTAAGTTTTCCTTGTACATGAAAATAAAATTAAGTAAGGAAACTCTTATTGGTTATGATCGTGTCTATTTAAGATCACTTAAAATGAACATCTTGTACAATTGCACATCGGAATACACTTTGTAAGAAAGTAATTACGACGATTCTAAATGTTACATTTTTTGAGAAATTCATGATATTTTTAAGCATCAGAAATTCATGATATTTTGTAAGTGAGGCAAACTAGGCTATATGCTTATATGATGAAGATAATATTAACCTATATAAATAGTTTAAAAGAAATACTGTAAAACTTCAAATATTTATACAGACCTGTGCGTGCAGAGAACTCTCCTAGTGCCACTTAACAAGTTTTTATTATTAGATAAATATATTTTATCTGTTTAATGTGTACATATTTTAAATTTAATAAAAAATGTGACTTATGATATATATACATTATTAAAAAAAACAATTAATTTGTTTACTTAAACGAAAAGCAACTATAAATCTTTTCCATTTATTTGATTTGTCCATTCGTATATTTTAACTTAAGATCGAAATGAAGATTATTTTCTAAAGCAAATTATTTAAAGACTTTCTATGTTATAGCCAATAGATGACTGTCTAATATTAAAATCCTTAAACCATTACAGAGAAATTTATTTTCATAAAAGGCAAAGAAAATAAGGCAAGCTCGAAAATTTGAAAATATTTTTGATCTGAAATAATTATTTCACTTTATATAATTGTGAGAAATGAAACACATTTTTAAATTATTGGAAGAAAATTCTGCCTTCAATATTACAAAAATTGCAAAAAAAATAATATTTAATATAAAGTATAAATTGTATTTTATTTCAAATTTAATTCCCCGCATTTGCAAGTCAAAGTGAAAAAAGTTAGTATTAATTTAATTCTGGGCATTTAAGAAATAATTCTCACTAAACCAATTACACTGATTCGTTTCACTAACCAAAAAATTGTAGTTTGCAAATTATAAATATGTGACAGTATAATTTCTCTCAAATATTTATTAAAAGTTATTTAAATTAATGCCATAGCGATATAACAAATAACTTTTAAGAGGAACATATAAAGGGATCTTTCCCTAATATATTAGAGTGAACAAAAATTTATGCCGATACCTTGCTTTAAAGATATGTAAAATTGAGTTAATTAATGTATATAAACTTAATTTAATACAATAAATTAAAATATAATTACTGAAGACTCGTAAATATAAAACCATTTTCATTTTATTATTCGGTAATATACTAAATAAAATAACATGTAATATACTAAATAAAATAACATATATTTAGGACAAAATTCCTGAAGTAAACGCAACCGCCTAAAAATATTAGTATTTCAGGAGTATTCATTAGCGGCACAGCACGTATCGTGTCCCCTAGGAGCACTCTAACACAAGTGTTGATTAATGGGACATGTCAAATCACGGAGAGATAAGCGTTTCTTCATAAGCTCCATAAATCATTCATTCTCATTCAGTTCAAATGTATTTCACTATTATTTCATAATGTGTTACTTCATTGTATATTAAGCCAGATTTTTGAAGATAAGTATGTTTTTATTTAAAAAATTTGTTGGTTAAGTAAAAGTGCATACAAGTGTTTAAAGAGAGTAAACCCATTAAAGTATTTTTGGTTACGTAAATATATTGTTTAATGTATCATTTGCAGACGTAAGTTAAATCAGTTGATTTCCTAAATCTTCCTTTATTATTTAGTATTTATTTCAATGAAATCATTTTGCATTTAAATAATTACTAAATCCGTTTCGAATTTTTTACATACCTGGTTAAAAAATAGGGGGAAGTGGGGTTGATTACTATAAAACATTGTGTAGATTGAAATTAGTATTGATTTGATGGTAATAGTAGTTCATAAAGTAATACTTTTATTTTATATTCATTTGCATTTTAAAGATTTTCTCTAATGACACTCCACTCGATAGGATCCGTCAAAAATATTGTTTATCTCTGAACACAATATGGAGGGATAAGGGGACGGGAGGAGGTTTAATACTCAAGAAAAGAAATATTAATGATTTGTAATTTTCTATTATATATATTTGTGCATGTAAGTTAATTAAGTTTTCTTGCAAAAATCCATCACAATCGAGCTTAAAATGAGAAAAGTACCATGGTGTAAAATACGAACAGATAGGACAAAATTAGAAGGGTTCAATATCTAAAGGATTCAAATGGAATCATATTACTCTGGAAGAGTCCACTGTCTATTCATAGAACCATCCATGTTTTGTCAGAGATTTCTAACTACCAATCGAAATAAGTCTGAAACTCGTAATTTGCTGGCACAAAACTAAACATGACATTTAAAATGCCTTTAAATTATATTTCGAGGGGTCTCCAAGCATGTAAAGTGGAGCTGAATTTCTTTTTTCCCATAGACATATGGAATATCAATGAAAACAGCTCTTAGTGTAAAACACAAATTTGTTTTTTTTTAATTTTTCACTAAAATAACAAATAAGTATCCCATCCAACTGCTCATTTTTTGATAAAATTTATTACCAGATCTATCCGAAAAATATCTTTAAATAAAAAACTGTAATTCGGCTATAATATTTTTCTTGTAATAAATAATATTATTTCTATTATATTCAAACAGCAAATACTAAAAACACTGAATTGACATTTTAATATTAAAAAACTTAGAGTAATAAAAGCAAAGTATTTTTTTAGAAATTCGCTACATTTTTATATCCGCGAAAGACATGCCAGTCAATATATTTCTGAGCGAGAAATGACTTTAATATTTGTATATAGCATAAAGAAAATACTAAGTATCCTTAAATATTTATATTTTAATAGGTACGTGAATATATACGAAACCTTCGTAGTTCAGTTTCTTTTCGTACTAACAGGTTTTTCGTCAATTTGGCTAAGGGACCCTAAAAGACAGATATATACACTTTGTCTTGAAATCTAAATGAAATATTAAGCATTTTCATTAATAAAATATTAATTTCAGAGATAATTTTTTTGAGAAAAAATATCCTACGCTTTTACACTGAAATATTGTACTCAATAACAAACATGACTTACACTAAAATACTTATAGAGCAGACCGAAAATTTATTCGATAATTATTTTTTTTACTTTTAGCGTTGTATTTATGAAAGCATGTTTTCTTTTAAGCTGTTTAAACTCTTAATTAATTTCTACTTTTTTCGTATTATATTAAAGCAAAGAATATTTTTTGTACTTGTTTTAGATTATACTTAGAACTACTTTTACAAAATTCACAATTTATTAAAAAAACTTCTGCAAAATTCAAATTAGCAGAGCAACATTGTTGATTAAGTTGAAGTCTCTCTTGTTGATTCTGTGTTTGTGGGCGACTGAGCTCGCATTCTCTCCATCTTTGTCATAAATTATTAGTATTGTAAGGCATATATCCCGTAAGCTCGGAAATTTCCCATAGTACGATCTGAAGTTCTTTGTAGAATAAAATCACAAAATGATTTACTCTACAAAGAACTCTTTCGTATACTTGCCCAAATGCAAAGTTTGGACCTGAATATTATATTATTTATACAACAACTAAAAGCCCAAAAACAGAATACGTTGTTCTATTATCGAATTCACTATCTAACTTCCCGCTTACTTCCATTGGATCAGTACGATGATACCATTTTATTCGTCACCGTGGTGTGTTGGGTTGAGCGCATGACCGCGCACCGCGAGGACCTGGGTTCGATTCCTGGCCGTTCATCGAAGCGGGACTGGTAGAAGTCTAACCTTTCGAGGCTCTTACGATTTTTCCATATGAGATATTCTTCATCTCATGTGGACACGGCAACAACAACATACCATTTTATTGGGTTTTCATCAGAACTACACACAACTGCCAAGCTTCATTATGATATAAAAATTACAAGTCCAAACACAGTCAGGATACGTTGTTCTGTTATCGAATTCAGTGTCTAATTTCCGGTTCTATTTCATTATTTTTGCTGATAACATATTATTATATTGTCATCAGAACTACACAACTGCCAAATTTTATGATGATATAACAATTAAAAGTGCATAATATTCTGTATTGTAGATTCCATTACATAGTTAGATAATTAGTTACAGGTTGACCTAATAAAATTGTGTTAAAAACAAGACATTCGAAATATGACATTCGTAATTTTTGATGTCATTTAAATAGAAATTCAAATAACTTTATTTTCCAGGATCTACTTCAAAAAAGTATCAGCTTTTTAAACAAGGAATTTGACATTGCTACTTTCACGGAATAACTTTACAAGATAGACCTTTGTAAGATAGACCCAGTGTAGTAAATAAAAAATTAAAATTTTTCTGAGTAATAATATAATTAACAATTAAGGAATACATAATCAAGTATGAGCCGTATTCGTCATAAAAAGTAACGACATGACGTAATAGTAACTATTTTTAAAGTATCCAAGATGTTCAATTCATGCAGCGTCACTGTCATGGTCATGTTAATTATTAGTTTCACTTTGAAGTCTGGAAAAAACCGAAAAGTTGTTAGAGAAAATAAAGCATACACTTGTTTTACGGTATATTTTCTTTAACGATTTTTCTATAATTTCCCGGACTTCAAAGTGACACTAACAAGTGACATGACCATAACTGTGACGCTACATAAATTGAACATCTTTGATGTCCAATTTACGTAATAACGGTAATTAACCGATTACTGAAATGCTTATCATTTTTATATTTTACTCGGAATGGAAAATCTTTATTTTATTCACAAAGTGAGTAAGTCAGTGTTTTTTTTACCAAAAGACGCGATATGGTTACATGAGGTGGAACAACTTTAAACTTGTTGCTTCAAGTCCCTCCCATCCAAAGCTTAATTGTGCAGGGTACATGTGGAATGTAGTGACAGACCTTAACTCGATCAGTCGCCTGACCACTCTATGGCCTTAATTGTTCATAATGAAAGAGACCCACCAGCAAGTATCAAAGTAGTAGTACATTGAACTAGAGGAGCAAACTCTGAGATAGATTGCACATTCCGGGGAGAGAGTCATCGCCACATCATTAAAGTTCAATAATTATAACCTGAAGATAACGAGGAAAGATTTGTTAGAAAATATTGAGAAGCCAAATTTTGCAATGTAATATTATGAACTCAATTTCTAATAACTAATGTCAAGGTAATCTTTCGGCTACTAAACAGGAAACTGATTGACGTCTTGTAAAACTCAAATTGCCGGAACTAGGAGTCTTACATATAATTTTTAAGAGACGATCTAACCGACTTTCTAGAGAATGTATATGTATCGATTTGCAGAATTGTGATATACAAAAACGATAGCGCTTCCTGTCATCGTACCTTGAACGTCCGAAATTATTCATGAGTAAACAAAATATTCTCTGAGAAATGAATGTGTTTTGGCGATTCCATAGTTTAGCCTTCGATGTCGTTTGAATTCGATTTATATCCAATCAACTTTTACCTTGGAATATAATAAGGAGTTAACACACTCAAATAAAATCGCAGTTTGGAAAATTGAAACCAAATCTTATGGAAACCAAAGAAACAAATAAAAATAATACAATGCCAATGAAATATTTAAAAGATAATTTTATTCACAAAAGTTACATTGAACAAAATAAACACATTTCTAACAATTTTTATTTAGTTTTAATTCTTCCTTTTATTACTTACAAAAATTATATTTTTTCGCTTACTACACTCTAAATATAGTTTTACAAGGAAACCACGAAATTGGCAATGTCAAATTTTCCAATCAAAAAGCATGACATCCGAGGATTTTTGAAATAAATTCTGGAAAAGAAAAATTTATGTGAACTTTTTTTTAAATGGCGTGAAACATTTAATTAAAAAGCTGGTGTTTCGAACATTTTTTTCTATTAATTTTTTGACGCCTGGAAAAGATGTAAATAATTTTTTTATTCTGAATAGGTCAGTTAGCAAAGTAGTGGATAAAGAAAAGCGAATTCCTATCACAATTATTCATGCGTGCGTGCATACCTGTGTGTGTGTGTGTAAATATAAGTATCTGTGTTTATTTTTTATAACACTTTTCATCTGATATAGGTATTGAAAATCTAAAAAAACGGCTAGTTGCCGCCATATTTACTTTTTTCGTGAAAATCCATATAATAGACACGCGTGAACATGACACTCCTTTGCTTTCGCACAATAGGGTAAAAAGTACTTTAATTTTGAGCTTACTGGGCGAATGGAATATAGAAAATTGTGGACCTCGTGAACAACAAGATGAAATTACAATGATTTTAATGGACATATTTTGCATTCGTTGACTACGCTTATGTATAATACGTACACTTGAAATGGTTAGAATTGAATGATGTGGTAGTGCTTTAAATAATTAGCTAAACTGCTCCAAAGTGCCATATTTTTAAATTTTGAAACATATCTTATCCCAGATACCAATAATTACATTACAGGGCAGGACAATGCGTCGACATATGCAGTAACTCTTTTTGATTTTACAAATTTCAAGATTATAAAATCCTCTAAACCCAGACAACAATAATTTCTTTAACGTATCAACGTCATACTCTTTCAAAAAAATTCATTAATTGTCGTTGTTTCAAATGAAAATCATAAGGTTAAGTGTTTAAAAATTTGAAATCAGCTATACAACATTGATATTTTTTTATAAGACATAAAAGATTGGAAAGACTAAAGGACAAGAAATCTGAAGAGTAGTGATTTTGTACCGCCATTTTTGTCAAGTATTTTGTCAACATAATGGATGATAAAAACGTATTCAGTCATTATATCTTGTCAATTGTTTTAAATATTTGTAAATAACTATTATGTAATGTGAAGTTTAATGAATATTTTCAGAGAATTGGGATTAAGGTTAATTCATGTTTGCTAGAACTTCATATATGTGTCTTTTCATAAATGTGTCTTGAATTCCGTTACACTTAAAATTATTGCGCGGTATAATTGGAACTTGAATTTATATAATTAAAACTTTTCTTTTCTTCTGAAGCAAATTAAGTATTAATCAGTATAAAACTGAAATTATTTAAAATTTACATCGATTTATTAGCTAAATAACCAGAACAAAATTTTTACTATTCATGTAATTAACTTGAAAATTTTCACTGTCCGTTCACTGATATATGGGTTCCTAAAATAATAAGTAATAAAAAAAATGTATTTAACATACATGATTATATCAAAACTGGTAAGATTTTTGGTAAAATGACGAATTTTTTTTATTAATTTAGTAGAATTTGCTATGTAATTTCTGCATGCTACTCTTACGAGTTAACTTATTTCGATAAAATTGTTTGTATATTTTATTTTGGAATATGATGCGTCGTAAATAACGTGAAAGAGTTGAGCACACTTTTAGCATAATATTGTCAATTCTTGTATTTTTCAGGAACTATATTCGAAACTTCTATGTATTTTTACCTTTTATTTTCCTTAAAAACAATCTCTAGATTTGCATCACTTTTCGGTTCAATCAATTCGTTTGACAGATTTTCGTAATCCAACCTAAATCTGGATAATAATAGATTTTCTACCCTACCAGAGGTTTTCCACGAATAAAAGATAAATTTTTAATATTTGTTAAATTATGAAACTTTTCGCGATCTGGGAAACAACTTTATTTCCGCTCTGTAAACAGTGCCTGAAATCGTTAAGCTTTTTTATAATATCCAACAGAACAGGTACACACTATCACACAGATAGGCTACTATAACCACCATCCTTTGTTTTCACGGTCTATTTGTTGGAAATGTTATGGTTTCTTTTGTAAAAATATATTCATTTCGTACCGTAAAATAAAAAAAAATTATTTGGACTTTTCCACCCAACCATCGCATCGAGGTATATGAAAGAAAATAATTTAATTACTCTTCATTTCCCCCAACCTCCTATGGTTCAATTCTCGTTCCCAAACATAATTTACTATATCACGTTAATGTTCGTAACAATTCGTGTTCATTTTTAACATAAAGATAAGTGTTGCCTAATTTATTTATCTGACAATTAAATGATAAAATAATTAAACGACAGTACATCATCCAGTTCCGAGTCACGCTGACGGACACTGCACTCTTTATTGGTAGCATTCGCTGCTATTTGTTCCAGCGTATGATAAAAATTAGCAATTTTACAGCTCATGCATTCACTCATTTATTAACAGATTGTCAAAACCTATATATTGGTCACTTCCCAAACAATTGAAATGGACGCATATGTTTATTAAAAGATATAATTCAGAAATCCCGAAAATTGTAACTAGAAACAAAGTTTATGTCCTTGTATCTATCAAATTCCATACCTAGCAAGTTTCTACAGCTCAATACATATTATATGACAACAGAACTGATTATAAAAATGAATAAACAAACCATATGTTTATCTATTCTTGATTATAGATACGATTAGTACCATTAGGAAGTAAGAAAGAGTATATTTAGGAAATAGTAATAAGAAGAAGGAGTATATTTAGGAAATAGTAATTTTTTTATAGCTATCGCTATAAAAAAATTACTATTTCCTCGAAGTTTATAAACAGAAATACCGATTTGATTACAAAAAGAATGATATTGGCTATGAAAAAGCAGATCTTGTTTTGCAAGTAGTTGGGAAATTTATGCCATGCGAATTCAGTTTGAAACACCAATAAAAAATTTGGATTCGTTCAATAGAACTTTGTCTTTAAGAAAGCAATTCGTTCCTTTTTATACTGCAAACTTAGTCATTTATGATAAAAATACCTGCTTATTATGAAGTGCTTTATTAAGGAAAAAACCGAGATATTTAATTACGGCTCAATATCAAAATTGACAATATGGGAACTGTTTACTAAGGACTCGATTTGATGGTGACATACACCTCGGTTTCTCGGCTTGATTAATGATTTCGAACCTATTAATAGTAAGTTCTCGATTATGAAGAGAGTTTACATCCACTGAACACAACGTCACCCTCTCCATGTAGTACCTATATAGTTATATAAGATTATGTTATTTGCAATATTACTGAAGAATTTTTGTATTTATTATTCTTTCTTAAGATTACCATTTTTTTGTATATTCGCAAATCTAGAGATGTGTTTTTGGGTTTTCCTATTTATTATACTTCTACATATATAATTTTATTGAACGATTTGCTATAGGCCATATGCTTGCTATAATTCAACCATATCAATACATTTTTAAATAAATAATATTATGAATAACAGAGGCGTATTGATGGGACTCAGTGCTAAGGAGTATGAACAGTGATGACTGATTGTGGAAAAAGTGAATGAACGTTAAGTAATTTTTTCACTCAATGTGACACATCATATTGAGTGATACAAAAGAGATATAGATATATTCTATGGAAGAAAATTCTATGCACGGCCTATCTATACATACATGATCGAATGTATAAATGGATTGGTACACATCATAAAAATTTGTTCAATTACATAAGACGTTAAATAGCTAACGTATGAAATTATTTTTTTTCAATAACGTTTGGTGGTAATAAATGCAATTGGCCCGTTAGTTAATAGTTTTAGTGAAAGAAAATCTAAAAGTTTAAATAATATGCATCATATTATTCAAGTAGCTTTGAAGTATTTTTCCCAATAAAAAAAATACGTTTCCAATAGTGTAATTTCATTACAAAAACTTTTATAAGCAGTAAGAAAGACTCAATTAATTTGCCGATTTGCAAACACGCGATCGTCGCGCTTTCTACACGCACGATGTTCCAGCACTAAACTTTTTGACGTGGGTAAATTCTACGAAAACTTTGTTTTATTTCATGTCAATTTAATTAAATGCGATTAAGTGGAAATTAGGTTTTGCATCATATAATTTAAATTAATTAAAACCTTTTTGTGAAGTAATAGACAGAAGTTGACAAATTGTTAAGCAATTCTCTAGTGTGTAAAGTTTGCTTCCATCGCCTATAAGTACAATCACAGCAACATAGAAGTGTTATTATTGTACAAAAATTATTAAAAGTATGTAAGTACCAATACACTCCTATCGAAGTGTATTACAATAAGTTATGAAATTAAAACGCGATAAAGGTTGGTCCTTAAAAAATGTTAAATATGTTACGAGGTTAAATCTTCAGTAAATCTAATGAATATAGGTCTTTTGAACTTATCAGATTTTACTAGAATTATAAAAAACAAAAATAAATAAAAGAGTATAAGTAATTAACCAGAGGCAACACAAGTTCTCAAGTCGGTTGGCTGACATATTAGGTGTTGTTGGCACAATAAAAACGTGTTTGTCAATTAAAGTGTTTTAGTGTATTAGTTAATTACCTAAAAATAAATACGATATATTATTGGCGACAAGTGTAAAAGAACCATAATTTATAAATACAAGTGTTCCAACAGATACCTAATATCATATAGTGATATAAAAAAGCATGGCTTACTTGTTAATCTCAAAGTGAAAAATTGTTGTTTTTATTATTGAATTTAATCGAAAAACAAATAAAAGAAGATATAAGAGAAAACTAAAATATAATTATTAGAGATTGCCAATAAACTAGCACAGAAAATTGTTTTCTTAGAAACGCATTCTATTGAAAAGGTTAGGAAATACTTACGTAAATGCATAAATAGATTAAAAACAAAAGACTGCTCCAATGGCGGCGATTACTGGTTTAAAAGTATTTACCGGTGACAATTGGAATACATATCAACAACATGTCGAATGTTGAATTATTTTGAAAGGCGTAGCCGAAGAAAAAAAGGTGCTGCTACTTATCACGTACTTAGCGTACGAATGTTTATAATTTGTTGGCAACATTGTGAATACCGAACTCACCAATAAAGAAACATATAAAAAAATATGTGAAAAACTAAAAAACTACCATCCCGTAAAAAACAATGCGCTACAGTGATAAAATTTCACAATAAGCAAAAATTTCACCTGCAAGGTTGTAGGTTAATGTAAATAGAAATGTTTTGTAGTGTGAGGTTGACACTGAAACTGACGTGAGTACTGTTACTTTAGCGGAAAAACAACAATAGTTCCAGGTTTAGAAATTAAACAATGTAATGTGATATTCACTAACTTCGATCAGTCAACTCCATTATTATTAGAGATTATTGAAAATTTAAATATTAACTATACGTATCTTAAAGCAAATAACCAAAAATTATATGTTGCAAAGAGCGGATTACCAACAATAATAGGCTATTTTTGTTGCAATTATGGTTTCCAAAATTTTAACAAAATTTATGAACACAGATAAATTAATAAACAACATAAAAAGTGAATATTATACCATATTTTAATTAAGTATGGGGGTTTTAATTGAAAGCCAATCCATTTATCTACTGAACAAGATGTAAAATCAATATTAATGCATGTGAGAACTGTTCCATTTGCGTTAAAGGATAAAGTCGATTAAAATGCAAAGAAATCGATTTTTTTGTGAATTCAGCTTGCAGGAGGTATACCTGCAGACCCCTTTAGACAAAGAATCTCAAGAATTAGTCACAACAGTTATTGATAAAGGTATCCACAAATATTTATACTTACCTTTTGGTGTCAGTACCAGTCCAGGTTCATTCCAAAAATGAATTACATAAAAATTAAATGGATTGAACATAATAGTGTACATCGATAACATATATGTATATGTAAAAACATTATCAGATACAAATAAGAAATTAAAACAAATACTGCAGAACCGCAGAGTCTGGATTAAAAATAAAATTTAAATTTGTAAATTTCTTGAAGAAAAACTAAAAAAGCCCTTACTAATACAATCCCTTTATTTCATTTTTATCAAAACTCTACAATTATATTAACTTGTAATTCAGCAGATACTGGAGTAGCCGCTATATTATCTATAAAAGACGATAATAATATCATAAGACGAGTAGAATTTTTAAGTTAGAAATTGAATTAAACCCAAATAAAATATCCTATGTTCAAAAAAGAGGCGTAAGCAATCGTTTTTGGAGTGAGTAAATTTTATGAGTTTTTATTTGGTCATAAATTTATTTTACATATTGATAATGAGGATGTGACAAAAAAGGGGGGACCAAAATACGATTTACCAAAAATGGAAGCAAGGCGATTACAATATTGATAAATTTTTCTAAGTGGGTTTAATTATGGAATTCAGCACAGAAAATCCGAAAATAACCCACCAAACTAAATATCATGCGTAGCCATTAATTGTCAAGACAAGTTAAGAAACACTTAAATGTTAGACAAAAGCCTTGAATGTAATGCTATTAATTATACAAATAATTCAGACTTTTACACATTATATTAGCAAACTATTCATATTGAAACTAAAAAAGATAAAATTTTATGTAATGTTTAAAGATAGTGTAAAGATAGATGGCCAGTAAAAAATGATCTAGGTGAAAACTGTGAACCAAATTTTAGAAGAAGAAATTAAATGTATGGAAAAAGAATGTCTATTATAGGGGTATAGAGTTAGAATACCAAAGAATATTAGATATAATGTCATGCGTAAGTTGCACGCTAGTCATTTAGGTGTAACACGCATGAAAAAAATATCAAGATCATATTTTTGGTGGCCGGGAATAGATAGCGAAATAGAAAACAAAACAAAAAATTGTATTAACTGTTTGCAAAACCATAAAAATCCAGAAGAAACTTAATTAATAGTGTGGCCTCAACTGCCAACAATTTGGCACATATTACATGCAGATTTTTTGGGTCCTTTATTCTCAAAAATATTTTTAGTAATGATGGATGCTTATTCCAAATGGTCCAAAGCATCTGTTATGAGTAATATAACAACAAAATAAACAATTGAAGTATTAAAAAGTATTTTTGTTCTTTATGGGTATTCTTTGTATTTGGTCAATAATAATATGGACTCACATGGACTAGTGAGGAATTTAAGGGCACTTCGCCATACTATACAGTATCTATATTTTTACCAACTCTAAATTGTAACAAAAAGGGTAGTCTACTGATGAGTTATTATAATACAATTGTAAACTCCTTATCTGTTCAATAATTATACATTGTCTATATCTACCATATCCAAATTTGTTCGTGGTGTTATGTATTTTAAATATAAACTCATATCCTAGAACCGTGGATACAATTGCTATCAGAATTTTGTCTATCTACTATCGAACAACGATGCAAACATCTAAACTTATTCATTTCACATACATTCATTCTATACTTTGTAGTATTATAGTTTCAAGAACACTTCAAGTGGAATTCGATACTGCGGACAAGAGTCGCTCTAATGAGAAGGAGGGGGGCCGGATCGACTTCCGATCAGAAAGTGGAGGAAAGAATGAGGTGGGTTAAAACTATAACGTCATAATGTTGAAAGTTCAGTTTAAACCTGCAACGATCTTTATATCTATTGATAATATTTAGTCGATAAGTTCGTTTCATATAAACTTGCGTGAAAATTTGTGAGTAATTAATAAACTGGTACTAAGTACCGACATTATAAAATAGTTTAATAAACTCAAGTGTCAAGAAACTGGCTAAGAAATTGGTTTGTTTACATAATATGTACCTATAGTCCATTCAAATTGAAGATGGAATGTTTGTAAACAATAACTTTTGACAGTTCAGGTATTGCAAACTTTTTTCTTACATTCACGTTAGTAATTTACTGTGGATTTATTTGCTATTTGTGATTGAAAAATAATTTTTTTAATTAGTGTGCATGTTTACACTGTGCACATATATTGCTGTGCACGTAGCTTACATGTGATGTGATGTGATGTGCTCGTAGCTTATATTATATAGATTATATTTTATATTTATGAGAAATTCAGATAAGTAAGGTGATGTGTTTCGAACAATTTAAAAGTATTATTGAATATATTTGGGGTTAATTTTGTAGAAATTCATTATTCACAATTAAATGAAACTACGTGATGTAGTATTATTTCTAGTTTCTTTAATTTCTTTACCGCGACCTAGGTTTCGTTGTATTACAACAGCTTCAGGTAGGATATTAGCATCTTTGCTAATAACCCACCTGAAGATGTTATAATACAACGAAACCTAGGTCGCGGTAAAGAAATTAAAGAAAGTAGAAATAATACTACATCACGTAGTTTCATTTAATTGTTAAAAGTATTACATAAAAAAGACATATAATACAATAATACCAAAAATTTCGATAGAAATAGTTGTGCAATTATATGTTAAGTTATATAGAACATTATTACAAAGTAACCGCAAATTTTTGAGTAATCATTAAAATATTTTTTTAAAACGACCTAATGTATAAAAATACACGAAATACAATAACATTTCATAGACAAAATACACTGCATACGTATACAATTACATCACAATGCATCTGGGCTTCACACCGATATCCAAAGATGGTTGTGCCTAATGCTAGTGCCGGCGAGGCCGGCCTTTTGGCGATATCACTGAGAAATAGTATTACAGAACATGTCATATCTATTATACAACATATTAGCAGAATTTATTTATCATAAACCTATCTATTACATCGTATATCAACAGTAATTACATCGTATATCAACGATAACAATGTTCGTTCAGTCATGCCGCGGGGCTTAATTAAATGACATTGCTCCAAGTAGAAATCTTTTGACATCGTTTAATTTAAAAGTAGTGTTTTTTCGCCACATATAATTTATTTTGTGTCCAGATCATTTTGATTCCGTTTATCTTACAGTGATATGACAGCTGTATAGGTACGGTCCTTAGAAGAACATTCACCATTTTAATTACACTCGTACTTGAAAATATCACACATTTAACACAACGAATTTAACATTATTAAACACATAATAATATATTAAACTTAATATAATACAAAATATTTTTTTGAAACACCAAAAATTTAGAGAGCAATATTGGAAAACGAGAGTACGGACATCTCCCGCCATTACATTGATAAGTGTTGCAAGCAAGCATTGAATATACGTTGTATAAATAAGTTGCCATACGTGGGCATACAGTAAACAAAAAAATATAATTGATCTCCTGAATCTATATGCCTTTGGACAAGAAGTGTGTCATTTGTGAACATATAAATAATGAATGTCGCAAATAATTATACTAGCTATGCGCTCGGTTTAATTAAGATTGTTTGTTCCTACGTAAATTTATATATGGCCACTTCAATACAATTGTTAGGTTTCGTGTTTGTGCAACAGACGGACAGATAGATAATTATACGAACCCGCATTGGTTGTCCTCAAACCAAAGAGTAATAAGTTAGCTTTACCAGATGTACATATAAAGTTTATTGTCCGGCAAAATTCATAAGCACAAGTCGGCATTTTTATCTGATAAATTGATGATTTTTTGAAAGTCGAACGAAAGTACGGTGTCAAAATAATATTATTAACAAGTCTCACGGTGTATTGACCATAAAAATGGGTATTACATTTCTTCTCTTTCTAATATATATTCAAATGTTTTTCAAATTATTCGAGTAGTATAAAAATGAATATAGGTATGTCAGTATGAAATAAATATTTAATTATTTGTCGAAGATTTGAGATGAGGTAAATATTACATTTTCCGCAGCCATTAACTTAAGTATATAATTTTTTAAACTACTTGTACGAAACACAAACCTAGATACATGTTTTCTTTTGAGAATAATATTTCAATTATTATATTATTTTCCGCTTAGTACACTATGCCGCTCATAATGCGTTTTCTCTTTGTACGACTATTAAAATGCGTCATAAGGAATCACTGCGAATGCACTATAATATATATAAATACAATCAAGGCTGAGTTTCCAGGTATTAGCGTAGGGTAATTGAATGTTATATGGCCTGTTCGATGAAACGACCAACCAACAAATTTTACTGCTGCTCTATATGTCGTGAGCTAAGATTGGTGAGCGATTGCTTCTCGAACGTGTACGTCGCTGTATACATTTTTTTTATTGAAAAAAAAATTCAAAAGTGTTTTTAAACTTCAAAGTTTCTATTTACGTAAGATTTTTTTTAGTACGTTGATATTTGATGTTGCAATGTCAATATTTTTAAAATTTATTATGTTTTTACTAACAAAATATAACAAATTCATAAATGGTGCTAAATTTAGATTCCGGATTAATCTTTCCAGATTATGCTTACATATCTGATAATCTTAAAAATGACAGAGATATTGATAAATTACATTAGAGAATGTAATAATTACATTAGAGAAAAAAAAGAGAAAGTAAAAATAAAAATATTATGAAGAAAAATCTTAATATTGAAAAGCAAAAAATGAAATTACATTCAAGTTCTGAGAAAGAATAAACGATAGAATTTCATTCAACAATTATTGTAATTCTTGTGGCAAGAAAATGAAGAAACAAGAAACGGAAAAGAAAAACTTGCACGAGAAAAAAGCAAAAGGTAACGGAAAAGGCAAAGGGAGAGGGATAATAGTCAGAAATTATATGGCCATCTTATCCTTACATGAGCGGCAAATTTCTAACGGATTTTAACATTAAAGCTTTTAAAAAAACATTATCCTAAATTGCATATATAATTTGTAGACTACATTGAAAAATATTGTAGTACCAACGTTTATTTGAAAAGAAAATATCTTGTCACAATGTTTGTTTAATTATCTACACGTCAAATATATCATAACTATATCTGCATATAAGGTAATCAAATCTAGAAATATAGCAGCGTAAGCTGACACATCTCACTCTAATGCCTTATAAAATTAATGAATAGCATATATAGTCTAGATTTTTTTAGCGTCGAGATTTTGATTATTTTCACAAAATGTTTGAAACGCCTGACTATTTCGCAAAAAAAATGGAGGGTTGCGAATTTTTCCGTGTAAAATTTTAGAATTCGTATCAATAAAATAATGATATAATATTAATATTTTAATTATGTATATACTTTAATAATACTCCGGGAATAATACAATGAATTTTATAAATAGTTGTCAGCTGATCGAATATTATATTTGTGCCAACCATATTTTAACTGTCAAATTCGATTGTTTACAAATATTCCATCTTCAATTTGAATGGACTATAGATATATTTTATAAAGTGAAAATTATTACAGTTTGATAAGAATACACTGTATATTAAAAACCTACTTGCTCCATTATTGAGAGTCAGTAAAAAAATTTGTCTCACTTGAAAAAAGGTTTGTGTGATAATCGATAAATATATGATGAGCACAAATGGAAAGTAAAAATTATAAAGTTTCCTTGTTTCATTACATAAACCTAAAAAACACGAAAATGAAAAGTATCCGTGCATACGAGTATGTATTTGCATGTACCCTGTCACATTATCCAGCACATGAATTCCTCTATTATTTTCTCTTCATAAATGTTTAAAGAAGTGTTTTTTTTAACTCCTAAATTTTAGGTAAAATAAAAATAATAATATTTATTTTTCTTAAAAATGATTCCATTAATTTTCTTCAAACTGTTGTTTCCAATATTACTAACAGTTTGAATTCAACGAGGATAGGTGTCGCAACAAGATGAGAGAGTAGAACTATTACCATTTTAAGCTTTATAAGTTCAATAACACAAAAGTTATAGCAATTAAAGGAGATGGTACAATTTAACTTTAACATCACAAAAGACATATATCTACTTCAACTCGCTTTTCCCGAGACAGTAACTTATTACCTATAATTATTTCATGCTATTAAGATAATCGTAATCAGGGAGTAAACTCCCGTGGCGCGTTGGAGATGACGTGCACAATCTTTTTTTAAACTATTAATTATTAGAGAATGTCTGTTTAACTTCCTTTATATTATATACTTTTATAAACATTAACACTTTATCTAAAAAAAATATCTAAACAATCAGTTTAGTAGAGCAGCATATTTGATTAGGTTGAAGTGTCTCTTCTTGATTCTATGTCTATGAGCGCGCATCCCATCCATTTCTACCTTGCAAGGCGTGTTTTTGGCAAGCTTTGATTAATCCAATTCTTCGCGATCTGAAAGCCACAAAAAGATTTTATTCTACTTAGAGCTACGTATACTTACCAGGTTACCTAAATTGAATTTACCTAAATTCCTTGCAATTGAATTTGGTCGTATCTTAATTAATCTAGTCATATCTTCCTGATACTTCCTGACTTAACCTATATTAATTTATAAAAATCTATAAAAATTTGATAATATTCACTTGACTAATAAATTTTAACCCCCACTCGGGAGTTATAGAAATAATTTAAATACAAATATTTTGAAACTTTTCCTGAATCATGCAAATGCATCTCTGTTATATAGTGGCTGCAATTGAGCTCCTTCGCTAAAATAAACAGCTGTGAGATCGTGCAGAACAAACTTAAAGACCATAGTCCTCGTTCTTGGTTTTCGTGAACCAAATTGATGCATTCGCGTAATGTATCGTTGACTCGTCTATAGCATGGCCTGCTTTATATATGTCGGTCTTCACGTAATGACTCGAATTGAACTCATAAAGTAAACTTGAATTCACTTTTAGGCTTAGCGCTAACTTTCGTTCAACCAGCACAATTTATACCTCTTAATATAATACTCTGAAACTATCAAAAAACTTTTTAGAATAGTTTAAAACTAAGGATTTAATATTACTACCCAATAATTTCGTGGTATGTACACATACACTACATGCATTTTAGACATATAAATTGCAATGTAAGTATAAACGATCATTGCTTTACTTGTACAATATTTATACTCACATTAATTTTTCGATTTCTTGTTATTATTTTTATAACCACAATACATAAAATAGAGACAATACAATACAGGGACTATGAATTTACTTTAAACTTGATTTAGTTACACCTTAAATTATTGTTGGCTCTAGTTTATTTGTGAGAATAAACTTTTTGACTCTACTCGCATAATTATTACATGTGGTAAATTCTTTGTTATCTTTTGCCTGGCTCATCCTTGAATAAGAACTATTTTGAAATGAAAAGGAAATGATTTGAAAGGAAAAGGGAAAATAGGATGATTTTCCACAATCACCGCAAAAGAGAATCTTAGTTCAATGAATTAATTGAAAATTTAGACATTCCCATACTGCATTCGTAATTATTTTTGTTACGTATAACTTCATTCCTCATTCATTTTTCAACGTATTTTACTATTAGTGCTGGAAATATTTGTTTACGAAATTACAGTTGTTTTTACTCATTCATGTTTTAACATGACTATAATTGATTTCGAGGGTTGCAACCTAAAAGTGTCGATATCAAAGAGCTTATTTTTGCGGATGCTTTTCAATTATTATTTTGTATCTCACTTTCCTTGGAAGCCGATTTACATATTGTTTATGGTAAATTTCTGAAATCTTCCTCTACTCTTATAAAAACAATGTAAATCTCTAGCTTCTAATGTTTAAAATATCGTTCCATAATCGACACCATTATGAGTACGATGTTAACGCACACTTTGAAGAAGACACTTTATATACAGCTGATCGAGTACAAACTTATATTATTGCGTGGCAAAGCAATAACTGCAACCATTCCACAATGTCGATACTGGTTAACAAATTGTTAACCCAAGTAATATCATTTTTGGTTTTTATCTGACTACTGAAATGTGTAAACTAACATATAAATACATCTATTAGAAAATACCATATTCGACTTATTTATACGCAATTATTTTAATGTAAATTAATAAAATGATTTGTCCGAAATAGGCTCTTAGCTAATTGATAAGTGTGGCAGATATTTCAGGTACTGTACAAAATATCATTAAAGATTAATAAATTTAAAAAAATACGCTGTACAACGGAAAGAAAAAAATATTATTCGCGTTCTAATAAAATTCTCAGTTTATTTATAAATTTCGTTCGGAAAATATAATTGGTAACTTATTAAAGAAAAAAAAATAACTAAAGAAATTTCACAAATATTTTACTCGTATACCAAAATGGAAAAAAGATCTAAAATTTGTAAGAATGGCCATTAAAATGGCAGAATAAATATTTATTCTGAATATATAAATATTCAAACTTTATTTGTACCTAGTAAGGTAAAAATTAAAAAAAAACAATGAAAAAAACATCCTGGCGACATTAAAGTGTTGTAAGAGTAAACTGATAGTATTTTCTTATGTTTCTTGGTTTAAACGAGTATGTTGAGGGGATGGCTACTTTTACTAACTGCCACTTATTTTATTTTATTTGGTTGTATAAAAATATAGTCAATTCAAGTTCCTGAACAAAAATTAGTAAAATGTAAACTTACAATCTATGGATTTCCTGCGGACAAGGCAAAATTAAAAAATATTTTGAATGGATATGGAGCAAAATAGCTATAATATGTCTTAATAGAATAATACTTCGTTCGTTTTGACTGAATGATATCTTAATGTCGTGTTTCCTAATTATTTTTAAGTAAATTTTTCTTGAGAGATACCCGAATACTATATTTTGGGACTCTATCTATGTACCTATTGTGCCACCATTGCTGTCCACCAATTGACAAGGAGGCAGTCGAAGATTTTTTTCAGATAGATTATAAAGGCAAAATTTGTAAAAAATAACATTAAAATTTACTGAAAAGTACCTTATAAATTGATTTCGTTCAATTATCTATACATATAATAAAATTTAAACAGAGTAAATTCTGTACGTGGAAAATATTATAAATAGGGTGATTTAGTGTATAGAATGATAACAGAAGCCGGAAAATATTTTTTTTCTAATGATTGTTTCTAATTAATTCTGTTTGCATTTTATTTCATACGTCAATCACCCAAAATTTACTAGACAGATTTTGATGAAATTTGACATGGTAATAGTTTGTAACCAAGAGCAACACATGACAGAAAAAAAAATTATTCCGAATTTCACGCAAATAAAACCGTGGGGCGCAGCTAGAATTTATATAATGTTGCTTCCCGTCCGTGACATCTTTTTCAATCATTTACCACTATACTTCCCAACTGACTTGCACCCTCTAATATTCGGCCTTCGTATAATTAAATTATGAGTATCCGTCCGTCTATCGTGGCCTCATAGTTTATAGAGTTCTAGGGCTGTGCACATAAAATGTTACGTAGAATTTTAGTATTTATGCGATTGGATAGGTATACCAATTACTGAAAAGAAAATATATTTTTTTAGGATTCCACACTTCAATGAAATGGAACCTTTGCAAAATCATTAACGTATCCTTCCACCATACATCTGTCATAGCCGATTTTCTGAGTAAAAGTTAGAGGTATAAACTTAAAAAAATAAACCTCGCATATATCTTAATATGCGAGGTTTATTTTTTTATTATTAAAGGTACCTAAATATATAAGGAACCTCCGTGGTACGAATTCTACACGTGCTTAACAGATTTTTAATTATTCAATATTGTAACCTACAACAAAACTCATTTTTTATTGTTAACGATTGTTAAAAATATTATGGTATGATAATTGCCAAAAAATTATTAATTTCGAAAAAATAAATCAATTGATGAAATAAAAAGTAGTTTAACCAATAAAACTTTTTTCCTATTATTCATACAGAATAATCACGCGGTTCGCTAGAACCCAGCAAGTCGAAACGTTGACTTTAATAAACTATCTCAATTTGACTTTAATAGACTATCTCAATTTGATCTGTACTTCCGACAGATGTCAAAGTCCCATTTTTTACCCACGATGTAACGGAGGAGGTATATACAATTAGGGGGAGGTATGTACATGTAGGTTAATGTTCCCATTTATCTTCAAAACGGTTTGACCAATTTAGATACGGTTTTCTAAAAAATATTTGGGACTAATCGGCGATGGTTATTAAATAGGTGTTATGGTTATTCCTCACCAGGGACCCCATAAACGTTTTGTTTCAAACGAATGTTCTCATTTATATTCAAAATTATTTGACCGATTTGGACACGATTTTCTGCAAAATATTCGAAACTAATCGCGCTCGCCAGCTGGCGCTGCAAAATTTTGTTGTAAACGAATGCTCCCATTTTTCTTCAAAACCATTTTACCGATTTAGATATGGTTTTCGGAAAAAAGTTTTTGATTTAACGGCAATGGTCATTGGTCAGTTGTTATGTTGTTAGCTCGTCAGAGGGCGCTGCAATAAAGATTTCGGTCGGTCTAGATTAACTACTTCGTGGTCTTTCTTCGGCTTCGTCGAAGTTCTAACATGTTGAGAAACATTCGTTCTAATTCTTCCAATACTATGCCGTTGTGTGGATTGTTGGAGAATTTTCTCTCATTTAGATCATTTATTACTTCGCCGTCTAAAGATCATACTTTATTAAGAGCCACATAAACTAGCCTTTTGGAGAATATTTTTTGAAAGCTTAGTTATTGAGACTAATAACAAAAGCAAAATTAAAATTTTGATTCAGCCCACAACAGATTTAAACATTTTTATCGAAAAAATATGAAAAAAAGCAAAATTAAAAATTATGAAAAAACCCACGACGGATATAATAGTTATAATTGACTATAAAAAATGTGACTAAAAGAGAGTAAGACCCTACAACTACAAACCCAAGATAATCAATCGGAGCTATCATTACCATTTCCGTTCGCAATATTAATTACATTACAGGAGCATAGAGAAGCTATTTGCGCACCTATGAGAATTTCAGTTAAGCACGAACTGATAAAATTGCAAAACTTTAGTGTGTAATTATATTAATAGGTGTTTACTTTCTTTTAGTCACTTTTTTATAGTCAATTACAACGACTACTCTGTCATGGGTTTTTTCAAAAATTTTAATTTTGCTTTTTTGAAATATTAATTTACGATTTCTGCTATTAAACTTTTCTTTTGTTCCGCTGAACCCTCTTGACGTTTAGGGTTTAAATATGTTATAATCGACACAATGACATAACATTTCTCGAAAGTCTTGCTTGCATGTAATTTTACATATAAAATCTATTCTCTGCTACTGTGGTAAATGTGATTATGTTATAATAAATTAATGTAACATTGAATTCGTCAAATATAAAAAACTTAACGAAATTAAATATTTCAATCGTGTTATAATGACTAACTAGAAGTTAAATATTGGCAAATTGTGTAATTATAATTGATAATTATAATTGTGTTAAAAATAAGCCTAAATATTTTCTATTTCTTTGAATCGAAGTGATTTTGAGTCTCACTACTTTTTACATATGTACAACTTTACTAAAATAATATGTATGTTTTCAGGTATATGTTACACTCCTTGATTTAACAGATGTGCATAAGATTTGAGTATATTTAATAATGAAACTGCCATCTTAAAATCTAATATCCAAGTTATATCAGGATATTATTACACTCACCATTTATACAACGTATAATATATCAAGGAGATAAATTCACGAAAATAATTAAAATTACTGTTGGAGCAATCATTTACACACTTATATGATCAGTTTAGCAGTTGTTTTTCATCAGTTAGCTATGTTGAAAAACTTAATTTCTTAAGAAAAATATTGCACAATTATTGTGAATTTTACATACACACCTTCACTGAATATATGAATGAAAGTATGAATATAGTTACACTATGAATATCTCTTTCCCATAATACTAATCAAATGGAAAACCAATGTTGTTTAGTAGATCGAGATGATTCTTTCCTCTTTGGATACGACCATCTACGTCCTGTTTCTAATAAATTCAGTACAACTCAATATTCTTAATACGTGTATTAACAAGCATTGTGATATATTTTAATTATATTGATAGCTATTTGAATCTACATTGAAGGCGATGAGAAAAAAATCTATGATGCCGCCATAATACCTTTTATTTCCAGAAGGTATACGTAAGACATTTGCTTAATACGGGACGCAAAAAAGGAAAGAAAAATGACAGATCTCATTTTCTAAAGCCCATTACGCATTAAACGGAAATAAAACGGTGTGTCAAGACGACGTCACTTCCACGGAAATCGGGGGCTCCGCTCAATATTCAAGAGAGTATTATCAATACGTGTTCTCTCTCGGCAACAGCTTTGCGGAAGCAAAGTCGTTAAAATGTTATTTTCAAGGAAATTTTTATCTTTTTCAGAAACTCCGTAAACATGGAAATATGATCAGTCTCTTTTATATATTCTGCTTTATAAATTAATTATTTTATAGTGAAACGATATGTTATTTTATTAATTGAAATGAAGATAAAAGAGGAATAATTCGAAGTTATTGATTACTCATTTCAAGTATTAGTTTTAAGTACACACACAGACACACACACACATATATATATATATATATATATATATATATATATATATATATATATATATATATATATATATATATATGTATATATATATATATATATATATACCGAATACGCTCATGTCACTGAGCATATCAGTGTGATGCCCCTAAACATGCAGAAACATACCTAGAAACGTATTTAAAACAATATTATTACCAATAAATTATTAAATTAATTCAAACTATAAGTGAGTCTTGTGTACATCGCGCACTATTATCTGTTTAAATCTATCGAATATCGTTAACTAAATATTCTGGTACATTACGTGAAAACCTGTCTTTTCATTCATTTTCAAAAGATTCTAGTTATTTCAAATTAAATTTTATAAATGCATAATGTTTTTTATTTGAAACAATCTATTTAATTGTAAAAAAAATATACTATTAACAGGAAAATGTAAAACGAAAGAATATTATAGAACGATTTATCATACTCATAGTAGCAATACGTCAATTTATATTTTTTGGATCTTAAGTAAAGTTTTTCGACTACAAGTGATGAAATGGTTAGAAACATGGATGTCAATTGAATTCTCTATTAATCTTCACGCTTATGCTCCAAACGTATTTTTTATGTTATTCATTGTTATCAAAATAATTAAAAATATAATAACAAACATCCACAACTTCACGGTCTCTTCCATAAAAGTGATAACACTTTTATTGAAGGGCCGTCAGCGTCTCCGCCTTCAACCTATTTCGTTTCAAAAAACAGTAGATGACATCATAACTAAATATACTGCTATTGTATTTTCGTATGTCCTTCATCATTAGACCAGTGACGAAATTTATTTTTTTTTTTGACGTCTCGACATATATAAGTAAACATATTAATATGCTGTAAGAATCTGTCAAACATATTTTTACTAAATTTTGTATTTCTATATTAAATTACGGTCGTTATTCAATGCCTTCAAATATTTGTCTGCATTGTTGCAAATAGTAAAATAACGCTGGAAAAAATTTTACCTGAAATTCATTTATGGACAATACTTTGAATTTCAGTCAAAATTTTAAAGTATATGGTAAATCAAAATTTTAAAGTATATGGTATATTATATGACTTTTTCGTTGGATAGTTGGTAGCCCATAACAATTTTCCACAGAATATTTCACTCAGATTTTTCACGCTCTGTTAGCAGTCATTACCTGACCATGGCAAAACCAAAAAAGGTTCTGAATTTAATTTCATAGCAGTATGCATATTCCCTCGTCATTCCGAAACTACTAATCTGAATTTCACAAATGAGATATCGTTTATTCGTCTTAATATCCTGAATAAAACAGGCTTTAAAATACATGATATAAATAATAGATTTTTTTAGCACGGTAAATATTAATGGCTGATATTAAGTGGAAAGTACAAGAAACAGTCTCATGATAAGCATTATGAGCTGCAGCCCAGATGCTTTACCTTTCCTCAAAAAAAAATCTACAAGATTTGTCCTTTTTATTTTTTTAATTTCTTATCATATTTTTGTACATTTTTTATTTGTTACACTAGAAGGGTGTTTTTCCACTAAGAAACATATACTTAAATAAGGCAAGACTAAAAGCAGAAATATTTTTTTGCTTTTAGGTTTGATATCACTTAAAAAAGCCATGTTTATAATAACCATTTGTGCCGTTAATTCTTGAGAATTAGTAGCGTTTCTTGGATTTATGTACTCGTGAAAAAAAGGAATAAAATATTTTGAGTTGAGTAATTAAACAAAGTGGCAAAACTACCCCTTTGTTTCATTATTCGAATTTTATTTTAATAAACAATAATAGCAAGTTACATACATGGAAAAAGTAACTAAAACAGTTTTTATTTTTTTTAAATTACCTTAATATACCTACTTACAACAGCGTGATTGGGATGAATATGAATAAATTTCATATCATTTAATTAAAATCTTCCTAGCTTATGGGATTCATATAATAACCCATAGACGTAGTTACATATGTACTTATTATTGTGTCGCTAAAAATATTAATATCATCGTTACTAACGTCCAAAAGCTTAGTATCAGAAAGAAATAAATTAAAACAGGAAAATTTATACCTAGAAATTAGAAATTATGACAGAAATTTTATTTCACACTATTGCAAATGTATTACGTGTATATAATTTTAATAAAACTACATAACATTTTTTAAAATATTTTTTGAGAAAAAACCTTTTATTCATATATCTAATTTACACAGTTTATGAAAAAAAATAATTTAAAAAATACGTTCATGATTACCTTATATTTTAGTTATATCAAAAAACGTTTACGACCAAGTCTGAAAAGTAGGTATCGCATTTTCCAGATACGTAATCGTAACTACAAAAAAATATTATGAGCATACCTCTCAGAGGCTATTTCACTACGTTTGTTAATCTAAATCCCTTGACAGAGAAAAATGAGTTACCCTTCGATCTAGTTCATTCCATACTAATTGGGTAAAGGAACCATTACATAATTTATTTTATTTTGTTTTTTTTTCTGCCCGATAAATATTTGAGACAGTTCAGATGATTACTCGAAATTAACTTTCTATTGAAAGAAAACTTTCCATCCAATAATATTTAATAAAATGTCACATTCCCACATTTTCTTAAAAGATTTTAAAATTTCTCCATGTGGCTTCCTATTTTTTTTTTATTTTCCCGTATATTTTTAAAAAATCCCACATGCCACATCCATGCTTATTGTTTACATAGAATAAGCTTTTAATTTCACATAGAAAAACTTTTAATTGTTCGGCAAAGCACGAATATTCTACCTTAAACGCAATTTAGATTCATCCCTTCGATGAAAAATAATTCGTTCTATTGGCCTCTCATTGAATTTTTATGTTTTTAGTCCCATTTACTCTTTTTGGCTTGTGTCTGGCTGTACTTTTCAGCATTTTTGCAATCAAAACTTAATTTAGATCAGTTTCAATCGAAACAATTTTGATTTGAAATGCGATTTTTTTGTTGTTTTGTTGTCACTTGGAACTATATAAACTTCTTGTTGTCTTTTTTCAGTTCCTCTTTTTCTTATTATAATTATTATAGTAGATTACATGAAATAATAAGACTTTTTTGTGATTTTTCACTTACTGTATCTTTCCTCATGCTCCTATATATATATATATATATATATATATATATATATATATGTGTGTGTGTGTGTGTGTAATTGAATGATCAATAACTGAATGAGTGTTTTGGAATAAACTGGATTTGGAATGCAAGTACTCGTCAATATCGACCATTGTGAACAAGCAAAAATGAATGGCGTTATGAATACGATACGAATATGCGAAGCACATATAAGATTATATTTCATAAGTATTTTGATACCGAAATTCACTCAATATTTTTCAATTTTGTTTCATAACTCGTTAATTGAAGACAAGAAATTACTTTGCACAAAACGTGCTTCTCATCTTTAGATGGAAGCTATTCTGGACGCTATTTAGATATTTTCATCTAACAACAATTTTTAATGACATATTAAAAAAAGTTCAATTCATAATCGTTTGTGCGAAAATTGCATAGTTTCTTTTGTATTAATTCTAACATGTTTAAAGCCTTTTCATTTCATATTGCACTTTTCAATTTAATGAAATATAAAGTTGTTTGAAAGCTATATTGTTCTCACATAATTAAAATGCTCTTCTCTTCATTTTCTTGTTTTCTTAAAAGCATGAAACGGTTTTAAAAAAAAATATTTTTTTTGCATATCTACTACCGTGCAGCCTATATGTTAATTTCAAGGTAATACCATCATTGACCACTACTTTTTCAATTCATTATTTAGAAAGGTATTTTTAGAGAGAATATAAGAAATTGGTTGATTCGATGATTTTGTACAGGTTTTTAAATGTTTAATATGCGTTATTTGGTTTATTTGTAATATTTTTGATAACACTGCAAAAAACAGTGAATATGTTTCTCATTCAGTTATTTATTAGTTTTGGTTTTAGTTACTGACTTCCCAACTTCACTTCGCATTCGCTTCCGTATTTAAATCTCTGGTATATTTTCAATGGAGAGTATGGATTCGTATTCTACCAATCGTTATTCAACAGAACAGTTATCCAAAATAACATTGATACGCTATAAGTGCCATGAGCATAAAAGATCCGCCCCCAATCGGCAGCTTACGTCATTCTCTCGTGAGAAGAGAAGCGATCTCATGACAGAAGGACGTGAATAATTGTTTGAAACCTAAATTAATTTTTGATATAAAGTAAAAAATATATTTTGAAAATAATTTGTAATCTATGTATTTGTCTATTTGCTTGTTCGAGTATCACGCAAAACTACTGGACCGATATGAATTGGACTTTCACTGGAGTAACGTTTGAGATTAAAATTAAATTTTAGGATACGTTTTATTCCTTTTAAATATTGCTTGAGGCACATGTTGATTTTTTATTTTTCGACGAAGTATACCTTTGAAATGAAAACGTTAATACTGGGAAACATCTCAACCACAAAAATAAAAAAAACAGGTGACTTCGTTCTTTTTTGCAATTGACATTTTTTCCAAAACGTTAATCGCTTCAGTAATTTAAATTAATATTTTCTATTCAGTTTGAAGCAAAGAATCATCTGCAAGAAAAACTGTCTTTATTACAGATTATAATGGAAATTTTGGAATCGCTTTTTGAATAAAAGACGCCTCTGTAACTAATGAAATTGTTTATAAGATACAAATTATAGAGGTGTGTCAAATTCATTTAAGTCGAGAAGTTACTAGTAACATATTAGAAAAAAACATAAATTAGTATTCTAACAATTACCTGATTTTGATATAATTTTCTCAATTTAGAAATATTTTGTGTGTTATTCGTTGATTTCTATCATTATGTATTTAATAGAATATTCAGACATGATAACCTCAAGTTTGAGGTATTAAAGAAACCTCGAATGCTTTTTATGTGGAAACTCATTACACAGGTCGCGAAATATATAGCTGTTATATTAAATTTGTCCCATGTGGTGTAGGTAAAAAAGAATTATCGATATTGACAGTGATTTGCTAATGACTATAGAAATATACCTCAAAAAAAATAGTATCGGTACGATTACGTTCTTCGTCCGTCAGTTTGTCTATCACATCCATATGTTTCAAAAATTGTTTAATGAAGAAACATTACATTTACCATATTTATACAGCTCATTGATCCGTTTATATATCAATAGTAGGCCAAAAATATTTACATAACAATTTTGGAGGGGGTAATTAAAGTAATTTTTTTTTTACATTACATATGTAGCTTCAATCTAAAGAGAAAATATTTTTGCCTTGTAGGATACCAATTGTACCTTTTCAGAATATTATGTAAGTTTTTTCTAGAAATATTGTTGAAATCTCCAAATTGCAAATGTTCTAAATTTTATAGTTTTTAAGGTATGAATTATATTTTTAAATCTCTGAAAGATACGCAAGGCAATATTTGAACATGGTGAACTATAAGTATCTGTGGTATTTATATATTATCCATGGTGTCTAAGTTACGCACTTAATAGCTCTCCTTACCTTAAGATACTTGAAACACTCGTAGTGCTTATTCCGCTTATGCTTAATAATTACTATTTGAATTCCTATATTCTGAGTAATTTAATATAATGATCGTCCTAAAACAATATATAAATTTTGAAAAAAAAATAAGAAAGATTCACTAATAATTCAATAGTACTTTCTTATTAATAAAATAATTTTGAGAAAAGCAGATTATAAACTTACAGGAATGTTACTTTTTTAAATGACTATTTTACTCTATTATCAAGTGTTAAAAGAAATGTGGAAAAATACACTCTGTTATTAGGTATTTTGTACTCAAAAATTCTCGTTTTGTGTTTGTGTTTAAACCAGCTAATAGTGGCTCATGCTGAACACGACTCTTCAAATGTCTGGAGTTTTTAAATAAATTAATTTCAATAGTGTCACAGGTTTCTTGGACTACGATACCTGTATTATTTTCTTGATTTATTTGTAGGAAAGAAACAAAAATAATTCATAAATATAACTTACCAATATTCTGAAATCACTGAAAAAAGTGTGTAAAGCGTCAATCACTATATAATCACTTTATGATGGTTGAACGATATCTCTCACGGTGTCCTCAGGTAACGTTAGTCGTGAGATGTTCTTCGGAGTACAGCTCCCGAACGTCTTTATCTCTACTTCAATACAAAATATGTATTTGTTAAGCCATACTTCTGTGTGTCCTAGATGATGAAGATGTGTTATTTAAACTCATCCAAGTACCTTCTAAATACAATTTCATCGACTCGAAATCTTACGTATTTGTTTCATCTTTGGTCTCAACGACATGGCCATATATTTAAGTATATGTCAAAATTAAATTAGAAATTTACGGCCGGCAAGCGCTATTTCATATCTCTGATCCATTTTCCAACACCTTTCAACTCACAATCTTAAACCACGTTCTAACGTTCGATTCCCGGCCGCTCGTCGATCAGGGCTGGACTGGTGTTATGGTTGGCTGTAAACTATTGCTCTCGTAGCAATAATAATAAATAAATATATTTCACATTTGAGTGAAGTAGGTCTATTGGTTATACGTATTTAACACGATAATTTCACTAAAAAACAAAAGAATTAAATAGATTTTCCAGGGACAATGCTTATGCCATTCCACGATTAAATTTTTGTGAACAATTTAAAAGCGCCATTTTGGAAATTTTGTAATTAAATTATATCTGAAAATTTCAACCGGTATATCGATTCAAAGGTATTAGAGATTAGATCAAGAATATATACCATTTTTAAAATTTCAACTTTAACCGCCATATTGACCATATTGGCCATATTGATTATATGTTCGAAAATATTGAGAGTGATGTTAAATTAAAGGTATTGAATAATAAATCACGAATATTAATAAGAAAAGATTAGTAGCAAGAAACGGTCGGGAGGAAAAAAGTTTGGAGGAACACAGAGGATTTGGAAAGTTGTTAAAGTAATAATATTGTTTGTTTTTTGTATAATATTGTTTGTCACCTTAATTTTTATTGAAAATCGCAAGTTTCTATTGAAATAGTTACAGTACCATCAGTGTGATTATTTCGCTATTGATATATACATATATCGCTGTAGGCCTAGATAGTTGTGATTTAACGTGAATCGGATTCGATTTGTACTGACGAATATCTGTACCTTCCTTGGCAATTCGCCACAGGAATCTACCGACTGTAGAGGAACAAGACTTATTTTGATGCGATAGATAATTTTGTATAAAATGATTTTTCAGCTTTTAGATGTCCTGTTTATCTATTGTTAAAAAACCTGACTCCTAGGTAAATTATTTTGATCATAAGACGTTCGTCAAGCCACAATTTACAAACGCCACCAAAAGTGATTGCCACTCCAAAGTAAAATACATAAAATACTGCGTGTCGTAGATTATGGAGACGTATGTTATCTAACCTTATACAAGTAACTTGTCGATAAATTGACGCAACTTAAAACCCTATGAATATTACCCATATTTCGCCTGAAAAAAACTATCAAGTTTCCTAAAATCGGTTACAGCTAAAATTATTGGAAATTCGTGATCGGTGAAATCTACATCTTTTATGAATTATATGCACCCTTAATCCTGTAATGTTCTTAATAATATTTTCACATCCTTACTTCTTCAATTCAAATTCCAATACCTTTTATCTTTGAACTTTTAACTAGAGATAAAAAATAAGAATACCCCTATGATTCCCCAAAATAAACACTGAAGCGTATCTGATAGAAATCGTTTACCTGTACTGCATAAAATTACGAAACCTACATAGTTTAAATCTACAAACACGCTCACAGCATCAGTGTTCACATTTAGTCTGAAATCGCATTACCCAAAACCCATCTACGGATCGAATATCTCCACCCTCATTACCTACTTATGCCCTCTCACTACATGAGTTGCTTTTATTATTTTATTTAATTCCACCTTAATTATATGTATGCCTCTGACTTACATCTATGTATAAATATGTTCATTTTACGTGTTTTTCTACTGTTAATGTCCATATCGATCGTTAGAGTCTAACTATACTCTAATATCTATCACTTATAGCATTTTTACTTACTATATGAATTTGTTTCTGAAACAGAAACTGACAGCCACTTATGTACTTAGTTCTCTAAATCTCGATAAAGTTTAACAAATTTATAGATTATTATCCATTAACGTGTTATTTCTCTTTTTACCAATTTCAATTAGTCCTACGTTAATATAGGCTATATTACATGTAGATATGAAGTGACCTAATATTCCAACAACTTATTCTTTCATGCATAATTATGCATCGAACAAGAACATATTTGTTTTCGCCAAAGTCGAGATAACACTTAGTTTGCAAAGGACTTCGCGCAAAACTGAAAACTCCTGAATAACTACTCATTAGCTTCATCAAAAAAAACCAATTCGTGGAATAAAAAACGTATAATTTTAGATGTTAATCAACGTCAGTGGTATAAATAAATTCCAAAAGCCTAAACTTGTCACCGAAAAAATATTTAGCGAAATGTTTTTGATATAATACGTTAAAATAACAATTAATTTAATATTTGAATGAAATATATTAGTATCGTTCGAGTATTCGGTATACATAGCCCTGTAGAAACTCAATTATAATTTTTAACTTATTGCTGTAGAGATATTTGTTATGAGTTAGTTATTGAAAGCTACAAATTTTATCTTGCCGGGCGAATTTTGTATTTGGTAGCACGTTTGAATTTCATATTTATGACATTGAATAGAAGCACTTTATTTTATCAGTCTCTCTATTCGCTTTGTAATTGGCATTAATTAATTAAAAACGTAAAGTATGTGTTTAATTTTGGTATATAACAGTAGACGCTCAAAATGTATTTATTATTTTGTATATTTTCATTAGCTATTCATTCTTTAACTATATACTTGTATGCAGAAGTTTTAATGTACCAATTTGCAAAATTTCATAAATTTGATTAGTTATTTGTTCTGTTAATCTGTGATTTCAAAATTCTTCGCTAATGTGATTTCGACTGAAAAAATTATGTCTTCGAAAAAAAATACGTTATTTCATTCCTGTTAATGCAAGGAAAGTCGACAGGGATTTCATCATGTTTATTCTCTGCTTGAACTCACTTACTCTTATTCTTCGTAATTTTTTTTCCACAGTGATATCATTTTCTGCTATTTTAAATGTTACCTTGTTGTGAATTGTTTCACATTTATAGTTTATTTACTACATGAAAAACAATCTATTTTGTAAAATATTAAAAATGAGTAGAAATGCTAAATATATTTACATATATTTTGTTTTATTGGCGCGTGTTCGATTAACAAGATTCTTATTATTATTATTATTGGATTTAGCTATCATTGAAGAGTTATAAAGTTTACAATAAAATGTAAACATGATGTACAGTTTATAACTATTTTTTTCACATAATGTGTATAGTTTAAAACAACATGACGAGACCAAAGAGCAGGATTTACCGACAAATTGATCAAGAAATTCGGTCAAAATAATGGATCATAGAATCAACTCACTTCACTGTGTGGATTTTGCTTCTTTTTAGTTTTATAATAAATACATTTTCTTTTTCTAATACGTAATTGTGTTCTTTTAAATACTAAATACCATTATGTGTTCTTTTCAAATACAAATGTGCGACTTTAGTTTTTTCTATAAGATATATGTCATTTTGCATAATGATCACTTTACCATAAATACACTTCAATTCATCGATTTATTGATTATCACTGAAATTCTAAACATATATATTCGTACCAAGTAATTGCCAAATTTTTTTCTTACACTATTTACTAATATTTTATCGTACGCTATCTATTGACACTGGAAATTCGCCTACATGTTTGAAATTAATCTTTGATTTTCAAGTAAGACTTGTAAATTAAAACTATTTTAGTTAATGAACAACATTTTTTATAAAATATCCTAATAATGTTAAAGACAGTTAATTTCTGTTCTTGTTTCATAAGGAAATATTAATGTGGCTGTGAGAGTTGCAAAAAAACTTCCATAGAGGTTGACTTTTGTAAGTATTCCTTCGTGAAATTACTTCATTCCAAGAAAAAATTACTTTGTAATTTTTTCTCTAACATTACGAGATTAAACTTGTATTTTTATGTCTCGTGATGTTTGCTGCAAGTCGTTCAATGAATTTTTAATTTTTTTACGTATATATATTTTTGACAGAGAAATGTAAAAATAAAGGAATAAAAAATTAATCACGTGAAACTCAGTACACGTGATAGTAGTAAAACTTCTTTAGCGATTTAAAGCTCGATTTGTAAGAATATAGTAAAGGTAAAACGGTAGAGAGAGAGAGAGAAGGAAAATATTAAGTGCAAATTTATAGTTTATACCAAATTTGTATAAAATAACTTGAATACTATACATTCAGGAAAATATATAAAGTGTCCATTATAAATCAACTAATAAAATCGTAAATATTTACACAATTTTTTATAGAATTCCTACGGCGAAAGAGATCACACTTTTGACCAACTTGGCCAAAAACAGTCCCAGATTGAAGAACTTTACTATTTAAAATGGAGCAAAGCAAAGCGTTATTCTGCATTATAAAATCACACTTTTGCGCTCTTTCTTAGACCCACAAAAGAGAAGAGTTTTAAGAACGCCGGTTTACAAGAAATCAGCGCATAAAATAAGTAAGCTAGCATAAGCCCTGCGGTTCCGCGTGCCCTATTTCTTTCCCTTTTAGATACGGAAACTATAAATGATACATGCCAAACAAATGATAAATTGATAAGTACTTCATCTCTATGGTACAATACAATACGATAAACCGATAGAACTCATTATTATTTTTGTTATGGCGTAAAATGCTTTTTGTTTTTTACAATACTCATTCCTTTATAAAAAATCTAGTTATAGAGATTCCTAAATACATTTCTTAATCGATATTGTTATTTTCATAATAATACAATCAAGTCTGTGCTCAAATTCTGTATATCAAAATTAGCAAATATTTATAAAACATGTATATCAAAATTAGCAAATAATTATATAGGTTTCTTTTGGTTATATATATTTGAGAATTTTTATTGAACATTCGGATAGAGGGGGTGGAATAAACTTATCGAAATGTTTGGGACATTTTTATAATACTTTTCATAATTATTAATACTTTTCTCACGCTTCCATAGCACTATATGAAGTATAACAAATTTCAATAAAATCAACGTTCGAAAATATAGTTCGGCCTAAGAAACCAAGAAAGCGAAGAAACGCTTCTGAAGTATAACTTCGTAAAGTTCGGTAAAAAGTTCCCACAAAATTCTCTTCAATTTTGTTACATTAGAATTTTTTATATTAGAAGTTTTTGATAAGGGTTTTAGTACTAGCTAAGGAAGGTTTAATGTCAAAACTAAAGAAAAATAAAGTAATTTGCACATAAAGATTGAATATCTAGATAGTAACCAGACACATATAGACTTACAGTTCATTTACTTCTATAATTTAAATCGGTTCAAAACAATATGCTTGACATTAACAACATAATTATGTGTAGTTAAATGTCAACTAAGCAAATACATTTATGCTTTGAAAATACAAAATGAATGAACTGGACTAGAATAAAAATATAATTTTTCTGTTTACATCTTATTCTCAAAATATGTAATCTACTTAACTTTTTTACCATACATTCGTCTGAAGTGGCCAAACGATGTTGTCTTCCTAACTACATTTTTTTGATAATGAAACATTAGTTTGTTACTGTTTTATTAATCTTTATTTTAAACTGTGAATTCTATAAATTTTCCAAAACTCTTTACTTTTACAGTCTATTTAAAATTATTGTTTTCATTTGTTACGGTCATTAAAAATGTGAAAATATTGCGTTAGCATTCAGTGGAGGGTCCATGAAAATCAGGGAAGCAGGGTGTTTTAGGGCAAAATAATTATGGATGATCACAAATAACATCGCAATCTGTGATTACTTACATGTATATACGTATGTAAGTGAGCACTAATATGCGCGTATAGACTTTTAATGCACTTAAAAAGCATGTTCAAATTTAACGGAGTCTTCTTTTGCATTCGGACTTTTTTGGAGGTATTATTTCATTATGCTTAGCGTTAACAATAATACATTACATTATTTAAAAAATTCTGCTATTTTCGAGATATAAGTTATTAAGATTTATACACAGGTGTTAATACCTGTGTATAAAGCCCCTATCCCATATTCCTTATATTTTAAGCCCCTATGTTCTAAAAAAACTTAGGAACAAATTACTGAATGTGATTTGGATAAATTTCAAGCTTTTAGTTTTGGTACAATGATGGCTACATAATATGTACAATATTGTTTATTAATATCAAAAACATAGTTTTGGACTCCCAGTGAAAAAAGGAAGCATGAAAGAAAAATAACTGCCGTTTTGCTGCTGATACTATATTTTGCGTTATCGATAATATAGATTTGTGTTAGATTTTGTTTGACTGACTATTTTGGTGATATATTTTTCTCTGTATTTAGTTGTTAGTCGGATTTAGTTAATTTAATCAATTCATTTTAATTTAAAAGGAGTTATTTTTATTTTGAATTACGACGTTACAGTCTGAAGTTTTATAAAAATATGGAGAACACGTGACTTATGTGACCAAACATGCTCTAAATATTCACATGATTTTTTTTTTTCGTAATCTTTTCTTTTATTTTAAACCTTGCAAATTTGATTTTATGGGCAAACATTTCTGTGACTTCTATGATTCGCAAATGAGAAAATTTCACTTTATGAATGTTTCGTTAGATGGGATTTCCGACAGATGCCTGTTTCTTATATTATCAATTTTGATTACAACATGATTCATTTGATCCGTAGCATGCGAAGCAGCAAAATTTCTGGTGATAAGATTAAGTAAGGAGAATAAATGTCAATGTACTGCAGGAAATAAAGAAAGTTTTACTAAGAACTAAAATAATCAGAATCCATTTTCAATTTTCCTTTAATAAATATCCACACACACTAAATCAGCATCTTATTAAAGAGACGTATTTTTTAAATATTAAATTTCATAAAAGTTCATTTTAATGAAATTAAAATATACGCCAAATTATATGCAGAAGAAAAATAAATTGACAATAATAAAAATATCTCCGAAAACACGACTTTTTTCTCCTTTTTTGAATTTGTATTCACAGAGTTTCTTTGTTTAATTTCAATACAGTGTAATAGAAAAGTCTTTATAAAACTTATTAATTTCTTTTATACTTTTCACATTCCACATTCAGGAAACAAGAATTCAATTTAGTTTTTTCAATCCCCTTGACGAAGTAAGTGAACTTGCTTCTGGAATATGTGTTCAAGGATGAACGTGCGTTCCTATCGTAGATGAAGAATTAAATTTGAAAGTATTTAGGTAGCAAACAGTGTGAGCCAATTTGCTGTGTTATTTTAATATGATACCAATAGCAGACGTTGACCTTTACTTGGGGGAAATGTTTGTTTAAATTTAAAGCTAAAGGTTTTGTGTATTAATTCTGAAAACTGTTACTCATTACTAAGTATAATTCTGATTCACTTTTCTAATTAATAAAAATCATTAAATAAATCAGGGAAAACGTTACCGTTATAGTTCATAATTATTCTTAAATATAATTCTCAAAAATGTAATTTGAGGATGACATTTTAAAATAATTTGATAATACCTTAAGAAAATTATAAACGCTATGAACTTTAAAAATATAAAACTAAAAATATCCAAATTTGCAACCGATCATAAAGAATCCAAATATCCAGTCGTACCATCTGTGAATATTCTTACAAAAAGTGAAACGCAAAATTAAATACTTATAAAAACGAGTCAAAATATTAAAACGATGCTTCTTTTCAAAATAGTGTTTTAGTGTGGTCATACTGAACGCCATTCTTAGAATACTTTGTACTCGACAAGTAGCATTAATGTCACGCAATAATCGGTGTTATAGCCTTTTTTATTATAAAAGAGGCTATTTATAAAAAATTCAGTCTGGGAGATAAGATAGGTAACATAAATTTGATGTCAAAAATTCTACTTCCTCCCCGATCATGGTACACGTGATAGCATCATCATATAATAGATCTTAATATATTTTGTATGTAAAATATAATCAAATATATTAAAGTAAAGAAATATAGTCCTTACGTCCTCGGAATATATCGCTAACATAGCCTGTCGGTGCATTTGTTGCAGTGAGTGCTTCTCGCTCGTGCTCTTGCATAGAATTCAATCAATTTGATTTTTCAAACAAACTCACTACTCTGAATGCTTTTTTTCTATTAACTATACAAGCTACAAGATTCCTGTTTGTCGATTTAATACATTCACCGATTTGAGCATCATTTTGATTTGCAAGTGATTATGTGATAAATTTAGCTAATTTAGAAAATTTTATTCAATATGGTGCTAGAGATTTTTGGTAGGTCGGTCAAGTAAGATATACTTCATAACTGGCTTGGTAACACCCCTAGTGCACGTGCATTGTGAAAGAGCTTTAGTGAAAAGATTACTTTATTGTCGATTTACGTGCAGTTTATTTTATTAATAGATTAGAATACGGTTTCATCATCTGAAGTCCACGCAAGGCTAATAGCTGCTATGTGACAAATACATATCTTCGATATCGACAGACCACGTGAGGCGTTGTTAGTGTAAAATTTATGTTACTAAAATGGAGAATTTTACATCCAAAGATTGTGGTTAATCGTAAAAATCTCTTTGGTACATGCAATTTTTATCATCTTGCATCTTCCAGGGTTAAATTTTACTGAAGATATCCTCAGTCTTTATATAGTTATGGTTATAATATAATTTGGTTATATTACACGTAATTGTAATTACATGGTTAAAGTACATATTATGAAAAATCTTGCGTAATTTTGATTAAGGCTCTCACACGACAGGTAGGTTTTTAACTTTACTGTTGTTTTCTAGGGTATTTCCAAAAACCGTAGCCAGATCCATATCTCAAACACGTCAATCCTCTCTCTTTTTATCGCTTTCAGGGTCTAAACTTCTTAGCTGATAAATATTATTAAGGAAATGACTTTGCAAACTACGAGAATTGTCATGCGATTGGAGATATTACTTTTAACACTGCTAACTGTGTGCACCTGTTTTGATGGGTGCATTTTTTAATTTCACTAATTAAAAATTCAATTAACGTTTTGTAGAGTTGTTAAAATAGACATTACGAACATATTGTCAAAGAACTGCCTCTATGCCATATAGTGAAAGAACTAATTTGAGAGTCAGATTTGATTCGCAATTAATTTGTGTCATAATTGCATAAAGATAGCAAATAATTTCATATGACAAAATTGATCATAGGCTTGAATGTATGTAGCATATTGTCAAAGGTTTCTGATGCGTGTTTGTATTCACCTTATCATTTAAAGCTTATACGAGAGTTCAAGTAGTGTCTGATTATTTAAAGTATCCCAAAGATTTTTTTCGATTTTATTTGTATATGAGACGAATCTATTACTTCTTCCTCAGTTTTGTGCCGATTTTCTCTCGAAGAAGTTCAATATTTAAATCTCAGAATAGGTATTTTTATGAAATTTATATTTCTATATTTGGTGAAAAAATTCTGTGTCCGGTCTATATATATAAAATTGTTCTTTCTTTCCGCATGTATAATAATTTCTTAAGTCATGATGTTCTTGCAAAACCAGAATCCAGAAATATATTCCATACTTTTTCACTATTCTAAATATTGAAAATTGTAACTGCAATGAATTTAATACTATTTGAAAATATTTTCATATTAACCATCGCAAAATGAATACACAAGGTTACTATTAACTACTTTTTTTTAAATTATGATTTCAATACAATGTGCAACATGAAAATAAGGAATAGAAAAAAGTATATTGGCCAGTTTTTTTGCTATTAAGAAAACACTAATACGTAATTTTTACAAACGCAATATAAATTAGGTAACATAGATAAGGGATATATTGTTTTCTTTTTAAATTACCCTGTTTATTGTAACAAAAAATTAGCTCGTAAAATCTACACGATGCACCGGAGAATCCACTTAAAATTAACTTTCCGGTTTAAAAATGTAAATTAATTTTCATTAAATTCGTAGTACAATAAGCTTTCCCGCGAATATATGAAAAAAACATTATTATTTATAACGTATACTAGACATCAGCTATAACAATAGAAGCATTCACGTGTTTCTTTTGTCTTTTAAAATGAACTGAAAGAAACCTAATCTTGTTACTACTTTAAAAACATCTTTTTTATTACGTAAATTGAAGTTAATAGTAACTATTTATTTATGGAATAAATATTATAAAGACATTTTTAAACATTTTGACTGATTTTTTAATGAAAAATAAAGCAGCTTGGAAAAACTAATATGAAAGTTTTTAATTAAACTTTTTTGTGAATTTCGAAATAATAATAGGTGCGTATTAATAATATATACTATACGACCTATTTTGGAATAAACGAAGCAACAATCAGCGATTATAACGAGCCACGGGTATCGATCACCCGACAGTGCGCCAAGGAGCTTTATCGCTACACTTTTTACGAGAGCAAACCTCGCTGAAAGCTTTATCCCAAATCGATTTCCTTGCTGAAACAAGTTTTTCAATCTAGTGTAGCTACATGCAATATACTACTTGCATCTCTTATGCATGAGCAGAGCAGGCTCTTATGCATGGGCAGAGAGAGCTCCGCGTTGGGAGAGTAGGCGTGTATTGAAAAATAGGGGGGATAAAATTCATTTTCAAGGATGTATTTTCCAGATTGTAAAAATGCGTTATGCAACAAGTGCGAGAAAAATTTGCTGGTTTTTAAAGAATATTTTATTTGATGTATATATTCCTTTTTCTATTTTAACATTTTTTTATCCATAAACCCATTTCTCAAATATATAGGATTAGAGGCACATTACATCAAAAGGAACCGTGAATTTGTATCATTTTCTGGCATTGTCATCATATCATCTTGTATCATTTTACTAATCTTCGTACTAAATAATCACGTGAAATTTAGAAATATAAAACTGAGTGTCCCAAAAACATATATAATCGGTTATATTTTATGACCATTTTAATGCATGAGTTAAAAAAATTACCAAATAACATACTTTTGATTATTTTCTGACGGTAAGGTACATATTCTATAAAAATACAAGAAAAATACATACAAATATGTTTACAAATCTCCTTTTTTAAAAGAAATTTGTATGTACGAATCAAAACCAATATAATGACAAAAACCAATATAAAAACGAGTCAAATCCAGTCAAACCCAACATAATGTTAGAATATTTATATTCTAGCATTATATTGGTTTTGACGGAATAATCAATATAATGTTAAATATTTTCTTTTTAAATTTATGTTGGAAGTATCATTAAACAAATATTTTTTTATTTTATCTTATGTTGTCATAAACTTAGTGGAATTGTTGAAAAGCTACGCTATTGAAAAGCCAGCTACGTGTGGGACACGCATTAAGTTAGAGTAGAAATCGTGCTTGTTAGAACGGCGATGACTAATTACTAATGCTTGCTTATCTTGCATACCTACCACAAATTTTAAACCATGCCTTTATACCCATTAGTTTTTATTTAACTTTTTTTCTTTATCTCATTAATTTACCAAAAACATTTTTTTTTAATATATTGCACCACCGCAGATTAAATACGGATTTTAGCAAATACAGTCATTTCCATTACTGTATTTGCTAAAATCCGTCATTTCAATCTTTTCGGGTTTTTTAACTTTTTTGAAAAATAAGGACTAATGTAAAATTTTAGTTACTTATTTCTGTCGAACACTTAAATCTAAATAAAAAGTCATATTAAATAATGAACTAGGTGAAAAAATTAAGAAAATATGATTCTTTTTATAATTTTTGGCGTTTTTAAAAACCATGGTTGTAAAAAAATAAAAAAGAACTTTTACCTTAATCTTCCACTTTCCGAAAGAATGGCAAAATTATTATCTTGATTTTTTAACACCCGATTATCTGATAGTTTAATCTAATCTCATATCAAATAATTTCATAATTACAAATAATAAACCCATGAGAAAAATATTTAGATAATTATTACATTTCCAAAGGTAAAGGATCTCTTCATGAAGGTAGCGGAATAATCAAATATTTCTTATCATTTGTTCTAGTGATTTTGTTCCCTCATAACCATAGTTTGGCATTTGAAACGAAAAAAAAAATGTTTGCTAGATATGTGCCAAAAAATACCAAGCAAGCACATTTGGATAAAATTGGAGAATGTAATATAGAGATTATTATGCTGTTGTAGACCAACTAAACGACGCCTCAATCATATTTACGGTTATATTCAAAATTACTTTGTCGATAACGTTTATATCGATGTAGTTAGAAGCTATTCATAATACCAGCAATTGTAATAATTTATTTTCTAGATTTCCGTATCTCAGAAGGAAAATCGTAACTCTCATAAAGTCATTCGTGTATCCATGAACGTACGTTCATCACAAATGTTTTTCTCAGAAACTACTTTACGTAGAAACTTTAAATTTGGCATAGTAATAAAGCATATTAACCTTCAGGTAATATTAAAAAATACTCACGACTTTTTTTTTAAATTTCATGTGTAGAATGGGATACCCCATTTGAAAAGAATGCTTAAAAGTAAAAGTGTGTTTTAGGTGCTATATTTTTAGAGATATACTAAAAAATGTCCTACAATTATGAAAAAAGCAGAGTTTTAGAAGTTTAAGCGAAGGCTATGGAAAAACCATAGTGATGATTCTAGAGTTCTAACTATATAAATATTCATCATCTTTTTACTCCGGAAAAAGATAAACAAGATAGTATATTTATATATTATAACAAGCAGTATATTAATTTTCTGAGACAAATACACTTTAACTTTTATTAGTGGCCAAATATGTAAGACCCTCGGAGTGTGAATTCCACAGGTTTTGTTTTACTTTAAGTGAGTTTCATCTGTTTTAAAAAAATCTGCCAAAAACAGTATTGCATGTTAAATGAACAAAACTTCATACTAAGAAAGAGTTTTCACTAAATAAGCTTGAAAGGACCACTTCTCCTTTATTGACCATTTTTGAGCCAATTGTCTCATCACATTTTTTACCAAAATTTTACAAATAGCGGCAGCCCTAAACGATTGTTCTTCAGCCATAAGCAATAAAAAATACCGCTCTCAAAAATACCGTACAAAAACCTAGGGCTCCAACTGCCTAAAGGCTAGATGTTCTATTTGCTACTATTACTACGACACCCACTTGAATGTCGTCCGAATGGAGCTCTCGTGTATGATTCCTAGAAAACAGAGCAGGTTAAATAACCAGTTTGGTTTTGAATTCGTACATAATCAAATTAAAAGGAATTAGTTTAGTACTAATTCCTTTTAATTTGGTAATATGTCAAATAATATTGAATATATTTGGCGTTAATTTTGTAGAAATTCATTATTCGCAATTAAATGAAACTACGTGATGTAGTATTATTTCTACTATCTTTAATTTCTTTACCACGACCTAGGTTTCGTTGTATTACAACATCTTCAGGTGGGATATTAGCAAAGATGCTAATATCCCACCTGAAGATGTTGTAATACAACGAAACCTAGGTCGTGGTAAAGAAATTAAAGATAGTAGAAATAATACTACATCACGTAGTTTCATTTAATTGCGGATGTCAAATAATGTTCAAATGATGTCACTCTGTCATATATAAAGATATTTTCTCAATGTTTATCGTCTTTGGAGGATTTATAACCATCGAAATGCCTTTGTAATCACAACATATTATCGAATCATGAATGCGAAGGATGGAAGTTACCGTGAAGCAATTTTATTTACAAGACAAGACAAGATATAAAGCTGACTATTCGATAAATGTAACGACTAGCGCTTATCGTATAACCATGAACGCTATTTTTATAAGTTTGTCTACAATGAAATTACAACGACTTTGCTAAATCAACGCCAAGGGTGAATTTTCATAAATATTAATGTCGAATATATTTAATTCAATTTCTCTCCAATTCCAGAGTTATCATAATCGAGCTACGAGGACTGAGTGGTAAAAAGTTTTAAATATTTAACTTGTCGTTTTTCTCGTTGTTAAAATATATATTTAGCATTTACCACAGTATATAATTTAATGGAAAAACATTATGTGGCATGGGCACGACTTTTCCGTTAAGATATTCATATATTTACTAATTTAGAAAAGAACGATCTCCGAACCTACCTAACAACTGTAAGAAATGGAGGAGCATTTCCAATAAAATAGTCATTTTGAGAATATAATTGTGACTCTTCTACTTTTATTACGCCTGTGTAATCCTTTTGCTCCTGTAGCTCTAATAGTCTTAATGTAATTTCCATGTATACTAATAAATTTCCGAAGTCTCATTAAAACATCGTAGAAATTAGGTTAAAAAAGAGATCACGCAATGAATTTAAATTTTTTTATGTTTTTGTTTTTCCAACTCACGAAATGATGACAATTGCTTTTTTATGACGTGAATAATTTTTACTGCTCCTAATTTTTTTCTTTCTCAACTAGTCGACTAATTGGTCTATCCTTGGTAAAAAACATTTTCTTAATTATGTTTTAATATGATGCCAAAAATTAACAGAAAAACGAAATTTTCGAAACGCATGACTAACCAAAACCAAGAGGCTATGTAAAAATACATTACTATTATGGTTACGCGAGAGATAAAGCCTCGAAAGTAGCAAGACTATACAGGTAATATGTAGAAATTCGAAATAAGACTCAACCCGAGCTGTTCCCTGACCATCATATGATCTTCAGAGTTCATAATGTCTGTATAGACGGTCGAATATCGGGAACCAAGGCTGTACAGCTGTAATGAGGGATCCAGATGTGGTAAATTTAGTTATCAAAGAAATTGAGAAAGACTCATCGACAAGTATCAGAGTTGTGGAACACGAACCGAACTCCCAAAATCCTATATACTCCCATATCAGTAAAATTATAATATAAGACTATGATTTTGTCAAAAAAGGTCGAGAAGGCCGAAGAAAGAAAAATTTAAATCAATCGCATTTGTAGGACTCACAATTACCATTCCTGGAGTTTTAAAAAATAATTTAGTGTTAATATTTGGTTGGCATATTAAACGGGCAACTAATTGGCCCTTTTCAAATCCCAAAATCACTTGCGTGAGAAGTCATAGTTAGAATTTTTAAAAACAATCTAACTGAACTTTTGATAGACGTGTAGAGATATAATATTGCAAAACGAGGGCGCATCTGTCGCTTCGTCTTGACGTAAGAAATTATTTAAATGAAAGATTCTCCGGGAAATGGATGGGTCCAGGCGGACTTATAGCTAATAAAATACAACTGCATTCAGACGTTTAAAAGATATTTTTTCAGCGTTGTTTTATTTGTATTAAAGAAAGCCTCAGATTTTTTCATGATTTACATATTTCTGAAAAATTTTATTTAGTTTTAATTATTTCTCAAAGTACTCAGAAAACTTAAAACCCATTTATACTATTTATATCAATTTTTAGGGTTATACCGTAGAGGTACCAATGTCAAATGTCCCGACCAAAAACTAATGAAATAAAAAGGTTTTAAAAAGTAAATTGTGGAAGGAAAGTTATGCGAAGTTTCTTTTTTGAAAAAAAATAACAAAATATATGTAAGTCAATATTTTTATCCAGGATGCCCCGGTACGTTTCTATCATAATTATTTATATCACATAAAAAATAAATTGACTTCAATTCATTAGTTTGGGAAAAAACACAAAAACAAATTTAATACTCAGAATCTGTGGAAAATCGCTGCACATGTCAAAAATGGGGGTGTCTCGATACACGAGATTACGTATTTTTGTGATTCCTTTTGACATTATTTATGGGACACTTTATTAGCCCGAAAGCCAAACCAAATTTAATTTGTTCGATTGATCCTTACACTTGCTAGTGGAAGAGGAAGAAATCCAACTCTAGTAATTTTACCAGAAAAAAATTATTTTATTGTAGTAAGATTGTACGTATTTATTTTGATTGTTACATAATGTATGTCTTTTTAGGATCCCTGAGCCCAATGGTTAGAATAATTTGAAATACTGTGTATTTTGACTCTCAGATGAAGACGATTGAGATTATATTTTGCGAGAAGATATAATATACCATGAAAGTATATAGTTAAAAGAAAATTTAAAATTATTTTTGAAATACCTACCCGTGCATCCAACTTGGTGTGTTGGTTTCTTTTTTCAAGAAATAGATCGAGAAGAATATGAACCAAAAGGATTTCTTCTAAAATGCATCAAACATTTCTGGTCATCTTTTCTAATTCATAAATTAAATAGTTATCGGAAACCGGCTACGCGTGTAAGTAGTAGGCTTCGCAAACATTTCATAGTAGATGACTACAAAGATAACTTGGGGTCAACTAACTTTGTCAATTTTCACGGTTTGGGTCTCTGTACCGTGAATAATAAAAAGCCTAATTATCTACATCTATCGATACTCTAGGCTAATATTTTTAATTTTTTTAGCTGTTTAATAGTTTAATGTCTTAACAAAAATAAAAAAAGCCAGACTCGTTTATATATATATATATATATTTATTTACATATATATATATATATATATATATATATATATATATATATATATATATATGTATATATATATATATATTATGTTTGCAATTCATAGATATCTGATTATCGTATGACAAGTCAACGTTATTTGTTTTTTATAAACCAACATAAAGGTAAATTTGTTCTGTTTTAAAAATAATTTGTATTTATTCATGAGAAGAATTTACGATACATTATTTTTAAGTAATGTTTTATTGCTACGGCTAAATTAAACATTCTACTTCAAAGCTTTTGTAGAACTTTAGTTGAAAACTAAAGTTTTCAGAAATTTTTTTCAGAAAATTTGTCTTTATTTCCCCCTAACCTCATTATGTCAGCGCGCAATGTTTACGTTTTGACAAATTGGGTTAGTCTCCTACAGAATTGGGAGAGTATATTATTCATAAAATGTGTTGCTTGTTCTTGGCAGAAATTGTAATTACCTTAAAGTTAGTTGAATTTTTTAAGTTATGCAACGTACTACAATTATAATAGTACACGGAAAATTGGTTAAAATATCTTTTACTTTTGTTGTGTATTGTACTTTATTGTTGTGTCCTATTATCTTATTTTTTGTCGATAGTGATATTCTTATGTGGTATATCAATATTATTGAGGTAACTTAATTATTTCCTTTATAATTGTATTTAAAACCATTCTATTCTTGTTTGAAATAAAAATGTGTTTCAAACTAATTAATGCATTGAACTGAAGTTTGGTGAAAGTAACGAGGAGTGCATGTAGTGAATTAATATGACTTGAATAATACGCAAATTTTTCTCGCCAATTTAATTCAATTCTGCACTTTAGCTAACATTTAGATTGTATAAATAATTTGCAAGAAAAAATACTAAATACGAGCTTTTACTTGATAAGAAGAATCTTATAGGATGCATGAAAAGGACTGAAATTTCAATATTTTAAATAAACATGACTGATGAAAATGTTTAAGAATAAATGCAAAATTTACTTGTAGGTTCATAAACCTGCTTTCACAGAAGGAAAATAGTGCAAAATATGTCATTTTTATAGATGCTACCTAAAGGTGTATCATGAGATATCAGAGTAAATCTATAAATCACAAGTTAAGGCTAGAAAATACTACTATGAAATTATTGTTGTTTGATTTAATATCATCGATTGATCTTACGTGTATGCAATAAAAATTTTGTAAATATATTTCAGATGCGAAAGATTAAATTTTAGTATTAGCACGTAATAGCTTATTTTTAAAGTAAATTTTGATAGATCCTTAATAAACTTTTGTCTAACAATACTTTATGTCGTTCTAATGGCAAACGCAAGTGGTTTTTGGTTGTCCCATATTTTTCCGCTTGATAACACCGTTATAACAACGACATGTTCATTCAGAGATAGTTAATATCGTATTATTACCAAAATCGTAGCTGGGATAATAATTAAAATATGCTAACCAGATCCAACAAATATTATAAATATAAAACTTTGGACGAATGGATGGATATCTCGATGGATGCATGTTTTCTACTCCGTAATCTTTGAACCGACCTATACATAATTGGGTACGTATTATAAGCTTAACTCAAGACGTCCGAGATCTAAAGCGTAGTATCCATATTATGTGATTTTCTTAGGTTCGTACTAAATCACGTACTATTATTTTTAAAGAAAATACTGTAAATTTTATTTTAACTTGTATTTATTGAAATCTTGTATTCTGAATTACAAAGCCCGAGCGTGATTCCCGTGATATACACATTTTTTTTCATTTTATAAATCCATTAAAATTATGCTATTAATTAACCCGATAAAATTTTGAAAAAAAAGATGGCATTTTATAAATTACCACCTAGAATGGCGAATAGGTTCCATTACTGTAGTATCGGCAAAAGGCAGTATCTACGTATAGCAAAATGAACTTTACAAAAATCCTTCCTAAACAGCAATCTAAATAAAATAGAGTTTCCTCCATAACCAAGAGTTAATTAGTCTTTGCGATTATTGAGTACTATTTTGGTTTCGAATGTTATTGGACTGCTAGAAGAAGAGGCGGGGCAGGTTTTAATAATATCTCACTTTCTCGAATCAATTTTTATTAGCATTTCAACAAATATATGATAGCAAAAAAATTCGTTGACAGAAAAAAATTCACGTACAGCAAAACTGTACATAATATGACATGGCATATACAGCCCGTGTGAGCAGTAAGAACCATTTCCTTAAATTAGGTACCATCGTAAGTATTACCGTAGAACATTGTCTGTGTTTAAAATTCTGTTATAATATCAATATAGGTTTCGTTTTTCGTTTTCATGTTTCTTATTTTACGTAATAAAAACTAATTTTTTACTTTTATAAAATGCAAAACACATAATAAATAGGCGCCTTCTGATCTAGAAAACAATCAAGTACTATTTACAGAATCTGAATTTCACATTTAGTAAGTTTCTGGCAAGGAAATTTTATGTAATTGCGCGAAGCCCGACTTACACTTGGCATCCTTTCTTAGTGTCAACTTAGGACAAGTTATGATTAACTGACTTAAGAGAAACCTAATATACAGAGTTCCATGCTCGATGGCTTGTAATGGAAGTATATTATAGTAACACTATCCATTCGTCCGTTAGTTAGGAGTTTAAAACGTCTAAATGAAATATGATAAATATTTTAAATTTATTCGTATTGCAGAGTATATTTTTTTTTTATTTGTCACAAGGAGCTTTATTTTTGGTATTAATATATTAATAACGGATTGACTTTTTTCTAATGACGCAAGGTGGGCCTATCTTCATGAACTTGCCAAACAGAATTTAAAAAAAAAATGTTGTAATATATTTTCTCAATCATATAATAAATATTCTTCTCATTCGGGCATCCCGTCAATATTATGGGGTTTAATGGAGTGGTATTTTCATCAATAAAATTTAGATTTACTTATTATTTTTCATTTTTAAACCTTATTTATGAAATATGTAGCTTCAAAATAATATACGTATGTATACTTCCAAAACCCTTTAATTATTTCAATCTTGAAGGTTTAAAATCTAAAAAAAATATATAGTGGCGTTTTAATAAAATATCAATTAAATTTATTTCTACTAACGTGCATGAATAATTTCAAGAAATATAGAAACCCTACTCTATATGTGTTCCGAGGCACACTTCAGAAATTTACAATTTTTATATTACGTAAAATACACCTCCGTCCATATTTTAGATATCTGTAATGAGTTTATTTATCAATTCACTCATTTAGAGTGAAATCGTCACTCATTTAGAGTGAAAACTATGTAATAAAAAATCGTATCGTATAAGCTAGAATAATAAATATGTTGTTTGTAAACTAATTATATCATTTGTGAGGGGCCATCAGTAGCAAAGTTTATTTTCCAGTGACGTCATTTCGCAAGCATATTTCATTTTACCAATAAATGGAGAAACCTAATTAAATGGAACATTACTTACAAATATATACTTGTATAATTTTCCGAGTCACAGTTATTTCAATATTTTCATGGAGAAAAATATTATTTCAGTACACTAAACTATTAATTCGGTGCAGTAATTCATTATATTATTTTATGATTCGTGAAAATTTGAACTAACACAGACTACAACATCTTCTTAAACTACATCTTCTATAAAGAACATAACAACATCTTCTTAAACTCTTCATGTATAATGTATTCTTTATTTATCAACATTTTTCACTGATTGATATCGCTAAACCTCTTGAGGTAGCACGGTGTTTATTTCTCCTGTACATCTGACCTCGTCAAGAGAAACCGCTTATGATCGTTTGTGAGATTGCATCGTCCGAATCCTCCATCAGATTGGCAGGAAACTATTCGTGCCCATGTAATCTTATCATCATATTTCGATGTCCTTTTTTTGAAACTCAGCAAATTCATTTTAAATATCATCTTCAGTATTAGTAAGCATACTGAATTGAATATTTCTGGTGAACTTGAATATTTCTGGTGAACGTATATGTTAAATGAATGTAAACACACTTGTGGTTATTATTTATATGGAAACTTGTACCTTCACAACTCATTTTTGTTTCGAAACACCCTCATATACAAAGCAGAGTAAATTACGGTCTAATGTTTCATTAAATGTGTTGCTACTCTAGTATTGTTCTCACTTCTATAAATATTATACTTGATTAATAGCAAAATAAAAATTTTAAAGTAAGCTATTAAGGTAATTACACCAAGCCATCAATCATTCACTTACTATTTGTATTTTTTGTTATACCTCTCTAGCTTTTCCTTTCTTAAGTTAGTTTGCTTTTAAAAGTATGTATGTTCCTAGTTTTACTCCACTATGTGTAAACAAGGGAAGAGTTATGTTGTCCAAGTGTATAATTAATAACCATCGTAAATATAATTGTGGACGGTTTATTATATTGCAGTGCATTGCACATACTCAGTTACTTAGATAAGCTTGATATCGCATACACGATTATAATAAAAATATTCTTTCTTTTTTTTCACTTATTACTTCTCTTTTGACGAAGTCTGATTTTAAAATTTTTCATGTTACTTTTTATTATCACTTTTTCCTATAGTACAATCAATAGGAGTATATTGACCTATCTCAAAAATGCTAATGTAAAATAGTTCAATATTACGACAACATTGTTGTATTTAAGGTTCCGTAATTAATAAAACTTTTCTCTATAGTTTTATTACATTTCAATCCATTCCCCTGTATCTCTAACAAAAATGTTTTCTTTAAGGTAGAGTGTACTAGAAATTCACCATCTATAATTTACTTCTACTTTATAACCACAATTTTGCTGGAATTTAAAATGCTTCAGGTGTATTTTAATTGGTCAGGATCATTGGAATTAATTTATATTTTGCTTTAAGTAAATAAATACTTACATTACTTTTAAAATAAACATTTGTATTACTCATTGTTAACATAATATGTCCTATGAAATGCATTAAATTAATTTTGTTAATATTTAAATAAAGTTATGCCATTCAACAATTCGTAATGTACTCAGGTCTCAGGTCCAATATTTAAAATGATGTGTAAAAATAGATAATACATATAGTTTTGAAAGACAATATCTCGATACTGATGTATTTCAAATAAAAAATGAACATTGTTATGTTGAGTTTTAAATGATTTTTTTTTTACTTTGATTAAGACCATGAGATGAAGATGAAGTTTTTATTATTACTTTTTTGAGAAAGTAGACAAAAGGGTATGTATTTTTTAAGATTCCTCCTTAATGTATTTGTGTCGATAAAACTAGTTACGAAATATTATTACAACAGGATCTTAAATGCTAAGATTAGAGGTAGACAGATAGATAGGTGAGAAAATAAAAATTTTATTACTTACACAAACCGTCTGTGGCGTTTGTGGTCCATGGGTGTGTAAGTAATATAATTTAGATTTGTAATAGAATATTATAACTTCTTTCGTATGTACTATTGTTTGACAAGCTTATTGAAAGAACCCATACCGTTTCGCATTAGTAGATATTCAGAGAATATACGTCCTTCCAACAGAACTATGTTAGTAACAGTAACCATATGGTAACTGTGCATGCACCAACTTGTCTCTGTGGATTCAGCTTAAGTGGAGGAAACTCAGGGGCAATCCGGACAACTCCTCCATATGTGGATTATTCATGCAACTCTGGAAACTTTCATTTAGAACAAAAGATTTTATCAGAATTTGTAGGTATCAAACGATAAATATAAAACTTAACTATGAATTTGTCACGTGCATCCAATTAAATGTTAACGTAGTAACTTAAGCTGGAATATTAAAAAAAATACGAATATATAAAATGATGGGTTAACATATAAAACATTGTATTTTATTTCATCAGAAATTAAAACTTAAACAGTCAAATTAATCAAAACTAGGCGGCGCGCAGAGTATTTGTACACTTAAGTTTTTACTGAAACTATGAAAATCAAAACCTCGTTTTAATTTTTCCGTTAAATCACATTGTACTTTAATAATAATTATCAATCTACGTGGTGTGCAACTTACTTAATTCAAAATAAAAGAAGTAAGAATATCAATCAGACTGTTTCTAATGAAAGCGATTTTCAGATTATTTTCTCTAAATATGTGGTGTTCTGGTGTTTTGGTTTCGAGATAAGGTTGGGGAAGAGTTACAAGATATTTGAGGTATAATAAAAAATTCACATTTCCTATCATAGGCACACCATGCAAGTGGTATCTTCAAGATTCTGCATAAATATAAATTAATTTTCATAAATGTAAATTTATCGTTTAACCTAATTTCGACACCGCATGAGTATACATTTTCTTTCCAAATATTAATGTAACTGTTATGGTTCATAACATCGTCAGAAACGTGTAAATTTTCAACGCCAGAAGCACTCAGGCAGCTCTAAAACGGCCACTAACTCACGATCGTATTTCATTAATGGAAGTGAATTTAGTTTATCCAATAGTTTGTTTACACTTTCTTCGCAAGTTGCCTTTTAGGACAGGACTAATTCATTTGTATTCTTCAGTTCTTCCATAATTCTCCCTACAATTATCTGGTACAAGGAAATCTAATTACAACCACCTGTGACAAAAAAATAAACAAAATCTGCTTCGCGGTCAGTCAATTTAATTCATTTTTCGTTCAACTTCAACTATACGGAGTATACAAAATGTAATTCACAAATTTTCCGTAAATAAATCCCTGAAATTTGATATTTTCATCAACGTTTTATACTACACCAAGAGCACAGAGATGAAATATGTCAACTAAACAAATCTAATATTGGAAACATCAATACCAAACCGTAATAAGAAAGGCAAACAACTGTAATAATAAAGAATTTATATGTCAGATTAAGATATATTAGTGAAGCTGCATTACCCTGCGTGTGTCTTCTAAGTTCGTATAACTGGAAGAACTTATACAAGCCCCACGCCCTAGCCACAAAAAAATATAATAACAGAATTAAATATGAATACACTGACACTAAAATATACACGTGAACAAAGTATGCATATATATATATATATATATATATATATATATATATATATATATATATATGTATGTATATTCTATATATGTGGAAATGCTTACATAAGTGTATTTGTGGGTATTCCTTCGAGAATTTTTCATAGAGGTCGAGTCGCCCCCATAAAATATTAAGTAAAGAAAAATTTAAAATAGTGAGAAAAAGTTAAGATTTCGAAATTTTTACTTAAATAAACACATTTTTTTATTTTTTTCTCACTCCAAAAAACGTAATAGTTATTTGTATTGATAAAAAATTATGAATATTGCAAACGGCCAGCCGATCAAAGTAATATTTAATTTTGAAAAAGCTTTTTCACTCAAAACCATCATTTTAAAAGTTAATTATGGTTTTAAGTATCCTAGGTATATCTTCAATCCGCTCTCAGTATGTAACTTTGAACTTTATTACGTTCTGATTAACCTGACGCAACCTCTCGTATTGCATACTTGCTGAACGGAAATGTATAGTTCTTGGTCGTATTTTTCCTTATGTAACCTCGTATAGTATTTTAAAGCCAAAGACCGAGAACTGTATAAAGAGCAAGTCTGTCGATTATATTTTTGGCCTCTTCATAGTCACTGTATACAGAATTAACTGATCAGTAACAAAATGATTTATTACAAATTTTCTCCAAGCTATTTTCCTAAATTCACAGTTCTATTCTTAGTATACAAGATCCACATTATTTCTTAAAATACTTCGGTTATCCCCTAGATGCAATGTAAGATCTTGATTTATATTTTATATTTAGATATTGCAATGAGTTTATTCCAAATTTTTAATAATGGGGTTGGTCTACACTAGTCAATATCAATATTACCCTTGATTTTAAAAGATAATAATGCTGGCCATCTTGAATCCAATTGGAAACCATAAATTGGCCCTTCTGAGAATAACCTTCTCTCCTCTGTATTTCTTCGTGGACCTCCAGAACACATCGTCCAAAGTTGGGTTACTTTTGAGATCTCATAAATTTCTCCTTAAAATTTAGTTATGAAAATTATAAATACCTCCAAAAATTCCTTAACAATGAACAACACATATACCGCCATCGAGTTTGCATGATATAGGTCTAATTATAATCGAATGATTAGATCTCCAGATAGTTGTAACACGACTAAGGGGGATATAAACCCCTCCTTCAGCAAAATCAGAATCTAATGAAGGAATCGAAATATAGTAACAGGAACTCTTCAGTGATAAGGAGAATACTCATAGAGTTTTGTCTGATCTTAGCATAAGGAAGTAGTAAAGTTGGTAGGTAGGTAAATATATACAAATACATACAAAAGCATGAAAAATCAAGATATTAGTAGATAGGTAAAGGGGACGTACTGATATATAAATAAATGAAGTATTAACTAACATGAAGCCAAAATAGCAACAAAAGTAAAAAGAAATGAGTTGACTTCCAATAACCATGGAATAAAAGTACACTGAAAAGTACAATAAATTTGCAAAATATTGCTAATATTAAACAATTCTGGAGCAGGTACCAACTAAAATGTAGCACTTATATGTGTATGGATGTGCATACACGAGAAAAAAAAAGCAGCGTCGGCTTAACCTCCTGCCAGGTTAATCTAAGTTATCTCGTAGACCTGATTGGACTTACCTATAGGACAACACTCGCCGATTTGTTTTTATGCTTACAGATAGAGCAATATTATTTTCGATGATGGATCGTTTTGCAACCAACATTCTTCAATTAAAGTACGTGCAACTACATTCTTCAATTAAATTACGTGTAACGTTGTAGCATTGCAAAATTTTCATAATTTCCATTAATGCTGCAAATGTTTAGATTTAATTGTTTTTTATTTATAAAACATTCCTCTCAATTTGAATTTCGAGAATATTATATTATAGTATAAATACTTGCGGATAATAACGATGTGAGCTTTCAGCATTTATTCTAAAAACATTCCAGTTTAAGCAGAAATAAGACATGTTATTTTATTGAATATAAATTTTATATAAAAACAAACGCATTCTTAAATATATTAAAGATACCTTTAAAAGTTTGTTTTGATGTATTTACATCAACATTTAAAGGTATCTTTAATATATTTAAGAAAATGTACAAGGATTCCCGTAAGTGATGACCAACCGAAAATGGAGATAGGCCAAACTATGACTAGGTTACTGACAAAATTTGACCTTAATAAAACTCTTAGTTTTCGAGATATAGACATTTTTAAAATTTTAAAAGTGTCTATATCTACTGTACAAAATAAGTTTCAATGTTATTTTTATTATTAACTACAATAAATATGGGATAAATATACTAGGAATAAAAATGCCCTTAAAAAGGAAAAGCTTCAACTGAAATTTTCTGAAAGCTGCGAAGCTCGATTGGAAAGTCGGCCGTATTGAATATATTTGAAGACAAATTAACACATCATCAATTGAAATTGTTTTCCCTTCCTTCTCCTAGGTTCTTTAAAAGCGGCCCATTTTCTCGTGTTTTTTTATTCTTTCATTTCAAGCGAATAAAATTCTATATATATATCAACATGAAATATTTGCTTTTAATGCGAATTATGTAAATCAACAGCTGATAATCACCTGAATTACTAGCAAGTTTGTTAATAAAGTTGAATGACTTACTTTAGAGAAAATTGGTATCTTAAAAAATTGTGTGAAATTGATGTATTATACCATTAAGAAAAATATTATTCTCTTAAAAAAATATTTTATTTGATCATAATAATTTAATTACAGTCAATTATAAAGCAAAATAAAAAACTTAGTTTTTAAGGAATTTAGAATATAAATACTAATAGCATACAAAAAGGTAAGCAAAAACATTAAAAGATAATAATTTAGTTCACAAAACCCATTTACAGCTAGAATGATTTCAAAAAGACAGTTTTATTCTGACTGGTAGACAGGAGTACTGAAGAGATAAAAGAGCAAGTAAGTCAATATTAGTGTTAAAAGAAATTATGACTTCTAAGCGTACGAGAAAATAATTACTTTTATGAGACGTCAAGTATTTCTGGAAAATATTTGGTAAAGTCTACATTTTAATTTTTTTTTGCAAATATACAATAAACAATATAGGGTCGTAAAAAAAACAAGGATATGTTTCTGGCATGTATTGAAACTCTAATTTGCATATAAAACATACTTATTTTAAAAAGCAATCCCTTTCGTGCAAACAAAATAGTTAAAACAAAAAGTTATGTGATGGTATAATGGATACGAGAAATATAACTGAAAACGTTTAAAAAATAAGTAAATGGAGTAAAGATTTTCTTTTCTAACAAAAAATTAACATGAACTTTTTGGGAGAAGTTTAAAAAAAATGAAAAATTTAATTAGTAAACCTTGAGAAAGTATCATTTTTTGAGACAACTTGAAAATATGTGACTAGATTATTTCTTGGTACCCAGGAGCAAGTTTTTGTTTAATTTTGGGACGGCAACACATAAGTAACGGATTAATCTTCATATTTTTTTATATTCTAAAGTGTGAGAAGCAACTATATTTAGAAGTGAGAAGTATAAAATGTAATCGACATGTAAAGTACGTAAAAGAGGGCTGTGTATTTAAAATACAATAGAGGCACCCAAGAACATAAAGCTCGCATCATAATTTAGAAAATGGAAAACATTTGTATGTAAATAAATATTCATTAGGATAAATGTATGTGGCATAAAAAAATACATCATAAGAAGACATAAGTAAAACAGGTTGGTGACCGTGTAATGTTACAAAATGTCTAATTTATTAAGACTTTTTATTTATTTTTGTTGTTTGTAATTATTAGATTCATAGTGACGTCGTCATAAACGTATCTTTATTTCACATTTATTAGCGAGTTTTATACGTTAAACTCGTCGAAACAAAAAGGATTTACTTTATTATACATCGAACTAAAACTGACATCTAAGAACGCTACTGTCTTCGCTCCTAAAAGACGACGTAAACCGATGGACAGGTTACTGCGTCACTGTGCCGCATGACATCCATAAATTCCGTTTGCGGGATAACAGATGAGTGTATAAATTTGTACTCTTACTTTATGGGAACTCTTAAAGATAATTAAGGATGAATTTCTTTTCTTTTTTCCACAGTGAAAACACATTACATGATAAGCCTATAAAATCTAAAGAGTCTAAGCTCTAGCCTTCAGATTTATCGTGTTTGCTAAAAATCGAAATTTAAAAATGTTTTTTTGTGAAGTGAAATTTCTTTTATGTCAATAAATGAAACGCTGAAAGATAATTCTACTAGGGCTTCCTAAAATAAGACGCTGTCCTAACGCCATCGTGCGTTCACTAAAATATTACTCGATCTTCTCGCCCGTTACATGTAATTTTTTTAAGTACTGAGAACAAAATTATCAACATTACATTAGCATTAGTATGTTATATGTGTAAATATCTCAAATGCAAGGATGATTTAGAGAAAATTTTAGGATATGGCGCAAAAATAAAATATGTACAATAAATAAACTGTAAATAACAATATTTTTTTACCAAATACAATTAATGAAATTATAGCCTGCGTTTGTTATGTGTAACCATTTAAATTCATCAATGTGGCAGTAAGATGCTAATATCGCAATGACCGTCACTTAAAATTATAACCACCGTTATTACTTGCGCCAGTTAAAACTGTACATTTAACGAAATAATATGAAACTATTTTAGAAATCCTATTTCGGTCCTGGATTCTACGAAACACAATTTGTTATTCTACCTATATTTCTGAACTGCATTGCAATCTTTTCGAACTATGTTCAGTTGAATTTCCTGGCAAAATTGTAGTACGTTGATTAAAGGTGGCTATAAAGAAATTATAAATAAATTATCTGAACCACACTTCTTTCCTTGATTATATTTCTTTACATTATTTGCGGCTCATTTTCATTAAAATGTTCCATTTTTACAAGTTCACCTTGAGGGTGTGCATTAATACGTTATTGATACGATTATCCAAGAAGTTTATATCATTCAAGAAAACCGGTAGTAATTAATTTTCTTATGAATTACCCTTTAGAAAAGAATTCCTTAGCTAAGATTCTGTAAACTAGAATGATTCTCTTATTTTAATAACTTCTATCTCCGATAGCAACTCCTGGTTAGTATCCCTTATCGTATATCCCTGTCCTGAGCATATTTCCTGCCTCAGCCTTTCAAAATTATCATAAACATCGTATCCTGAAGTCTAAGATGTTAGCAATGATTTTTGTTCAACTTCGAATAGGATTCTTACAAATAGCTTCCTAAATCTTACACAGCTTTAAATCAGTATTTACTGTAAAATTTCTTTCTCTTGGTTTGAAGAATTCATCTTATACTTTACATAATGAGTAGAAATGAAGCTTACAGCCTTTAGGCGTTATAAAATAATAATACATAAACATACAACCTGTGGTCTTGTAATCAATCAAGCACAACTGTCGATTAGCCATCCGTATATACGGAAAAAAGGCAACCTTCGCCATGCTCCCTCAGTTCCAGTTATAGAGCCATTTTTGTTAGTGCAGTCAGAAAATAAACAAACTTTTGAAGCCTCTTTGAATATAAATGAGTTTGGCCGTAAAAGTTATATTATACTATTTTTAAAATATCGTTCATCTTGGCAATAAAAGAAAATGTTAAAAAATTCTATTGGTTGAATATATTGATTTTTAACTATAAAATGAAAAAAATAAGTTAACCTGGACCCTTTTTGATGTGAAAAATCTATAGGCGCAGGTATAAACCGGATCGTTGGCGTGGCGACGGGTCGCCACCCTATACTACGGTATATATATATATATATATATATACATATATATATATATATAGTCTATATGTAGTAGAGTGTACGGTATGGCGGCATGGCGACATGCTCAACCGACTACACGACCCCGTCCTCACTCAGTTCGACGCTGTTGTTTACTACGGTACACATAACCTGTGCTTTATTATTTTTGTATTAATTGTAAATAAATGTTTATTAAATAAAGTCACCATTTTCTGTAAGAAATTCGTAATACTTTATTTTTTATTATGATATATTTAGTTCCTGTAATAATCTTGTCTTTTATGCATATTACTTGTACGAACACGATGTTTCACATCTGCCAGGTCCCGTGACGGCTCACTGTTTTTTTTGTTGACCGTTGTTATTAATGAGAAATTTCATTCTAAAATAAATAAAATTACTCTACAACCACTGTAATCATTAAATATTATAAACATACAAGGTATTATTAACATTCTCATATAAGGAATATACATATAAGGTAACATACATAAAAGGTATTAGGTGGGGCCGCACTTCGTTTTCAAGAATGTCAAGAACCTGAGGGGCGTCATTTAAAGTTTAAATGACGCCCCTCAGCTTCTTGACATTCTTGATGTTGTTTAAATTTTAAACAACATTATTTTAAAGTCATGAAAATTCCATTACTTCTATTTTGTAAAAATACAAATAAAATTTTGGTACGAATTTTAGTTGTTTTTAAATTTCACTTTGAAACCCCCAACACCCTTTTGGCCCACCTGTATAAACATTCTCAAATAACGCTGAAAAAATAAACTCATTTTATTGTAGTTATTCCCAGCATTTTTGTCTAACTATCGCCAAAAATATCTCCAGTATTAAAGTCGTTTGCTTCTAATTTTAGACATTGAGATAGTTCTAATACGATTCCATTAAACTTAGGTAGTTGTTAATTCTATTTTATTAAACTTAAGGCTTCGTGAGTAATCACTAAATACAACATTATAAAATTGTAGGGTTACTTTGTTAAAAGTATCTAAATATATTTAGTTGCTTTCTTTGCATTAGACGTTGATGGAAAACGTATTTCGCTTATGGATAAAAATAAACTGTACTAAACCAGTAGTTAACAAATTCTGGTAAATAAGGTCTCATGATATGTATTGTTTTTATTTTTGATAGTTGAATAATATGCAGTTTCAATAATAAAAGATTTTATAAAAACATTTCAATATCTCGTTTTTAAATTCAAACAAAGCATGTTCTATATTCTATTTCAAGTCATATTTGGCACTAACTCAAACAATATTAATTTCAATAAGTATTTTAATTCGCTGATTAATTTACACTTTGTCTTGACACTTTATACGCAGATACATATAATATAGTTGCGCTGTTGAAATCCATGCTTCTGTGTTTTAAATATAATCCATTATTTCATGTCCAATATTGTCTTGTTATTCAATTGTTCGTTAGTTTATTCGCTTTATAAATATTTTATTTTTAAACTTGAATTATTTATAGTAACTTTTTTAAGTTTTTTATATATTGTAGTTTAATTTGGTTTCTGATATTTTTTTGTTTATAGTCTTCCACGGATATGCATGTATGTTTAAACTTTTATTATTAAATATATAAGTAAATTTGCATACTTTGCAATTTCACGATGCACGACTTACACTAGACCGCTTTTTTAAAATACCCTTGTTCATACCCTCAGTATAATATCAATATCTATGAAATTTAAAATGTCTTTGGTGTCAATTCGAATAAAACGATTGATATGTAAAATTTTGCAAGATGTTACGGATATTTTAATTTTTTCCAAAAGTTATGTATTTTATATTGCCCCCAAAAGAAAATACGGGAGCTCCTCACTCGAACCAGTCAAGTCATTTAGGTTTTATTTGGTAATGTACAAACTTACGTGCTTGCATATAAATAGGTGTAAAATATGATAACCTTGCTTGGTTTCGACGTAACCAGGTGAAAAAGTTAACTATTAATTGACGTTTATTTAATTATAGGGCTTAGAGATTTCTAAACTTTTCAAAGATTATATTATGCGGTCAAATTACATCTAATCGCGTTATTGTTACTCATAATCGATTGAACATACACAAGTTATTCAGTATTTATAATTTCACATAGCACATTAAACGGTGCTTCTTGCCAATATCCCACTCTGAATTATATGATATAGATGAGAATTTCAAGAATAATTTTTCACAATTTTTGAAATGCTGTAAAAATATCTTCCCCCTAAAGTCCCTGTTTACGAAACTATCAAATTTACCAGAAACTTCTAGCGACATTCTAAATGTAATAGTTTTTCAAATAGTCCCAACATTGATACTCGTATAACTGTGAAGAACACATTTACACGGCTAAAATCAAATAATATTTATAAATTATTTAACGAAATGTTATGTAGCTTTAAATGATACCATTTTTCTATGCCTAAGGGTATAAGACACTTTCGTAGTGCGAGTCCACTCGTACTTAACAGATATATATTTAGTCATCAGTAATATTATTACTTTGTAATGTTATTGATTCTTAAAGTCACTTAACAAAATTCAGTGTTTAAACTTAAAATGAAATTGTATTATCTCTCAAAGCAATCCAACTTGCCCAGGTAATAACTTCTCTTCATCTTTATACAACGCATGTGGGCGGGTGCGTTCTGCATTAATATTTAAATGTTTTTTATAAACTATTTACGGTACTCGGATAACGTATTCAAAATATTTAAGTCCGCGTGTGATACTCGCAATAATTAAGGCATTGGTTTGTAGCATAATGAGCAAAGAGTTTCATTTGATGTTACATCCTTGATTGTTACCTCATTTTCTAATTTACAAAATACTGTAATAATTCCAGTGTTCTAAAATGTATGCACAACGTGATAAAATGGCTTGATAAAAGTGCACACTTTTTATATTAAATAAATATTTTATTAAATGGAATATTATGCTTTTATAAAACTTTTATTCAGCACAATTGCGAAATATATAATTGCTGTCTTTTTTATTTTTTTCCCTACACTAACCTTACTTGGCAGGTGCTAAAGCAGTGAAAACGTAATGCTATACCACTATCAGGCTACCTTCTCAGTTGCTATTACGGTAGGTATACAATTATATGGTTCACCCGTGATGACAGGCCATAATATTGTGTTGTTCTGTTCAACGATAGCCATTAAAATGTTTACACGCATCACAAAAATTATAGTGGTTCGTTGCATTACGTGGAAAACTTTCATTGAAACTTTTTCAACTTAATTAAACTTACGACTTAAATAAAGGACACAACTTGGATTGGATAATATAATTTGGATATCGAATTAATTCAAAAGCAAAAAATTCGACATACAAGTGGAGATTGTTAGTAAAATATTCTTACTAAGAAGTCACATTATGTTTTTTGCGTTTTTAGTAAAAAAAGGAGCCCTTATAGCAAACATGTCCGTCCATCAGAGACATGATGAATTGATGGGTAAAACTTACGTACAAGAAATTTTGCAAGGAAATGGTTTATATAAAAACTTTATTTAATATGTAATAAAATATTGAAAACAAATACACATGGAGATATCCATCGTACGTAAAATATAGGAAAAAAACTTGCACAATTGGTCGAGTGGAATATCATTGGATTCAAATCTACTGAGTGGAAGTGCTATGAAAATAGTCGTTTCATTTACTATTTTCTATTTTAGGTGCCTTTTGCAAAATATTAAGCTGCAAAGTGACGTGCAACGTCTCCTCCACCCCTCTAATTTTTCAACAATGAGTTTTCAAAATCCGTCCGAGTAGCAACGCGCAATTTTTGCTTTTCAAACAAATGGATTTATGCTTTTAAGCTGACCGACTGAGAGGCGCGCCTCGATTTTAAAAGTTAAATTACTCGCTTCAGCTTGGAAGTGGACCTGGAAATTATATTGTAATTGAAATCCAATTGGGATTTCAAGGCCATGAGAAATGACATAATTTTCAACAATTTAACTAATTTCTAATTTCTTGTTTAATTAATTTGCAATTTTTTTACACTTTTGTACGTAGTTTTATAAGTCTAAAAATTGAAAAGTTATATAATATTTGCCATATTCACTCTCCAAGTATTCAATTAACTGAATGTACAATAAATTAAATTATGAAAATGAAAAGAATTTCACCTTGTAAGTTGAGTTAATTACTAAAAATTATTTCACGCATCCACAACATGCTAGAAGGGGTTTTGTTTCCATTTTGATAAGGGTATGTTTAAATGTATTATTTAAGCAAATTAATACCATGCAAAATTATACCTACAACTCTGAATCTAGTTTGACCTGACTTGACCCAGCCTGGCCTGGCCTGGCTTGGCGTTGCGGTGAATTGGGTAGCATGGTATGACGTAGAGAGGCGTCACGTGAAGTATAGTTGCGTGGCGTGGCTTGAATTGACGTGACTTGACATGACCTGGTGTGGTCCATAGAGGTGCGGCACGGCGGGCCGGATCGGAGTCGATGAGTCGGAGTGTTGGGGTATGGTGTGATGTGGTGAGCGCAACATGACGTGACGTGACTTGACACAACCTGACCTAACCTAACTTGATCTGACCTGACCTAATCTGACCGGAAATAGCCTAACCTAAAGTAATATGATCTAATCTAACGTAAACTAACCTAAATGAGGCCAACCCTGATATAATGTGGCCAAACCTAACGTAACCTGACCAAACATAATATGGCCTTACTTACCTTTACCTAACGACATAACCTAACCTGACATAACGTAATCTATTCTAATTTAACCTAATATAGATTAACATAACCTAACTCAACCTAATATAACTTAGCCACATCTAGCCTAAACTAATCTGAACTAGCCTAGCCTGACCTCGTCTGACCTGTCTCAGCATAACTTAACCTAACCTAAGCTGATCAAATCTAATATAATCTAACATGAACAAACACAACCTAACCTAATATCACCTAATATAACATAGCCTAAACTAATTTAACATAACCTAAGATATTCCAACGTACAAGGGTGGTTCAATAAGCTCTCAGAAAAAATAGAATAATAAATTATTTTGGGTAAATCTTTCTTTTTTTTTAACATAATTTCCTTTTAGCTCTATGCACTTATCCAAGTATTTGTGCAACTTTTTTAAGCAGTCCAAAAAATAGGATTACCCACGTCCGCCAAGCCATTTTTTCAAGTTTGAAAATAAAAGTCACTGAAGCAAAATCCGATTAATACGGAGGATTCTACAATAATTCATATTTAAATTCCATAATTTTGGCCATAAAAACTACGCAGGTATGCACATGTAAATTATCTTGACGGAAGAGGATTTTTTCTTCTTCAAATGATCACTTACTTTTGTTTTTCGCTCCACCGATATAATTACATTGCATAATACGCTCTAGTTATTGTCTGTCCTTTTTTTGAGTAATCGGTGTAGATGATTTCGTGTGTATTCCGAAAAAGTGTAACAAGGGATTGAACATAAATATGTTTAATCCCTTGTTCCATTAACGCTTCCCATAATTTTTATGTAGTAGAGTCAAATGCCTTACTATAATCAACAAATGCAATATAGTATGTAAGCTGTTATTCGTTATACTTCTCTAAAACTTGACGAACTACATGGACTTGATCAATCACCGAGTAGTATTTACGAAATCCAGCCTGCTCGATGGATTGATGTTCGTCTAGCGTTCTTTCAACACGTTTTAAAATGATCTTGGCGAAAATGTTGAATATGTTGTACATAAGACTAATATGACGATTTTTTCCGATTTCGTGTTTACCTCCTTTCTTATACAACAGGATAATGTTAAACTCTGTCCATTGCTGGGGAATTATTTCAGTTTTTATGATATTGTTAAACATATCTGTAAAGACAGGTATTAAGACTTCCTTGCCTTGTCTTAGGATTTCGTTGTTTATGTCGTCGGGACCTCGTGTTTTATTTATCCATTGGGTATTTATCCATTGGGTTCTCGACTTCAGCTTTAAGAATGCCAGGAATGCTTGAAGTATCTGCCAAATCGACTTCACCTTCTGTTTACGTTATTTTCGTACAGTTTCTTGTAATAAGATTTATTTTTTTTATTATTGCAATCTGTCATTTGAGACATTCAGCAATTGCTGCGTATGTTAGCATGTCTTGTACTGAGTTCGTCCTTTTGAACTCATTTTGCCCCTATATAAGGTCTTGGGGAAGTTTTTTCTTAAGCCTTCTGGGTGCCGTTATTGGGTTCATCAGGTTTATAGCCAGTGGATTGGGATGATTAGCGATTCGGTCTCCGTATGTCTGTATCATCTCTGAGATTTCTTCTTGGGCCAATTTTATGCCAAGCTCCAAATGGAGTCTGTTGTTTGTGACATACCAGGGTGCACCAGCTATCATTCTTAGCGTTTTTGATTGAAACCTTTGTAGTATTTCAATATTTGATTTTGCCGCGGTTCCCCACAGTTGTAGGCCATAAGTCCATCTAGGCTTGATCGTGCATTTATAAATTAATAGTTTATTTTTGAGCGACAATTGAGAGTTTTTGTTAAGGAGCCAGTACATGTTTCGCACTTTTTGGCCCGCTGCACACCGTTTGGGCAGGATGTGTTTGGACCATGTCAGACGTCTGTCGAGATACACGCCAAGGTATTTCGCGTAATCGGCTTGCGGTAACTGTACTCCATTTAGGTTTACTGCCGGGTACGTATCTCGTTTAGTAGTAAAAGTAACTTGTATTGATTTGGTTTCGTTAACTTTGATTCGCCAATCTTGCAGCCACTGTGATATTTGGTCAAGGCTTGTTTGGAGTTTTTGTGAGGCTATGTCTGGTCGGTGGTCTGCTGCGAAAATTGCTGTCATCAGCAAAAGTGCCCGTAACAACACCTTCTGTGACTGGGAGGTCGGCTGTGTAAAGCAGGTACAGTATTGGGCCCATAACGCTTCCCTGGGGAACTCCTGCTTGAATCGGATAGAGAGACGTAGTTTCAGTTCCCTGTTTAACGTAGAAGTGTCTGTTGTGTAGATATGATCTGATGAAGTTGTAGTAATTTATGGGTAGGTTCTTTTTAATTTTAAACAGCAGTCCCTCGTGCCATACCCGATCAAATGCCTTGGATATGTCCAAGAAAGATGCAGAACTATATTGGTTTGACTCAAAGGCATTATGGATATTTTTGACCAATCGATGGACTTGCTCAATGGTTCCATGTCTCTGACGAAAGCCAAACTGGTGATCAGACAGTAGATTATTATCATAGATATGTGGTATTAATCTTCGCAGAAATAAAATTTCCATAACCATGGAAGTAATTGGTAGCAAGCTAATAGGTCTGTAAGATTTCACATCAACAGCATTTTTGCCAGGCTTGAGGACCATTATTATTTGGGCCACTTTCCACTGGGGAGGAATCGAACACGTACGTACGATTGCATTGTACAGGATTGTGAGGAATGAAATTCCTTCCTCTGGGAGCTCTCTTAGAATTTTGGCAGTTATTAAGTCATAGCCAGGTGCCTTGTTGATATCAAGTGTATCAATAGCAGCTTTTATTTCTCTCTTAGTGAAATTCGAAATATGGGGATCGAGTTGGTGACATTGATTCAGAAAAGTTGACACTTCTTGCGTTTTGGGGGAATTTATTTCGGGGTTTGGTACAAAGACGCGTTTTAAGTGTTCGGCGAATGTAACTGCTTTTTCCGCTTCACTGGCTGCCATTCATTGTTGTCTTTGCGTAGAGGGGGTTGGTTTGAGACTGGACGTTTCATAGTTTTTGTGACTTTCCACAGTGAGTAATCACTAGCCGATGTCACGTCTAGACTTTTTAAGAAGGATTGCCTTCGTTCTTGTTATCCCTAAGTGCTTATTTTAGCGTAGATTGCAAGTAGTTTAGATGTTTTTTATCTGATGCATGTCGAGACTGTTGCCATTTTTTCCTAGCACTACGTTTTTCAGTCAGGAGTTCACGAATAGACGGAGGACATTCGAGTTTATGGTTTGTGTCTGTAAGTGTTGGGGTAGCAACCCAGGCAGACCTTTGTACACAATATTTGAGGTGTTCAACAGCTTACATTATGTTCTCTTCTGTTTTCATAGGTTGTGACTCGTCCAGGCATTGAGCCATTAATTGCCTAAAGAGATCCCAGCTTACATGGTTTTGGAGCTAATGTGATGGACCTTTTGAGGGTCATTTCTACAGGTGAATGATCAGAAGACAAATCTAGGCTAGTTCTATTTGTGATAAAGCTGCTAGAGAATCCTTTGATTATGAAGAAATCTATCACATCTGGTATTTTTCTTCTATCAGTGGGCCAGTAAGTGGGTTGCCCAGGCGAGACAACACTAAGATTTAGTTTGTCAATTGACATTTTTAGTTGCCGTCCCTTTGTTGTTACTGTACGCGAGCCCCAGTAACGATGTTTCGCATTTTAATCTCCACCAGCAACGAATCGGTGGCCCAGTGTGGCGAGAAACCTTACATAATCTGCTTCCTTTAGTTTATGTTTCGGTGGGCTGTAGACAGCCGATATTACAAAAGATCCTACCCAGTCTTCGATTCGCACATTTGTTGCTTTGATCTCTTCAGTACAATATTGTACTGTTTCGTAATGCTTAATATCATTTTTTATAATTATTGCACTCCCCCCATGTGCAGTTCCATCAGGGTGCATTGTGTAGTAAGTCTTATAGCTTTGTATTTGGAAATAACTCTTTTTTGTAAAGTGGGTTTCAGAGACTAGCAAGATATCAATATTATGTGTCTGCAAATACGATTGAACCTCAAGGGTATGTTGTGGCAGCCCATTGGCATTCCATAGAGCTATTTTAAACAATCTATTTTGAGAGATTCGTCGTGAGTGTTATTATTAGGTTTGTCAATGTAGTCAATTGCTGCATCACTTGTTTCAATAAGTCCATTATTTCATGCATATCATTTGTACGTATCTCGCTATTTTGTGGAAGTTGATGTCCTTTGGTTAATACGTCTCTATATGTTTGTCGTATGGTATTCTGAGATTTCTCTTTATGAGCCGTTAGTGTTTCTTGTTCATGACTTTCTGTTTTATCAAACTGAATTTTATTCCTGAATCTACGATCTGGTGCTTTTGGGAATTTCAGATTTTGAAGTTCTCGATAGATTTTACAGCCTTTGTAATTTGCAGGATGGTTACCATCGCAGAGTATACATTTGACTTGGTCGGACCTAGTTTTCCTTGGGCAGTCAATGGAGAGGTGGTCACCAGCGCATTTGATACAGTTAGGTTGTCGGCGACAATAAGTTTTGGTATGTCCATATTGTTGGCATTTCGCACATTGTGGGATTTCCCGTTTTGATCGTGGAGGTTCAAAGGATACTATACACTGCATTAGGCTTTTAACTTCATATATCTGCTTATTGTTGTCATTCGGTAATAATTCAATAATGACCATGGGCAATGGCTTCTTTGTGGTTCTTTGTTTAATATTCCAAACGTTTATGCAGCTGTAGTCCATATCATTTAATGCTTCTTTGATGTCATCAGGGTTAGTAGATGGATGCATATTTTTGAGCACAGCTTTGAACGCTCGATCCTGTTTAGGCTTATAAGTAAAAAACTCAGTCTGTTTTTGTTCTAATTGTTTGACGATAATTCTGTATGTATCGGCAGATTTGGTCCGGATTTTGACTTGATCATTGTGGAGGACCTTCAAAGCGTACATATTTATAGCATGTTCATTAAGCATGTTAAGTACAGGTCGGACATTACCCACTTTGTCAACAAATATTGGAGATGGTTTTGTTGTCTTTTCTACAGTAGTGGTTTTGTCTACTTGGGTTTCTTCTTCTGCTAGTTGAGTAAAACTATTTGTTGTTGGTATCGGTTGAGTTTGAGATAGCCAGTATGTATCCAGTTTTGTTTGTTTTTGTGTTCCAACATTTTCAGGGCTTGAGTGCGGTCTTTTCTTACCGGTGACTTCCTTCCAGTCATCTTCCTTATTTGTACTTGGTTCTTGGTCAGTACTTTGTTTTGGGTAGGTTGTGGTTGGATAGTTACGCAGATAATGTGTTCTAGGTCGACATTCAAATATTACATTATGGCTTATCTGCTGTGGTTGGTTTTTATTAATCTTGGTGCAGTTTTCATTTTTATTATTATTATTTTTATTATTGATTGGATCACTCATTTTTGTTCCCACGAGTATAGGACGATAATACGATCGCTACCTAGGGTGACGTCTATTCCCGGTAGAGGGCTACATAGATCGACGAGTCGCCTGTTTCGTCGAGTTTGGTCGCTAGTGACTGATCTGTCCTTTCAGCCAAAGAGTCCTGTTGGCACGTACCACACCTTAGGATTTAGGGGTTTTTTATAGAGGTGGCCTTCCTCGCGGTCCAAGTGGCGAAGCTCAGACCCCCGTTCCTGCGAGACATGACCACAGGATTACGGTCTGGGGCAGCTCGTTTGAGCTACACACTGGTTTTTAGTTCAGGGTTGTCTCCCCTAGCTGTATACTAGGTTAAAGCGCCTAGGGCTCGCTTTCGCCCATCATACTTTGCTACTGCAGTCCAGGGGTAGATTGAATGTGCGGGGTCCTAAGGACTGTAGCATTGCCCAGGAGGGACGACTCACTGGTATAGTAGTGAGCCTACCCCCAGCCCGCCACGGCGGTCTGAGGGCAGCGTGGACGTGTATGATGAACTTGTTGGTGACACATAAAACCCAACTCCGCACACTTGGGTGTATGTTCCGGTTATTGCTCAGCACTTTATAGGTGAGTGTCTTACAGCAAGACAAGCACAACCGAGACCTACACCAACCTCCCCTCCCTATCCTCTTGTAATAAGATGTTGCTGTTTTCAATATGTCTGTTCGGCCACGATTCCATTATGCACTGTCTTTTTTCATTTTAACGATCCAATCCATTGAATTCTTTTTTGACTCCACCCGTTTTACTTATATACTTTCCTACAATTTCCATTCTGCTTTGTTTCTTATTCTTTCTAATGCTATCTTTAATTTCTTTACTAATTTTGGTTAAATATTTTCTTCTGTCTTGAGTATCTTTAGCACTGATGAAGTGATTCCTCACCTCTAGTAGTTTTGTTGTATTTGTTGTTCAATTTTGGTATTTGCAGTGAGTGGTACGTATTTTCTATCCAGTTGTATTTTTCGACTGTTTCTAATTCCTTTTGTTAGATTAGAGGTCTGTGAATTTGTCCCATAGAGCTATTGTTATCTGTTCAAACTGATGTTTTCCGAGCTTTATATTTCTTGGGTCTTGTCTTGGTCTATGCTTTTTTGGTTGATTTGCTACCAATTCTACTCTATTTAGTTTATGATTGGTGGTAAAGTTCAATTTATTGATTGCGATAAAGTTAGTGAAGTATCTATTTGTGTTAGTCATTATAAAATCAATTTGGTTTTTTGTTTTACCCTCCGGCGAGATTCAGGTCCACGTGTTTTTCTTATTTTTTTATTAACATAGTATTTAGGATGGTTAGGTTATTTTCTAGTGCAAAGTTCGTGATATGTTCTCCATTTCTACTTATGGTTTTGTTGCTGTATGTGGGTGGTTCTAGTACCTTCTCTTCTCCTGGACGTCTATCCCCAATTTGACCATTATCGTCACTCATTATTCAAGAGCACGGTTATACCGTGCTCTTGAATCGCATTGTTCAAGATTATATATCAAGGTAGAATTTATTTATTGCTTCTATATTCGATTGTTCAGTAGGCGAATATATTTGTGCAATAGGCCAAGGATCCTTATATTAAGGATCCTTGGCCTATTTCAAATTCATCATCGCAATACGTGATACCAACAAATCCTTCCACATATTTTGTTTAACAATATATACAATCCCATGAAGGTCCGGGGTCTCGCCTATATGGTAAAATATATAGTCTGGATAAGATATGATATTTTCATCCAATATTCTCACTTCACTCAAGCCAACTATGTCCCATATGATGTGTTTTAATGCATACATTAGTACTGCAAGATCTTCATTTTTCAGGGTAAATACATTGTGGGCTGGGATGTAGATTTTAAATTTCTTTTATTTATGATTTTTATTGTTATTTTCGCTAATTATTGGAGGGTTGTGGTCTCTTTCCTCCACCAGAACCAGTCGGCTTGTGCGAGGTTGGTGTATTCTTGTTTCGTCATGTGTTGGATTCCGTTTACCGATTCTTAACTGTTATTGTTTTTTGGTAGTATATGTATTAGAAGGAGAGTTGGATCTAGACTGCATCATATCAAAAGCATTTGTTCTGTTTAACTTGATTGGATATACGGTATCTTGTTTCTTAGGCTGGTTATTATAAGAAGAGGGTGATGCCGATGATTCTCTTTTTCTTTTCTGTTGACTATCTTTGTTCTCTGTAACTATTAGTTTGACATATTTAAAATATACTATATTGGCTTTTTTCCTCTCTTCAGCTAGTTCTGCTTTCAACATTCTCCTCTTTTTCTAACGCTTCCTTCGAGTAATCATCACAAACAGTAATTTTCTTCAGGTTCTTTTTATTTTTACTGGTTTCGTAATTTTTCCAATTGCTTATAAACGAACATAGTACCGGCCTCGTCTTGTTATTTTCTATGTTTTTAGTTCCTAAGCGGTGGGTTTTGTTGATTTCGTAGTCTTCTATACTTATATTTAGATCATGTTTCCGATTTTCCTTTAAAAGACAGAAAAACGCAACATACGCACAACCTCATCAATATCTAGGATTAATATCAATACACTTATTCAATAAAAATAATCCCAAGGAACACAGCGATAATTATTTTTAAAGGAATTTTTCGCACGGAGCGCACGCGCTAATGACCATCCGCGACAGATACCTGGTTTGGTCTGACCTAATTTAAACTAACCAAACATAACATAACATAATGTTAACAACACAGCATATCATAGCTCAAGACAGTAAGTCACAATGTAAAATAACATAACATAACATAACATGACACCATATGGCATAACAGGATATAAAATTTCCTAACGGGACATGACTTGACGTGATTGACACACGACTCGTGAAGCCACAGGACGCTACCCGACTTTTCGTGACGCGAGCTGACGTGACATAACATGACGCCACACGATGCAACGCGATGCGATGTGTCATAACGTGACGCGACGTGACGTGACGTGACGTGACATAACATAACACAACCCAACACAACATACCCAAATATAACATTATGTAACTTAGCCTAACATAAAAACATAACATGACCTAACCTAACATAGCTTAAATTAAACTAATCTAACCTTATACAATCTGTCCCGATTTTACCTAACATAACACGACCTAATCTGACATAGCCTAACGTAACCTAACATAACCTAACGTAATCTAACAACCTAAGCTAGCATAACACAAGACACACGAAGCCTAAGCTAACCTAACCTGATCTAACATCACCTAAACTAGACTGACCTGGCCTGATCTAGTATAAATTAAAATAATGTAATATAACCTAGCCTAGCCTAACTAGCTTAACCTATCATAACCTAATCTAACCAAAATATTAATAAAATATATGTATTACAAATTAAGAAGCCAAAACGAAGAGACGAAGCATAATACAAAGATTTTTATATCCGACGAATATCCTACTTTTTGAAATTTATTTGAACAAAGCATTAGACTAAAATTAAATATATTTAAATAGTTATACACAATTTTAGATTTTGCACGTAGGCGTTAATACTATATCGGATGTGACGTCAAAATAAAAATATGTATCTTGATTATAATCTTTGGTATGTCTTCACTTACTCTTTTAACATCTTAGTGAAGTGACCGCCTCGTTTCCATTATTTTGATTTAAACTTCTTTAAACTTATCTTATTTGAATTCAAGTTTTGCTGAACCTCAGCCTCGAAATAATAACAATTATTTTACTTTAGGATAGTAAATTCCTAAATTTAAAACCTGTTTCTGATGAGATTTATGATCTTGATGATGTAGACCTTGGCACTTTTATATTCAATTTTAGTTGTGTCCTATACTACAAATTCTACATTTCAAAATATATAGTCTTCCCCGAAATATGGCGTACCATCAACAATAAGTGGCCATAAATATTCCCATATCAAGATAAAATTTGTAATAAACCTGAATATGAAGATTTACCCACGACTCAGGTGCAAAAGGGACGTAATGTTCTTACTCTCGCACCTCAGTTTAATATGGCCACAATTTCAGTAATCCTACATTCTTTCATCTAGATCTATATCCACCTACGTATTGCAGATATTTTCCTAAACTTAAAGTTTACTTTAGATCCTTTCACATTTTTTCTACATTAATTTCAAGGATGAATCATTTACTATAGAATTTACAAAAAAATTATTAAATTCACAAATATTTTAGAAAAAAATTTGATATCGGATTGTTGTTCTACTTATATAAAACAACATTAAAATTTTAATGAAAATCTCATTTCACAAATATACAGCTCCATTTAAGAAACATTATACTACTTGTGTTTTTTTTAATATATATTTAAAATGTTCATTCTCTAGTCATTTTCTCTCCTGACTTATTCATGAAGCTTTCATTGTCGGTACGTTCAAAGCAAATATATAATTTTATTTCCTTTTTTGAAATTAAAATTGTTTCCTTTTTTAATTACGTTGCTTTCTATAAATTCATAAAATTCGTTATAGGTTAATAATGCAATACAGACATCTAGAAAGAGTTTCTTATTGAGAGGCTCGTTACAAATTTCTATTAGAAAAATAAGTACTCAGTAATATCGCAAGTTCTTTTTAAATGTAATTTCATGAGATCACATAACCACTACTCCGCGCTCGTCGTAGAATTCTTTTATTTGATATTTTTTGTAACAACGATTCATTAAGTAGTCCAGTCATTTTATAATTGGCCATTTCTTTTAAAAACCACAAGTATTTTGAAATATTTTGTCAATTCCTTTTTCATCCGCGCGCCCTTATTACAAAAAGTGCTTTTAAGTTTTTCACAATTTAATTAGTAAATATTACATAATTACATATTAAGTTAAAAAAAGATTGGAGAGTGTTCTTTTTCTTTACCCGTAATTTCAGTGCAGGATGAATTTAACTGCGACATGAGATACATATTTTCATATGGTTTATGGAGTTCAGTATCAATGTTATTTGAGCTTATATACATTTTTTAAAATTTTTAGAAATAATATCTAAATCATTTAGAAGAATGAAAAGTGAAAATAATAATATTTTTGACTAAATTGAAGATCTGCTGTAAAATTTGTCCCGTGGTCCGTGAGAACAGTTCAGTTTATATAGAATAGGGAAATAAAATGAACGAGACATTCACTTATTTCTTCTGTCGAAACACGATATGCTTAAAAAGTGATAGACAATTTTACAAAGTAATTTTTCACGGGTTCTGTTAAACGTTATTATGGAGTCTAAGTATCCTGCGATACACAACTCATAGTTTTCATACATGATTTTCTTAATTTCACGCAGTTAGATATATTACATTATGTATATAATGTAATCGTGATTTATATTTACGGTTACTTTGGAGATTGAAGAAAAGGAAATCACGTTACACATTTTCATTTATGAGACTTATATCAAACGGATATTTAAAATCTGACATCGCTGTTTCATTAACTTTTTTAATTTTACATATTCTGTTTTTAATTGATTTTATTGAAATGATCGACAATATTCTCGTTTTGGTTGCATTTTGATGATGGTTGAGAGTTCACGTCTGTATCGAGTGAAGGATCTATCAGTCTATTCTAATCTCTCAGTCTATTCTATTCTAGTCTCAGTCCTATTTCTAAAAATGTTTACTTAGTGAATTAAGAGTTTCAGGAACTTTTGGGGGAATCAGTATACCTATTGCTTCAAATACTATATTCAGATCATCAAAACAAAAGCTGAAATCTACGGGATCAAGCTCCACTTAGTTTCCATCCAAACTTTGACTTTCTGAAATTAATGGATTTTCAGGCTATTGAAAAAGAGCGTATGCAGAAATGTTAAGTATTCCTTTACGACACCCAACCAGGTAACCACATTCTTAGAATTTGTGAATTGCCAATGCTGCAGTTTGCTGCTGGGATCCTTATAGTTGAAGAGTCACTTGAGGGGCTGATATTCAGTGATATATTAATTGCGCTCATATAGATAACGACGGAAGGTTTTGCAACTAAATAAAATTAATTAGATAGCCTAAGGGACAATGTTTTGTACTTTTACAGTAATTAGATAGCCTAAGATAAGGTAAGAGGCTTCATGTTTCAGAAATTCGCACTTGTCGTGTCGGAGTTTTAAATTTTATTTTCTTATCTTTTGGAAAACCTGTGACAAATTGTCGATATGAGATTTCAGGTCATATAAATATAAAACTATATCATTAAGTTATATGAGCGGATGCCTTGTAATGCAGATAAAGCCGTATTTTCAAGACGTTAAAAAGTGGAAGAGGCATTTTTGAGCACAAATGACATTTTCTTCAACTGAGAATATCCTTTTGGTACCTTGAGAGCGTTTTTAAAGTATCTTCATCGTTGATAGGAATTTGATGATATCTGAAAACGAGATTTTGTGAAATGAGGGTAAGTGTCACCTATAGTTTTTTTATTAATGGTCGATAACAACTCGCCATTTTCAGGTTTCTGCGCCTCAAAAGGAAAAAGGGAACCCTTATAGGACCACTTCGCTGTCCGTCTATCGATCTGTTAAGATAGTTTATCTTATGAGGGCTTTGACGGACCATGTCTCAGGAATGCATGGAGGTATCAAGTTGAAATTATATCAAATACTTGGGTCTACGGTTCCTTGCAGCTTTAGATCAACCTTCTAAGTCAAGGCAATCAAGAAGAACACTAAAAATATTACCATTTATATATCATTTCTTATGCCGCATGCCGTTATTACTCTCGCTTGCAAATAAGTCAAAACCTATAGGGTACTTTTCGTTGATCTAGGATTATACAATTTGGCAAAGAACAAGATCTCACAGCGCCAGTAAAGAAAAAAAAAGCGTTATTATGTAGTTATATCACGTAAAACATTTTTTTTTTAATATACGACTGTAAAAGATACATTAGTCAATTTATTGAAATACACGTCATATTTTCACGCCTATGGGAGATATCTATACATATAATAAAATTGTAACAGAGTAAATTTTGTCCAAGGAAAATATTTTAAAAAGAGTGATTGATTTAGCCAATAGAATAATAATTATTATCCCATATGCCAAATTAATCACCCTTTTTAAAATATTTTCCGGCCAGAAAAATTTTATATTATAACAGTAGCCGGAAAATATTTTTTGGAAAAATTAAAAAAGTACACCATAATTGAGTATTGATTGAGCCAGGTCATAACATATTGTCTCTATAGTATGTGAGTCAAGTACGTTGCGTATGTTTTTGAATATGTACATGAATCGCCTCAATTTTGTGGCAAGTTTATCAACGTGAATATTCCACCGGCAAAAACAGTGAAAATACCTAAATATTTGACGTTACACGCGCTTTCGAGCGGTTTACATTCATAGATTTTTTGCACGAACGATTAAATAACAAATCATTGTTGCTATAAATGAAACTTCAAAGACACTACAATTTTTTTCAGATATGTTAGAATTTTTAACTAGTAAAAAAATTACGGCTTTTTCTCTATTATTCTAATTAACCTATTTTACAGCGACATAGAATTATATTTTTTGTTCATGATTTACCTATATATCTATTAATTCCACGTGGTACGATCCAAAGTAATTATCTGGAATAAGTTCATTAGTTGAATCCATTTAAATACAAAACAATATTTCGACACAAATACCGAACACTTCTGCTTAACTTAAAAATGAAATTCCTAGAAAAAAATCATTAGTGAATTATAAACAAGTGATTAGGAATAAAATAATTGAAAATTCTAAGGTCAATTAATTTTATTTTATTTGTATTTATTTTGAAGTATACATATTAAGTTAAAATTTAATAATAATAAATAAAAATATAAGCGAAAAAAGAGCAAGTATAAGCGATTCATAATAGAAACAAAATTGAATATATTTGGCGTTAATTTTGTAGAAATCCATTATTCACAATTAAATGAAACTGCGTGATGTAGTATTATTTCTACTTTCTTTAAGTTCTTTACCACGACCTAAGTTCAGGTGGGCTATTAGCAAAGATTTTTGCTAATATGAAGATGTTGTAATACAACGAAACCTAGGTCGTGGTAAAAAACTTAAAGTAGAAATAATACTACATCACGTAGTTTCATTTAATTGTGAATAGAAAGAATATTCAATGCTGGTCAATATAACGAGCACTTTCGAAGTTTCGTGGTTCAGATTACAGTACCTTTAGGCAGAAACACTCAGTCACGGCATGTAGTGAAACCGTTGAGCGTAAGTGTTTACATTTAGAGCAAGAGAGCCTTCCATTTATTCAAGTGTTATCTGAAACCTTAAAGCGGTTCGGTCTCCTAAAATAATCGTTTCTAAGTGCATGGTCTTGAAAATAAGGCACAAAGAAGTTAAAGTGATATATATTTCCAGTTTCTTCTAAAGTTAAAGTTTTATATGTTTATGATTTAATTTTTCCCATACTAGGATCAACTTGACTGGGCTGCCACGACCAATACATTTATGGGAAAAAATGAGAAAACGCATGCATACACCCACACACGCACACATATTTATAGTAAGGAAAATATTTAATTTTGCAACTTTTTAGGTTCTTAATCTGATAAGTTCAAAATTGTTGCCACTAGTTCCAACTCGCTGCGATCAATGGTGTTGGAGGAATCGGTGCAAGTATTGTTTTCCAATTGTAAAACAACACATTTATATAGTGCTAAAAGTGCCATAAATGGTACGCCTGCAAACAGAAATGATACAAGATGCCCAAGCCATCTAACAACTCACGAGCACCCCTCTTTCCAACCTCTATGCATGCCTATCAACAGTCGAGTATAGTACCTTATACACACAGGTACGAATTCACGGAAAATAAATAAATTTAATTTGCTGTTTCCATTGTTTCATCGTGCTATCACTTTTCCATCTTAGGTTTAATTGAATAGCAATCGAAATTTTGATAGAACTTTTCATGCACCTAAAAAGTGTTCTTCGACTTCTATTACTTAAAGGAAAAACGTTTTGTAAGGGAAAAAAGACGAAATTAAATAAACAATTTTCCATTTGGGTAGAGTATGGTCAACGCTAATTAACAGAGTACCTTTCGGATCGAAGTGTCAGTTTCCCGCCCTTTATTAATTACGAATACTTACAGTATGAACTTTTTTTTTTTAATTTCAATTCTGTACATATTTTTTTATCGATTTATATAGGTAGGTACAATATTATCTTGATGAAAATATGATTAATCAGAAGTGAACTTGTTTCCCGGTAACTAATAGTGACGCCTCCAACCACTATTCCTTTTCTGAATGCGAAAGCTTCTTTAATTTTCGGAATAAAGATGTTAATCCAGACCACAATTTATTTGTGGGCTAAATTTCGTATAGATGGATCTAAATAAATTTTGGAAAATTACACGTTTCTCGTACCAGGATATGTCTGACATCCGCCTGATCTAATTTTCTGTTATATGGCTATTAGTTTTCACAAAATAAATACAAGTGTAACGCTCACAACATTTTGTACTGAGTTCAAAAAATACTATGTACCTACACACACACAGATATATATATATATATATATATATATATATATATATATATATATATATAAATATATATATATATATATATATATATATATGTATATATATATATATATATATATATATATATATATATATATATATATATATGTATATATATCCAAATAACTCGTTTAGAATGTTTATCCAAAGTTGTCGGCGTCATCTAGTTAAATCAAATATTTTATTAATAACCTAGCCCGTTAACTAAACGGTGCCATTCACTCATGGGCCTAAATGACATTCAACCAACACATTTACCCATTCTTATATAATAATAAATAAGATATTCTTATGGCAAGAAAGCAATAAAACAAAAATAAAGGATCTTTGTCGTAGCCCAAACGGCTCAGATGTTATGAAATTCCTTCGACGAAGTTACTAAGTTTTGCCGCATTGATCATTACGTGTAGCAATCTCTTATGGAACTAAATATTTATTACCGTATATATTGGTTTAAAGCAAATCTTACATATTCATCAGGTTTGTGAAACCAATTCAAAAAATGTTTTATTCAATTTATACAAAATGCTATAATTTCTTCTGACTTTTTATGTTTCAAAGGAAATTTTCGTTTTCATTACGGGTATGAAGTTTAGCGGACCTGCAACATTCTTAGGATACATCCGACCACATGACTTAATTAAAAACTTTAACGAAGTCCCCATATGGGTCGCGTGGCCCCAATCAGGTTATCGCCGGTTACTTTGATTTTCCGAACGAATAAAATTAATTAGCGCTTTATTGTTTGGAAAGTTTTCAAATTTATAATTAATATTGGCTTAAATCTTTCGTAAGCTACAATTGCAATTATTATTATGTTTACCGTCTGGGTATTATAGACAAATCTATCGATTCTGTACGTACTAAAATAATAAAATGTGTTATGAATTTTTATTACATCAAGTAAACACCTATAATTTTAATAAATATATTTTAAGCTTAAACATCCAATAATAAAATATTCAGGTGTCTTAGCATTTTTCTCTTGCCTTTGATAGAGTGTACATTCCCTCCACGACGTACTGTGTAGTTACTATGAAGTAACAAAGGAATAATTGGCAAGAATATATACATAGTATGTCGTGAAAGGAAACAATTACGATTACATGTTGCTCATCGGTCACAAAGACCACAGCTGCATTAGAAACTGTTCATGCTGATATCACGGACCAATATAAATAGCTTCAAGTACTTCCTAATTTTGCCGATGATTTTACTCGTATGACGTTTATTTACTTGTTGAACGCTAAGAGGGAAGCTTTTAAATATTTTAAAGAATTGAAAGCTGTGATTGAAAATCAACATAAATGTACTTCAGACAGATGATGAATTCAAGTTATGTAATGGGATTGAGTTGACATTGACTATGTCACCTATGAACTGCGCAAAATGGTATTAGTGAAACTATAAATCGTACCATCATGGAAAGAGTACATGTCTGTCGTAAAATATGGGGCTTGATGAAGAATTTCGGACAGAAACAACTAATTCAGCGTCGTACCATATGAACAGGCACATTGTATGAGACTTACATAACAGAACACCATTTGAACTCTGGACACATAACAAGCGAGACTTAATGATGTTCAAATATTTGAGAGTCAGGTATGGTTTATATTGCAAAAGTAAAAAGACTTAAGTAGGATATAAATTCTAACAAACTCACGCTTATTGGTTATGCTGAGAATATTTCTATTTATCTACTTTAATGTATCTGATTGATACATATGGCGGACTTATTTCTACATGAGCAATCTCTTACAGCCAACCATAACACCCGTCCAGCCCCGCTCGACGAACGGCCGGGAATCGAACCCGGAAAATTTATAAACCTATAAAGAGAGGGTAGCGAGTGGTAGAGATGTTATTATTCATGTGTACACCGAGGAAAAAGATATGGGTGTATCAGTTTGGTGGGTTAGTAATAATTTTTCAGTTAGAAATTCAAACGGTGATGACAAGAATGAAGATAAGATAATGATTTCGATGCTTCTTCAGATTCAAAACATCTTAATGCTCAGGTTGATAATAACTCTATATTGCGGAAATTAGAAAAGGAGACTGAGTTGCGGGTAACGAAAAGGACAAGACGACTTACAGAATGTCATAATATTTGTGATGATGCAAACTATAGCAAACTATAACGTCGAAAAGCTATGATATTACATCCAAAAAGCTCTCAATAGTCTAGAAAAGAATGAATGGGTTAAAGCAATGAAAGAGGAGCTACAGGCGTTTGAAGAAAATATTGTCTTGTTTAGGGTGAATAACACGTTTTTCAATCAAATATTAATGGAGTATAAGTGGATATTGAGAAGAAAAATAAAGAGTAATAAAAGTGTATATCATAGAGTGCGTGTTTGTGACAATCAGTTTATGCAGAGCCATGTGTGTAAAGGATAAATGCAAAACAAAGCAGTGACTGGAAATTTAATTTCTATATTAAATTCTAATTTTAAAGTTTAAAATTCGATACAAGTTCAACAATTTTTGGTATGGTATGATGAAAAAGGACAATAAAGAAATACATGTTGGGGCGTTAGAATCACAGCAGATTATGAAACGATCGTTAGATAAATGTAATATGTTAAATTGTAAAGTTGCTAGTATACCAATAGAATGTCGATTAGATATCAATAAAGATTTTATATCTGATTCTCTGATGATATATAAGAGAATCAGATGTAAAATCTTTTATTATTAATATAAATATATAATCTTTTATATATTCCTTATCAGCAGCTAATTGATAGTCTCATGTGCTTATAAGTTTTAACAAGATCTGGTATTTCGATTAGCGTTAATTTCTTGAGTCAATTTAATAAATGTCATACGAATGTTCATACTATTTGATGCCGATAATTAGTAATTTTACTGATTATAATTCTTATACTGGTTATGGTTTTTTAATGTCAGACTTGCAGACTTAATGTCAGAGTATATATATATATATATATATATATATATATATATATATATATATATATATATATATATATAATATACGGGACATTTATACTTTTATAAACGATAGTCAGAGTGCACGAAAACGTATGGTTAATAATATATTGCATAATGAAAATAAACATACAGATATCAAATACCATTTTATAAAAGAGACAGTTAATAATGTTAATAATAAAATAAGTAACATTAAATATTTGCCAACAGTTGAAATGCCAGAAATATATCTCTTAGTATTGCGAAACATTACAAATATTTATACACAGTATGTGTGCAGATATATAAAACTACTAATTATTTATTTGAGCTAGAGAGTACGTTGTGAATATTATTAAATCAAATATATAATTATAGTTTTAGTAAAGATATTGAGAACATAAACATGTAAACATTTAGGTGTGTAGTGTTTCCTCTTATTCTTGATAGAGTGTGTGTTACATGCCAAAAATGAAATTTAGCCCCCCTTTTGCATTCAAAGTGCAAACGTGTTTTAATGTTGTTCTCAAACTGGAAACATGTTTACACTGTGTGGAAGAAGTAATAATTAAGTCTTCAACTATTTTATCTTCTGTATTTTGCGTGCTAAACATTAATTGACAAAGCTATAATGTAAGGTTTCTTTTATTTAAACATATTACATAATTGGAAGAATTGCATTCAATTTGCTTATAAATTGACTTATTTTTCTGGAACTAATATTTAATTATTTATTTCTTGAAAATTACTTACCCAACTTACAGATATAAAGCGTTGGGCATGTCGATGAAAGTATCATAAGAACTATTTAATATAAAATGCAAATAAAGAATAAAACAGAAACACAGAGGAATTTTTATAATCACCGCTCCAGCTAATGATCAGCAGAAATAGTTCACGCAACTAAATTATCCTATTCCTGAAGCATTTAATGGAGCAGAAAAAATATCAAGCCTGGACAATGTGTTGAATAATGTGAGTGCACGAAAGATAGGTGCGCGCTCCAGCGGTTATCAATGTCGTGATTTAATAATAAAAAAAATCATGAGCAAAACAGATCCCGTCAGAATTGAACAGAATTACATCCTACCACGCTATTATAAAATCTGAATGGAATTAATAAGAATAACATCCATACATTTTGTAACATCAAAATCTATTAACATTTTTATATATTTTCTCCAACATGAGAAAACATTTTTAAATCGATATCTAATTTTTATATTTGACATTTTCCAAATGCTTTGAATTCTGAGAGATTCTTTTCAATGAATATGTGTTAAAGAGGGTAATAAAATTGTGAAGTCTTTTAAATTGTATAACTTCTATTTCTTTTAGTACAAGTTAAAACCTCTCATTTACTCGAGTTAAATTTAGAACTTTATCAATCCGAAAGTGCGCTGCCGGATGCGTAGATCCAACGTTAGCGGCATGGCGAACATGCGATGCGGCGGGAGGCAAGCGGTCCGCCGGTGCGAAATATAATTCTTGTTTGAACAAGATCACACGAGATAAATTAGCATTTGCAAAGTGAAATATTGAGGAGTGAATTAATATCGCGGCTCTAGCGTTCAAGTTAAAGCGTGAATTAATTAAGAGGGTGCAAGCCGCTTAGAGCGAGGAGCGTGCAAAATTTGTTACCAATTAATTTCAAAATTTATTCGAGATTTATTAATTTCATTTTATATACCAATATCACGTAAGATTTAATTGCTATACTAACGTTCTAACTTCACCGATTAACATCAACTACATTAGAAAATACCACTTGACGCTGCAAGGTAACAGTCTGAGCAAAATTTTATTCTATCGCCATCATATTCACTTTTGAGTGAGATTCTTTGAAACCATAAGAATTTTAACATAATAATGTATAACCATAATAATTTATTCGTCAATTTGAAACTAGTAAAAGGTTGATAGACGATTCAAAAAATAGGTAAAATGAAAATAGAAATAAATACATTTTATTTACTTTGTTAATTTATAAATCAATACATTATTTAAGTAATATGCAGCACGAGGGCGTAATTTAAGTATCGTGCAATTTAATGGCGTGCTCTTATATCCATTAATTATATTACTTTCTATCAACTTTCGTAACTATACACCAATGACGATTGATATACAACAATTTATAATTTCATTAAAAAGTAGCACTTAAATTTAATATGCATATGATTAAGGGTTTAATATTTACATTGATTTAAAAAAAATCATCACTAATATTTATTTATCAAAAAAGTGTAATAAAAATGATTAGAATTATATAGGTATACATAAACAAATATATTTATAAACATATATACATATATATATATATATATATATTTATATATATATATATATATATATATATATATATATATATATATATATAATACACACATATATACTAATCAACCTATTATATATACACATATGCATATAATTTACTACTCTACTCTCTAAAATTGTTTATATATTACTACGATTTTTTCTCAGAAACCATTTGACATAAAACCTTCCAAGTGTTTAGCAAGTATTTACATAGCGAAGTTGTCCTGTGGGGGCAACTTCGCTATGTAAATACTTGCTAAACACTTGGAAGGTTCTATGTCAAATGGTTTCTGAGAAAAAATTACTGTGATAAAAAGACAGACGGATTCAGCAGCCTATATTAAGGAACGTGAGTCATCTGATCAGGATTAATTTTTCATTTTTTTTATGAAAGCCTACAAAACAACATTAAATGTATAAAATTTAATTTGTAGTAGGTGATGAATTTTGTAAGTTTAAAATGTTTTAAGTACTGATATTCACCACAAAAGCGTGCCTAATTTATTCGTGCGATCATACGGGAGTATCAAATATAGAAATAAGATTTTATATTACGCCTATTTAGAACTGTCACTACATGCCACCGTCATGATCCTCTTAAGCCATCTCCTATCATCTTTCTCCTTTAATCTGCGCCACTCCATTCCATTTTAGGCTGTCTGTATGCAGTTTGTGCCCAGCCCTTTCTTTATATCGTCTTTATCTTTATATAAAGAAAGTTTTATCCTGGTAAAAATCTGTGTTATACCGCCATCTTCATTTATTATGTCCAAATGATAGTAAATTGGCCACCTTATTACCGTTAAGCAGATTCAAATCTCCTTAAACGTATCTTCCTCGAATACAAGTCTACTGAACTCTGCAAAATAAAAATTATTCTAGTTTAGGGTAATAAATTGCTTAGTTTCAAACGTATATTCAGATAATCGTCTTAATCTCACTATAACCCTTAAGATATTGACTTTAACATCCTTTGAACTCAATCTCGGTGATGTTCTTTACAGTATACATCATCATAAGTAATTTGGTCTAATTCAGATTTACCTAATTGTTAGCTGTAGTAAAAATTATTTTTCAAATTTTGTTTGATCGAAATACCCTAATACAAATTGGACAACCAAAATACAGCATCCTCAAGTAAACGAAATGATTCATAAAATGTAGCCTACTATCTTAAGAGACCTTCCAACATTTTATTCTGCTTCAAGCTAAAGTTGACAATAATCTCTGAACAAATGTTGTAAATGTTTTTTTCTTGCAACATCTACTGAACCGGAAAAGCTCTTTACAACATTTACAAATGCATAATACTGATCTTATTTCAAATATTTACTCATGACTTAAATTTTCGTTGATATAATACTCATACCCTCACATTTTGGAGATATAATACTTATACCCTCTATTTAATATCGCTCACAATTCCAGTAAGACACACTCATTTTATAAATATACGATTTCTTATGAGAAACGATTTTTCTTTGTATACGGTAATATTTAACTTCTTTATATTATTTTAATGCTGTTCTTACATCCATTTTAAATATTCTTTTAATAATATCGTTATGTCTTTTTTTCATTATTTATTATCCATTCTTTCTCTGTACGTTCTAAGCAAATACTTTATTTTATTTCATTGTTTACTTTTTTTAAAATAACATTTTCCTTTCACACATCCATAGAATTCAGTATACAATATAAAAGTCTATACATAGGGATATTTATTATTTTTGCTGCTTTGTATTGTGTTTGTTGCCTTCGCAAAGGTACCATTGACAATTCTATCAGCAAACTAAATATATATGGTACTTCAATAATATCGAGGGCTTAGTAAGTGTAATTTTATAAGATCGCGCGGTCGCCACTCTGCGACTGCCATAGTCTCATTTTATGAAGATAACTTTATTAGTAATTCGGTTATGGCAATGGCGATACGCCACTCTTTTTAAGAAAAGTATATTTATAAAATACACGCTGTACGAAGCGAGCCCAGCATTAATTTTACTTGTATACCAAACTAAGCTGAAAGAACTATTATATTGGCATGATCTTCTACTTTAAAGTCACGATTTATGGACTGTGAAGGCCGATGACACAAAAATATAGATAAATAAAACATACTTCTTTACTTGAAAAGAAATACCAATATATATTATGTATCATAGGCAAGTACAAGTGTTCGCTATTTGAAAAATAATATTAAATTTTCATTCGTGTATTTTAGAAACTGTACTTTATACGTGTATATTTGTTTCCAAATGAATTAGGAGAAATCACAAAATTTGGTATCGCAGAGGCAATGCTATAATTTAGTGTCGAAAATATTTGGCTTAGTGCTGGGTGAATTTGAGTGGTTCAGATGACTTAGGCGCCTTTATTTTCTTAGCGATACCTGATTGTCACTTGGTACTTTTTAATACACGACCTGTAGATCAATTCATCTAGTTTTTTTTCTTTTGTGTCCCAAACGTAACTCTATTGAAATGTATAACTACCGTCTTTTATACTCTGGTAATTTAAACTCATCAAATGATTAAATTCTAAAATTCAAACCCACAACCGTAAGACAATTATCAAATATAAATATGTATAATTTACTAGTTTTATCATTTATTCAGCATAATCAAGGATTAGATTCCATTATATTTTTACTCGTTGTTATTCATTCATTAATAATATCATTGAAAAATACAATGTCTAATTCCAGAATATAAAAATATCTTTAGATTTCAGACTGTATCTCAATGTTTATAAACTTTTGTAGATGTTTTCCAGTTTAGTATCAAATATATTTTCTTACTGATTATCTTATCTCATCATATTTCGAAGTAAGTATAAATATTTTTTTGAAACAACTATGGATTAAGTCGTCCAGTCATTCTATCGTAGACCATTTCTTTGCCAAACACTAGCATCTGAATTACTTTAATTGCCAATTTGTTTTCCATCCTTGCGCCGCCATATGGAATAAACACTATTAAAATTTTCATACTTGGATTATTGAACTTAAAGCAACCACAAAATAATGAGACATCATACTTTGCACACGCCTCTGACTTCCTCTTTTTCCAATTCAAGATAAATTTCACTAGTGCGTGAGGCACGAGCCTTAATGAATCTTACAAAGTTTGGTAGCGATGTTTCTATGATTTCTCTGAGTTTGAATAGGTTTCTTTTAAGTTTTTGAAAACGTAAGTAAATCACACAACAAGAGAAGCTAAAGTTAAAAATTTTACTATTAACATTATAAATGTAAAAATGACTTTGTTTATTTCTTTGTCTCGCTTTCACGTCTCAATTACTCGATTGAATTTTATGGAGTAGGTACGTATAAACAAGTATCATGAAATTCGTCTTCGAGAAGATTTTTATTCCGAAATATAATTTTTTAGTAATTAAAAATTCACATAGTAAAAAATAAAGATTAGCCAACCCAGGAAATGGCTAAGTAGTTTGTTATATGTACGTGCTTACATTCACGCTCATATTGTAAATATAGCCAACGCATAGTATTCATACAGGTACGATTGAACACAAAAACACAATTAAATTACCGGAAACTTTTTAAAGTGATAAACATGGTGAATACATGAATTTTGAAAGCATTTTCATTTGTTTTTATATGTTGTACGGTAGTGATATCAAAACGGCAACATCAAACGATATTTTAAATTAGAGGTAATTAATAAAGGTGAAATTCAAGTATTTATAACTGGAACAAACTGATGAAGACCTTTTATAGTGTACTTGCTTTAAAGACCGGCGACAAACTTTATTTATTTGAAGCTACCAGGAAGGGTTTCGATCGGTCATTACCTTTAAGTATTTTCATAGTGAAAAGAAAAGATACCACGGATGGCAGGCAAATTATGCAAAGAAGTTTCTCACTGCCAACTTTAGGAGCTTGGTATTTACATGAATTTATTTCAAGATATATTTTTAAATACGATAATTTATTTTTCAGTAGAAATATTCCAAAAGGAAACAATTTAAACAAAATCCACAGTTTCAAATGAAAAAAAACACTGCTCAAATAATCGGTTGCGTTATAAAACCAAATTATAATACATATAATTTAATAAAAGTACCCTACAGTGTAATATCATAATTTTGACTATTAATAATCTGTTTTGCTGTGAGAATGATGGAATTTTTATTTAGACTGACTTTATACTCGGGATTGCATACGTAATGATGCGGTTTAATTTTCTGCTCTAGGGAAGGTCAAAGAGAAGGTAACGTTTAACACAAACAAGGTAGTCACTCTTTCATAAGGAAAAAGAACGAAAGTGTTCAGCACATAACTATTTTAATATAATTTTAACCTAAAATTACAAATTATATACCAAAATTACAAATTCGAAAAATATTTTAATTTTTCATAAAGCCCGACCGTCGCTGGTCAATAGTAATATACTATGTATTGTTATAGTGTATAAGGATTTAATAGACTGCAGAAACTTTTGAGAATTAATTTTGCATATATACATTTTTCAACATAATTAGTTGCCTTTACAAACATCCACAATATGAAAAAATCTCTCTAAAGAGAATGATCCAGAGAAAGGAAGAACAAGCGAGCAATCCCATTCATACACGTTATACCTGATATAAGAAGTACATCGGGTCATAGAATATTGAAGATTTTTTCAAAATAAAACATATATTTCTAAAAATAAATGTGTTATAATAAATAAACAAAAAATTTGAAAACGAAATAATTTTTTTTCTAAAATGACATTTAGTTTTATAGTTGCTCCTTTCATATTCCCAATAGTTTTCAAATTAACAATTGATCAAGTTTATATTTCTACTGATACCTATTCTCAAAAATAACAAAAAAATATGGTCTTTTTATTGTACTGAATAATGTAATTTATTTAAAATATTCGTTGCAAATATGCTGTTAGAAACTAGACACAGTAATTTTATGTTTTATTTATGATTATACTTTCTTCTGTATTGCCAACATATTTTTAAAAATTAAAATAAAAATTAAGTTTCCGACGCGCATTAAGCTATTTTTTTACTATATATTTGTCTCATTAATTATGAAAATTAATTCAGCAGGTGTATAAGATACAAGTATATGAAATTAAATTGATTACACTTACAATAATCACTTTAATGATAAATATAAGAGTTATTGCCGAACATTATATTGATAGCTTTTTATTGTGAAAACTTATGAATTTTTAAATAAATAATTTTCATTGTTGGCAAGTAAATATATTGACAAGTAGAAGGCAAAAGTTAGTGTTAAATAAATTTGAAATAGGGTTAAATCAAAAATTATAAATATAGTTACATATGAGTAAAATGCTATTTAACCGTTTAATGAGCTATAAACAGGCTGCAGTAGATGTGAGACTTTGTTTTTTGGTAGATTTATTGGTTTAAAGAGTACAAATTCCACTTGACAAAGACTATGATTTTCTTTTTTCAAACGAGGATTTTTTATTTCCATTATGAACAAAATGATAAACTTTTGATGGGTCTTTCAAAATGAAAACGAAAGTGTTGGGTTTAGTGTGAAAGTAATTGTTTTATATTTTTTGGTCTCATTCATTGCTATTTTTTTTAAATAAAAAACCCTTGTGATTAATGAAAGTACCAATAAAAATATACGCAATATATATTAGCTTTTCATTCGATATATCTATTTTACTTGTAACGAAAGTAATTAAATGAAAATCTAAAAGCCATTAAAGGAAATTGTCGGCATCATAAAACTGACACATTCAACTACTGGGATTTATTCAGACGCCTTGTCTGACTATTAAATCTCCACAATTTGTTAGTTGCGTACGGATATAAGCAGGTACATTATTCTAATCTCATCTTTGAATTGGTATAACAACAATATACATGCCCTCCCTTAGTATTTAATCTTATAGGGGGAGATTAAACAAGCAGGAGACAATCGCGCCGCGACCCGCTGATGCTAATTACAAATCAAAACTATACGACGTCAGCGTGATTTAAGATAACAACTCAAAATAACAGATCGAGCAATACTTAGAGCTAACACTTTTGTTGAATTTTTGTTTAATGAATCGTGTATTTGATAAATTTTCCAACATTTATATTAAAATGATTCACCCTAGGACGTATTCTGTAAAACTAAGGGTAATATGCAACTGATTCTTCACTTTTATTTAATTATGCTTTTTATATGATTCCCAAGCAACCTCTGCATAACAAGATTGATAAGTTATATAAAGAACGTATAAATTTGTTTATTCAATCACTGTTCCTAAACCGCTACCTGAGTCGTCTCAGAGACTCTCTAGGGGTCTGTAACAATCCACCTCCCTCCTACGAAAAGGGACCTTCAAAAACCCTTTAATAGTGTTGCATATCTACAATATAGCGCTTCCTCTCATCAAGATTAGAGACTATCTCAACCCAATGACCCACTTAGTTCTTCAATTTTTTCTAAAACGCTTTTTGCAAACGCTATAAACGCCTCAAAATTGGTTCCACTTTCAACCAACTCACGGTAGCTGAAGATACCTCCTCCTAAAGGTTTGAGTGGTTCTACTCTATTACTGTGTTGACGCACACACTCGAGCACAACTCTATACGCTTCGCTTTCCTCACTACGATCAAACAAAAAGTGATTCACGTCTTGCCACTCGAAATCGCAAGACACATCTCTTGAACAAAACCGAAATAAGCCCTTCTCGGCATTTGGATCGAGACTCTAGTAAAACACGTTTTATCGTAATAGATCTGTATTACAGATAAGTTACCAGTTATTTCATGTAACAGGTTTCTCAAATACACTCCTTCGCGAGCTCCCTCAGACAAAGCAGTATATTCTGCCTCTGTACTAGAGAGCGATACGGACTTTTGCTTTCTGCTTTGCCATGAAATGGCAGATCCCGACATAGTAAAGCAAAAGCCCGTGTAGGACTTCCTATCTATGGCATCGCTGGCCCAATCGCTATCTACAAAGCCCTCTAACTTGCTACCGCCCTTAAAATATTTTAAACAGTAAGTTTTTGTACATTGCAAATATTTAAGAATGCGTTTAGCATAATGCCAATGTGTAAGATCATAGCAACTGTTAAATTGGCTCAAATAGCTAACAGAATAGGAAATGTCAGGCCTGGTTAATACTGCCAAATACATTAATGATCTAATTAACTTCTGATATGGAACATCAGGTACACATTTATCAGGTTTCTCTAAATTTAATATACACTCTATTGGTGTTTTATGCATTTTACAATCCAACATATTGAACCTAGTTAATAGCTGATCAATATACTGCTGCTGATCTACAGTAATTACATTTTTACTAACATTTATTCTCATGCCTAAGTATTGCCTCACAGGTCCTAAATCTTTTAGCTTAAATTCTGATCCTAAGGTATCTTTTAATTTTTTACTTTCAACAGGACAATTCGAAAAAATTAAAAAGTCATCCACATATAAGGCCACAATAATTTTAGCTTCACCTTTAGTTTTTGTGAACAAACAAGGCTCATACTGACTGTTTTTAAAATTTAATTTGCATAGTAAATCTTTAACTCTGTCATACCACGCAAGGGAAGATACTGTTTTAACCCATAGATTGCTCTTTTCAATTTTAAAACCTTTCCTCCACTTTTGGTCATAAAACCTTCAGGTAATGACATGTAAATGGTTTCTCTCAAAAAACCGTTTAGGAATGCTGTAGTAACATCCAAATGATCAATACCCATATTCATCTTAACACTGAGAGCAAACAATAATCTGAGCGTTGAATGTCTAACCACGGGAGAGAACGTGTCCGTACAGTCAATTCCAGGTTTCTGCGAGAAACCTTTTGCCACCAATCTAGCCTGAAACCGCACATTATTGTCCACATCAAACTTTTTGTTAAGCACCCACCTGCACTTCACAATTGTCACATCACCGGGGTTGTCAACGAGCTCCCATGCATCGCTGTCCTCAAAAGACTGCAGCTCGTCGGCCATGGCATTCTTCCACTGTTCACTCTCAGGCCCTGCAAGAGCCTCTGAGAACACTATCTCCTCTAATGCTGGAACAGTGTTGGAAAGACATGTAAAACCATACCGTTCAGTTGCTTTCCTGGAACGCTTTTCAGGTAATTCTGGTGTCTGTTCTGGGGTTGATGTCGTCTGGACTTCTGTGTCTAATATGTCTGTGGTTGGAGATGAAGTTTCCGTTATTGTTTCATTACTCTCCTCATACACTGAAGAATAATCTGATGGGCAGTCTTCTGTCTCTGAAATATGAGACGATTTATCTCCCACTGAAACTGTGCTCTCTTTTTCTATGTTATCTGCAAGTGTCTCTTCGTTAGGAATCCAGATAGCTGACTTGTTGCCTGTTTCTTTGAGCTCTGATTCATTTTCCATCACGATGACATCTCTACTTATAACAAGACTCTTCTTCGCAGGATTATACAGCCGGTAACCCTTGACTTCTTCACTATATCCCACCAAAATGTGCTCCAGGGCTTTCTTATCCCATTTCAAATGACGTTCCTTGGGGATATGCACCATGACTTTACTTCCAAATAAACGGATGTGACTGAGATCTAGGTTCTTCCCATACCACAATTCGTACGGAGTTGTCTGAAGTCTTGAAGCAACGGATCTATTCTTCAAATAGACAGCAGTGTTAGCTGCCTCTGCCCAAAATCGTTTATCCAGCTTTGCATCATACAATAGACATCTAGCCTTCTCCACAACTGTACGGTTGGCTCGCTCACATAAACCGTTCTGTTCAGGCGTGTAATTATTTGATTTTTGATGAATTATACCCTTTTGTTTCAAATAATTATCAAACTCCTTATTGCAAAATTCAAGTCCATTATCTGAACGTATCATCTTTATTTTCTTATTCAACTGATTCTCAACCAGTGTTTGGAAGTCTTTGAATTTGCTAAGCGCCTCACTTTTATTCTTGATAAAGTATATAAAAGTCATCCGACTTAAGGTGTCTACAAACAGTATGAAATATCGAGCACCATTCAATGACGTGGTTTCCATTGGTCCACAAATATCTGTATGAACTCTTTGTAATAATTCTGTGCTTCTCTCACCAACATGCGAAAAGGGTAATCTTGTTTGCTTTCCCTCGCAACAAGTTGTACACTGATATTTGGTTATGTCAAAATTTTGTTCATATGACAAACCATTCACAATATTTCTCATCTTGTTCATGTCTTGACTATTTAGGTGTGCTAATCTTCTGTGCCACAGATTTCCACTAACTGCTGGTGCGGCCAACATACAAGTCTGTGTTTCTAACCTCAACTTGTAAACACCATCTGACAGGTCAGCAGTAGCAATCAAAACATCATTCTTGTCTCGAATGTAGCACTGTTTTTCATCAAATATCACATTATTTCCGTTTTTAATCAGTTCACTCACGGATAATAAATTTGTTGTCAAACTGGAAACGCACAGCACATCCTTCACTGTAATTTCAAATTTCAGTTCTGAAACAATGTCGACGTCTCCGGAACAAACTACTGGCACTGTAGATTCATTTGCAACCACTATTTCTGGTAAACACGGTGATCGGTTCATGTTTTTTACCCAAGATTCGTTCACCGTCATATGAGCGCTGGCGCCTGAATCCACGTACCATTCAGTTTTATTGAACTTTCCATTCAGGAAAACGACATTAAAAACATATTTACTATTGTTTTTCTTCAATAAAGGGCACTGATTTCGATAATAACCATTTTCTTTACATTTGTAGCATGTAATTATTTTTGATGAATCTGTCATTGCTGCTCTCATTTTTTTGTTTGATACTGACGTTGAAGGACCGGGACTGCCTTTCTTTGACTTATTGAACGAATGATTATTTCGCGCTGCAAATGCAGCACCTGCGTCATTGTCTCTGGTCACTTCCATGTCGAGCAATTTTAACTTTATGACATCTGCAGTTATCGAAATGCCCGAATGTTCAATTGCCATTATCATGGGAGAATAACAATCTGACAAACCTGCTAATAATAATGAACCCACCCATTCATCGGTGATTGTAAAACCTGTGCTGTTCAACCGTTGAGCTATCTCGACCATTTGAGTCACATATGTAGCCATTGAATCACAATTATCTAGCCGAATAGAAATCAAATGTCGCAGCAATGTTATTTTGCGTGAAAAACCGGAGTCATCAAACATGGTCTTCAATGTAGTCCATAATTCTGCTGCGCTCTTGGTATTCTTAATATGCACATACAACGATGGGTCCACAGTCAATATTAGCTTTGCCTTCGTTTTTGCGTCGTCTGCTGGCTTAACTTCAAAACTTGCCGTTGGCTTGATGCACTTGTCCATTCCTTCAATAACCAACAAATTTTCAGCCGCGAAGCTCCATTCATCATAATTTTCTCTTCCTTTTAGTTTAGGGACACTGGCAATATAGTTCGTAGTCATGTTTCCGCGATATAACTTTCACAAATTATCTATTTTCACGAAAATAACTGATAATTTAGCACAGAGTACGCCCATAACCTCTAGTAAAACATGTTTTATCGCAATAGACTGTCTTTTATTTTAGCAAATTGTCATAGAAAGGCAAACAGTTTCTACAAAACGATAAGAGATGGCGCTACTATTCACCAATTACATATTTTGATACAACATTATCACAGAGACGCCACAAACCTAATGGCAGGGAGTGCAAATCCATAAACGGTTTATTCAAGCAGCTTATTTAGAAAGGTTGGTATAAATTGATTTACGTTAGTTAGGAATAGACAAGGTGTTGATCAAAGGATCTCATTTACGGACGAAGCATCTCATTTAAAGCCACATCTATGGAACGCCCTAGGGTGGAACACTCTATCTGTGGAATACTCCAGGGTGGGACTGAAAACTTACAAATTAATGAAAACAGCAAGAAAAATGACTTTAAAATTAATGAAGTAGTAAATATTAAGCGGACTTCGGAATACTTCTCGGATTCAATATAAAATATTAAAGTGCCGATTAGTCGATCACTTGGCCTCTTATTTTTGAATCTCTTTTTGTAATAAATAAAATTTTAATACCATATGTTCAAATGATTCATTTTTCATTATAAAACATCCTATCATTATTAAAAGTCCCATTTTCATTTATTTATTTATATATCTATTTCAATTATTTTCTCTTATTGCAAGCGATAGATTATTAGTAAATTTAAAATTAAATGTCCACCTTTCAAAGAAAACTTTTTTAATAATTTTTTTGACAAACCCTGGAATTCATTAACAAATTCGACCGTTTTTCCCATTCAATAATGCTTGTAATAATTCTCACTGGTATCTTTCACTTTGTTTGTTTTAATATGATATAATCAGATATGAAACCGTTAAATAATACAGTAATCGTTTAGCAATCATTTCAATAATATTTCATATTGTGATGTATTTTAACAGTTTAGAATGGATAAGTTTCGAAATAAATTATTTGAGCCATTCATGCTTTTTCATATTTTTGTTTTATTTTATTTCAAACGGCTTTGCGCGCGGCTTGTTCACATAATATCAACACCATGAAAAGTGTGTTTAAATGTTTGTTACTTTAACATCTGAACATATTTCCATGAAACTGGATGCAGACAAGTTTAAGGTCCGAATTAACACATATAACCCAAGAAATGGCAAAATTTTATCGGATGAACTCGAATGAAACATTAACCCTTAAACAATAATTTACATTTCTGCGTCTAATTTTCTAAAAATAAGTTATCTAAATACCTAAACATTTTTTTCTAGAAACATTTTGTCAGCTAAATTTTTAAATAGTCTGTATTTATATAATACACATTTATGCTTTTTATTTAATATTAAAAATGGCGGTGAGAAAAAAGTCGGCGTGAATCACGTCTAGAGTATTGGTTGTAACAAGAGATCAGTTGCGGCGCAAGCTTACGTAACATTTTGAAGAGAGCTAGACGCTTTGCCTAGCGACCGAATGTTTATCAGATCAAATACTCATACATTTACATATACGAAGCTTTAACGTATTCAAAGCAACATCGGCATCATAATATTAAAGGTCATTTTACCACCAAATACGATTACGTCATCAATTTTCACCGTTAGTGCAGGGCCTACAAATTTCGGTAATTTAAAAACTTGGTAGAAACATTTGTTTCTACTTTCATGGAAAAAGTAGTTACAGTTACCCCATGGCACTCTTCGTATAAATCTAAGGCAGCTAAAAGTGAGAGTGAAAAACAAAGACGAACTTTGGAGAAAAAGAAACGGTATTTAAAAATATTTAGGTCTATGGACCAATTAGAAATGCATGAAAGAATCTATCTAGAAATTCTTGCAAATGTTCGCTGCATTCTTTCTCTATACAGGCTAATACGATTCAAAATAATTTTGCTGAAAGTGGTAAAAAATATTTTTTAAATTGCTTATTAGCTCTATTAATATGCGCAAACACAACTATTGAATTCGTTGATGATCTTGAAAATATTGAATATATTAAAGAAACTACCGCATTGCTGTTACCAAAAAATGACGAAGTGTCGAACAGTAAACGGAATTTGAAATAAAACTTTAAAATAATAACCTAATTTATGTCACTATATAGACAAGGAATCCCAGTCTTTTTGCATGGAGCTTCACTAAAATATAAAATCTATCTTCATGCCCTGTTTTAAATTGTTTCCTTGTTTCAATAAAAAAACACATAATTTTCGCCACATATATTTCTTTACAAGCATAATAATTCATTACAAGTGTAATCAAATATGTTAAAACTTTGGTATTCAGTCATAAAAATAATTAAGTGTAATTAAATAATGAAATTGTATTTATGCGATGTTTGCATCTGTAGGTTCTGAACTAGTTAGTCGACTTTAGATTCTCGATGGTACAACGATTTTGCAGCTTAAGGTTGATTTTAACCGATAAATTACGTCGAGACAAATGGCACAATTATTCGGAAAGTAAGAGAAGTAACTTCTGTATTAAAGAGGACATTTATCTAAAACTTCTTCAATGTCAATAGGTGGAGTCATCTTTCATAGTGGAATATTCTTAAATTTGTGAAATGACTAAACAGACATTCGTATAGAATGAGCGCGCGCAATCGTTTTATGCGCCTGCTATGGCCTTACTAATTTGATCGATAGGGACATACGCAGGCGCCATGGACCAAGCGGGAATGCAAGTGGAGTGGTGCAAATTGAGACTTGTCAAAACTGAAACCACGACCGATTGAATTAATCAGTAGATTTATGACTTTATCTGAATTTTTTCTTTAGAATGTTTGAACACATTGGGCCCCTTTATGATCTCTTTACGCTCCCTAGGGAAACGCACCCCACTTGTTGGGAAGAACTGATATAGAAAAAGATGATTGTTCAGATTATGTTTCTGCTGAATATGATATTTTTGAAGAAATCGGTGTAGAAATTACTGAATAGAGTGGTTCCTCTTATGTATATCTTCTAATGAAAATAATAATGATCTTTCTAATACTGATTAACAGGGTTTCAAATTGGAGGTTAGCAGTGGCACTCCAAAGCGGAAGTGAGAAATCAGTGGAGTGTGATATATGAAAGAAAAATATAAGCGTACTTCGGATGAGGGAAAAACCGTACGCTGATTATTTAAGACCAAAGAAAGAGAACGATTGAGATAGAGACAGAAACGAGAAGGTTTACAAATTAAATCGCCATGCAAATAGTGAAAATGCAAACAACTCAAAACTTAGAAGCTTTAAAATAATCATCAAAAAACATAAGAGGTAAATATTTATTATTTACTGGATGGTACTGAATTAAAACAGAAAGAATACTTGATTTACGACTCAATACGTCCAGGTCATGGCACTGACGATTAAGCTTTAATGACATACGGGTACTTAACTCGCTTCAGAAAAACATTACGCTAGATTTTACACGACTGAATAGGAAAGGCTCTCAAAAAGGCAAAATAAAATTGATAAAAATTTTAACTTCCTCCACTGCATAGGAAGATATTCAAATCGCCACAAAGAAAGTGAAAGTGCTTAAAACATCTAAAACATGTTTTTCCAAAAGGTTTCAAGCTTTTTATCACGACTTACCCCACTGATCAATTTTTATTTATATACAAGTGCAACATTATTTTTGTGAAAGGTAATCTTTTTGCCTGTTTTAGTTTCTTTGTGCATCACGAATTTTTATTTATTACTTTATTTTAATGATGATGTCTGTTTTAATCTAATAGTATAATGTTCCCTGAATATCATAATGTCTTTCTACTACACTTAAGTAAGAATGAAGGTGGATTATTTTGGACTTGGATAATACCCATTTGGTATAAAAAGTGAACTAAAATGAAGATATTAAATAAAATATATTGAAACTCTATTATAAAAATAATTTATTAGGCATAATAATATAGAACAATCAATCCGTAGATAATAATTATTAGTTTACAATAATTATTATAATATGCATAAATTACTTTCAAAAAAGTAAGAGGAAATATAGCCCGTGTGCATTATAATAAATATTTTAAAGGTGTTATTTAGATTCATCAATTAGAAAAACGTCGTAATATCTAAAGCTAAGTTCTTACAAATATTATGTATTTTGCTTTAATTTACTATTTTACTACGATTTTTTTCTTTGGACAATTTCTTTTTTCTCTTGTAAAAATGGTTTCTGTAACTCAGGCGCTATTAAAACATGCCCAAACGATATTATGTTTCTTCAAAAACAATTTAGACCATATTTAAAGTAAAACTATTATTTCTAAGTATTTTTGTACCAGAATAAAGCATATAATATATTCTATAATATAAAAGGAGCCTGGAATGTTCACATATTTCAATTCTAGTGTAATATGAAATAGCTTAATTAGGTATTGAATCTGCAGATTATTTAAGCGGAGCACTCCTGCCGCAGAAACACGACTTTACAAAAATCATTGTAGGGATTATAAAAAGTACATATAGAAACTTGTGTTTGCAATGCAATGATCTTAGGTCCTGACTTTATTTTATATTAATACAAGGAATTTGCACGTCTTGTAAAAATTAGAATATTACCATGCACATTTTAGATTTGCAATTATTTCAACGAATGAAAAAATTATTTTCAATCAATATATTATTGCAATAGAAATATTAAAATATTTCCGTCTATGTGTTTAATATTGACTTACTTTTTTAAATGTTGCATATAATTAATCTTAACAACCACTCTACTCTTGGGTAAGGTGATCTTTTAAATTTCGTTGTACTTATATCGTTTATAAGGTACGAGGAAGAAACATAAAAAGAATCTGTTTATATGTGACGCGTTAGATTCACAATTTTTAAATCATAACATTATTAAAACGTCGTTAAGTGTAGACAAATATCATTATAATATTTTCTTGATATTCTGTAATGCATGCTATATTCTGCATCAATGATAACTCAAATAATTATATGTTTTATTATATTCCATTATTTTTATTTTTTTAACAAAACAGAAGAAATAAGGTGAAATATATTGTCGGCTAAAGGATATTTCACTAATTTTTTTGTCCTTAAATTACAACTCCGTAAGATACAAGCTGAACGAAAAAAGAGCAGAGTAATAAAGGTTTTAATCTAACATTTACACAAACACGGTAATGTCGAATTGTGATATTATTTCTGGTCTTTGCATTCTACAAGACCGAATGGCACGGAAATATATCTCTGTCTATATTATTAAATTTGGAATGTTTGTTGGGTAATTTGCTTTTTTTTTAATTAATTTATATTATATTTTAAATGTTGCTTTTTAATTAACGTACATTTTCGTTATATGTGGTGAAAAACAACAAATTTACTGTAAACATTCTTCTCCAAGATGTTATATGAAATTTGGCCTCTAGTTATTGGGAGTTTGAAGAAATTCGATCGATGATCACTTTTCATTAATCGTCATGACTTCAAAGGACCATAACCTATCCTCAGTGGAACATAGTTGTAGTGTCACAGATGCTATTTTTGAAAAACTGCATGTAATTAATATATGATGTTTCTTCATATGACTAGTTATGTGAATAATATTGAACAACGGTACAATCAAAATATTATCATTTCATTCTTGGGAGCGATGTTCTCATATTGTGGTATACATTAACGGTGGAGATAAATTAAACGATTTTCATATAAAACATGCCCCTAACAAACCCCCGAACATCAATACTACTATCTTCACGCAAATACGTCGATAAATGGTTTTTACAGTTTTGTCTGACTTTCTTGGAAGTCAGACATATGTCTTATCTTGTCTCCGAACTCTGACCCGATCTTTGAATATTATTAACTAAATAAGCATAGAAGTCTTGTGTTATTTTTGAGCTTATTTGTTTGTTTAACAATTGATTCAAATTGAAATAATAAACATGTGAAAGATCGGTGTAAGTAATTGAAATAAACCGATTTCTCAAAGAAATGATCTGAAAAAACTTTTTAACGATTTTAGAATATCAATTATATATTGCATATATTTTAATCAGCATGGTACAGTCGGCTTTGACTGTGACTTGTATAGAAACTATTTAAATGTTTTAAATAAATTATTATGCTAAGAAAACAATATTTTTAAAAAACAAAATTTACTAAACAAAAATGTTCACCTTACCGAACTAACTTACCGAATCTTTAAATAAAAATATTAAGTGTTCCGCGAAAATCTGCTTCTACACACTTGAACAACTACATATTTCACATAAAAAGTTTTCATGAACATATCAGGCGTGGATTTTGTAACTCAATGCGAATAACTTCGCGTATACAGGATAGTATTTGCCCTTAGTAATATTATGCAGTTTTTAAATTCTTGTAATTAATCTTTATAGTTTCATCCTGTTTGTCCATCTGTCAGAGCCTCACAATTTCTACAACTTTAGTTCTACGTGTGTGAAATTTCACAAGTAGATGCTTCATATGGGTAAATTAATTAATATTTTAAAGAATATTAGAGTTTAACTTATATCCCCTTGTAAATAAAGTGAGAGGAAATTATTTTTTCCGAATGAATTTTTATTTCCCTCTTTGTTTTTACACCCATATAGTTTTAATTTATATACCCATTGATGCATCGTAATTCACATACTGAATTGTCAGTTTATTGTTTTTAATGCATTTCATACAACAAGCAATTACCTTAAATATCCAAAGTGATACAATTATTGACCAAGAATAAGTCTTAAACTTCTTCTAAATAAGATGATTCAGTTTGAATAATTTCAGTATATCGGCAGTACGTTTGTTTTTAATTCGAATTAAAAACGGATATTTCTGTTTAATTTACATTTATGTATTTATGCGTATATATATATATATATATATATATATATATATATACATATATATATATATATATATATATATATATATATATATATATATATATATATATATATATGTATGCATGTTCGCGATTTTCTCAAAAACTAGTGAACCGATTTCGATCGTTTTTAACACATAGTATATTTAGATTTTAGGAAAAGTTCATAAAAATATAAGGTGTCACTCTTGCTTTAACAGTTAGGATTAAACCCTGATGGAGGACGCACAGCTTGAACTTTCATTCCACTAACTGTCATCCGATGGTTATTTGAAGTCGTTTATTGTTTTTGTCATAAAGCTTTATTACTTCTATCATTAGTAAAACATCTAAATAGGTTATTAACAGTAACATTCATTAGGTTTCAATGCGCTGATTTTCATTTTATTTGTCAATACAGTAAGATATGCGGCAATGTGTACAATAATTTATAGTCTCTTCTCCATTTAATATCATTTTAATTAAATATCTAATTGAACAACTTTATTTGTAATTTTAAGCTTAGTAAATTTATTAAGTTGTTTAGTCCACTTCAATTTAAATAGGGAAAATAATTATATTTAAAGTAATATTGAAATTTACACCTAGAAATCAGTTTTATAGAACTCAAATTCAAAACGAGATTAAATTTACATTTAAATAGACTTATAAAGTTCGCCTTAATTAATCATAAGCCGCCTGTAGATGAAATCCTCACCGTGAATAAATGTTTCCCCATTTTCTAGTAGAACACGCACACAGATTGTAAACAGATACATATGATACGACACAAGGTAGTTTATGTTATTTAAATATGTTTATCCCCACTCTTCAAAAGCGAATGTAATTTTGTCGAATTGATTTAAACCTCGCGACAGATTCGCTTTATATTAGGAAAGCGTCGTTACTCCTTAATCCCGCCATGGAGGCGCCATGGAGGAGGAGACTGTATTAGAAATTACTTGATTCTTTCTTAGATGTGCGTCTATTCTGTTCTTTCTTTAATATAAATATACAAACTATGCAATTATTTCTTGGTAAGGTAAGCAGTATTAATAGTACCATACATACCCGTCTTGATATATTTATTTTGATCCACAAATACTCCCATTACATAAGCTGTCATACCCGTTTTTCATATGTCACTTATATATTGCTCATTTTTATTAATTTATCTCTTCCTGATATATTAATGCTCTTTTCCTACTTACTTCTTTCATACACACATTGTTGTCCATATTTATAGTTAATTCGTTCATTGACTTGACTTATTTCATCTTCAAAAACATTTTCTTTAACTGTAGATTCTTGTCAAATATGAAGATATTTGTATATACATTTAATTTAATTATCCAGTTTACTTTTATTGTTATTTTAAAACTCAATTATAAACTCAATTTTATATTATATTATACACTAATTATTAGTTTAATTTGAAATCTTCGCGGGCCGACTCGCGCTCCCTTCACCGTTCACTTATTCGCCCTCGAATGTTCCTGCAGGTCGCCATGCTCACCATCCATGTGGCAGAGATTACTTTTTACGTAACATTTTCATAACCTCGGAACCATTTGAGAGAAGAATTGATGATAATGAAAGAAGAATTAAAATGGTCCCAGGGCCCTTTGCAAATTGTCCTGTTCGTATTATAGCTTTAGTAGTTTTCTAACTATATCCATTCGTACAAATGGAGATTCAAATTTTAACGACCCTAATGATCGTTTTGGTAATCGAATACGCAAACGAAGAAATTATTCAAATTCAAAAATTAGAGATAGATACTACAATTTCATTTATATGTATGGTTGTTGTCACTAACATACCATTATACACGTGTGCTGCTACTCGCGCTTTTTTCCAGTCACATGTTATCCTCATACTGCAACTTTTCCTAAATTTTCCTTTCTCGTCAACAAGGTTCCTGAGTGAACAAATTAATCCACTCAATTTGTACTCATTCTCATTTATTTTTATGCCACGCAACATTTCCTTCTTTTCGATTTTGCCTAGCACACATAATTTAATATTCATCCTAGCGCGCTGGAGACTTTAGTATTAAAATATAAATGAATATATGTCCCACCAACTGTAAACAAATTAAGCAGTGGAACAGTTTCTCTTCGGAGTATCATTAAATAATAAAGATTTAAAAAGTAAATTAGTGCCAGTTCCAGGTAATTTTTCCTCAGACTCTTTATTATGGTGATGTTATTTAATAAGTCATTGTAAAAATTCGAAAATCTATAGTCGTAACATTATTTTACAAAATTAATTATTTGCGGCAACAATGCTGTACCGCAAAACTGTCAATAAATATTTGTATTTTCATTATTTGGTACTTTTTAGTGCACATTTTATACCACTGAATAAGAAGCGCACTGAAAATTATTTGAAGTCGGTTCCCTTTTTTTAAAGTTTTATATTGTCTTCAGACAATATAATTAAATAAAAAAAGTTCTTCGCGTGAATGTTCAACTTTAATTTTTAACTTTAATGTTAAGTTAATTCTACTTTTCCACTTGAACGTTTGTTTTTTTTCTAATACTTACTGCATAGTGATTTTTTTAAATTATCCTTGCTTTTCCGGCAAATCCCAGGGGCATTTAAAGGAGAAGGAAAGATAGTAAATACTTTAAAATATTCAACTGAATATAATGTATGACCAAGTTTATGAAATCGCCACAATCTATTCACATAGCTACCAATATAGTTCCCTCCCCTAAAGTTTCTAAACAAGTTCCCTATAGGGAATGAAATTGTACTAATAACTTTTTAAAAAAGGTTATCTTCCATAGGCATTTAAAATTTTCTCTACCTACCAAAATTAAAAAGTAGGTAGTTTGAAGACATTGATGATTCTTCAATCGTTGGGCGATTCAATACAAATTATTAATTGAATATTAAATAAATTAAATTTGGAATCTTTTATATTAATGGGTATCTGATAATATGGGTAAAATTCTAACTATACGTGTCTTTCGTTCCACGTAACTTGACTGCACACTGCCGTGTGATAAGGTCACCGCTAAAAATTATAAGACAGAATCATCAATGATTTAGTACGACATCTTCTATTTATTATCAATTAATTTTATTAAGTGATATAAATACCCTTACGTTAGACCTCCCGTGGAGACAAAATAATCGATTAGTCCATCGACAAAAATCATACTAGTATTACAAAAATATTTATTTTCTGTATTACTTTTTGATTCAATGAACAAAGTACTACCACGATTATTCCATATTTGATTCTTTTGGTAGGTTAACATTACTGTAATTCTTGTAGTCTTGTTAGGAATGTTTTGGGTTGGTATCGAATAATTTTCATTATATAAGTAAATCATTGCTTGTACATCGCGTTGCTATAATCCATACAAGTGAATAATCTCTATGTTCTAAGGAATTAAGTAAGCTCTATTAATGTTCATAACATTTACTCAACGTAGATGTAACCAACCGTAATATTACTATTTATCCCCCATACATAGTAAAACAATGTATGTACCCTATGTAGGAAAATTCGTAAAATATTCTTCATATGAGAAAATTATTCGTGAAACCGCGTTCAAAGGAGTAATTTCGCCCTTTTTTTGCTGAAAGTATGAATCTCTACTCTTCAATAAATATGTAAATAATTTATACTTGAATTTTTTAAATTATTTTTAATTAATTTCATGCAAATTATATTCTGTAATATTACATAAAATAGTTAATATCCTGGTTAACTAAATTAACAATTCAGCATAGAAGTTTTTTAGCCAAAAAGTAAGATTTGAAACAAGGAAGAAAGAATTTAAAGTGAAATAAAATTGTTTATTTATATTTCATTGAGTGCGCTGGTGATTGCTGGTTATCAGTATGGTTGTGAAGTAAGTTCTTATTGAATAAATGAACTAACAATGTTAACCGTTTCATTCGGTTGACTCACAGTGATGAAGCAATGGGGTATCGTGCAGAGAGAGGCGGCGAGCCTCCGTTCCTTTTAGATTTCAGATTGTTGACTTGAGTTTATCGGAGTAGACGGAATATTACTGTGGTTTGCTATTGAAATGGTAAATTATAGTTTCGATATATATATTTTTTTCTTTTTTGCGACTTTGTTATCTTAATGATGCCACTCAAGCCAAACTGCTAAACTACTTTCCAAAGATCAGTACTGCGTCTGTCATTACGACTTTGCAAATTTTTCTTTTTCATATATTTCTTTTATTTAACAAGAATTTTTCACGCTATATATTTTACAAATTTTTGACATGGCTAAACTTATATTGAACGACTATATTATATTCCTACTTTGCGGACTTTATGGATTTTAGTCCAACTGAGATATAAAAGATCCAAAGATGAAAAACATAATCTTAAAATATGGTAAAACATTAAAAATAATTAATATCTGAATAAGATCAAAACTAAGCATGCGTGATTACGGAATTATAGCATTCAGTCATGAAAAAACTGATCAAACAAGTAAAAGGAGAATACCCACTTATGTTGCTTTAGAGCTCCATTTTAATTTGTTTTCATATATATTTTTTAATATCATTATTATAAAGTCTAATGGCTATTAAACCAACTTGATGCGACTTACTTAACAATATAGCCTAAAAAACGCACAATCAAGAATGTCATAGAAAACAAACCTCCAAAAATATGACTTTAATGTTGAGTATAGTACCTAATTGTTTATATTTCTAGTTATTTAACGTATAAATTAAATATAATTATGATACATGTTGCATGTAATTGTTTTTATTGATTATATTTTTATTCTTCATATCTGTGATAATAATCTTGAAAACGGTTACTCTTAATTGAGTAAACCGTACCAGAGTCATGCAAGTTGTTCGATATTTTGATAGTATTGTAGTTTTTTTGTTATAATATTAAATAAGTGTTCAATCGTTACTTATTTAATATTATCACATTTACATCTTCATACCAATGACATTTCTCAAATTCATTTGTCAACATTTTGTTACTCCCAACATTCACGCGACGCGCAAATTTTTTTTATTTGATTATATTGATTGAAGCCAATATAAAACTTTAAAAAAAAAGGGAACCGACTTCAAATCATTTTCACTACGCTTCTTATTCAGTGGTATAAAATGTGCACTAAAAAGTACCAAATAATGAAAACACAAATATTTATTGGAAGTTTTGCGGTACAGCATCGTTGCCGCAAATAATTAACTTTGTAAAATAATATTACGCCTAGAGATTTTGGAATTACTGCCAAGTCGACACTTCTCTCCCCTCTCACAAATATGCACGCATAACTGAGTGCTACGTTTCACTTGGTGTGAAGCCTTTGTATGTACTCAAATACAATTATCCACCTATTTACTTAACTATTTTAATATTTACATCAAACTAGGTGACACAAATCCAAACTGGATGAGTTTTGTTCTCATTAGTGAAGATTTCCTATCACCACCTTTCGACTCTATCATAGTACCCATTGCTAAAGTATAGATTTATGCCGCCCTTTTGTAGCATCAACGTTTTCTAAACTTATAGGCGATCATTAGACCTACATCAACCAAACTCGATTAATGTACTGTTCGTTATTGAAGAATCCCGTGGTGTAACTTAATTTTTTTAGTCAAATTCTAACCATCTTCGTGGTACTACATTGAACTATGATTTTCAAATGAAAAAAGTATAATCCAAATTCGTTGATTAATGCCGGAGATATGAATTAACATACAAAAAACAGGCTGTACCACTACTGTATCAGAATTGAAAACTTGGAACCTGGAGTTCAAAGACAGAATAGATGACAGACATAAAAATGAAAAAAGCCAGAACCCACTTTAGTTTTCAGATACATAATAACAATAACAAATCCCTGCAGCATCAGGACTAAAGAGATTGAGACTTGAATAGCTTAAAACCCACAATACTATTCTTAAGAACAGCAGATGCCCAAGTCTCAGGTTTTATGCAAACACTATAACATCAGGACTAAGAAGTTGGAACCTAGAGTTCAATGACAAGTCTCTGCTTGAAACTCATAAGTCTAATTTAAAAAATATAAGCCATCCTGGGATGCCCGGCAGATGTAAAACATTTGATTTTTTTATATTTTTATGTTGAAATATATTTATTTGAACGTAAAACGCGCATATTAATTTTAAATGTGAATATTAATTTAATTTTATTATTTCATTTTTATGAAATTATTGATCACAGAAATATTTCTTAACAATCTATTGAAAACATATTTTCACTGTCACTGTAACACACATTTTAAATTAATAAATGCGTTTAACATTTTAAGATAGTTCAGGGCAATGCACCGATCTAAACGCGTAAAGTGGTAAGTCTTAGTAAATAAGAAACAATGCTGATACACTTAGAGTAGCGTGTGTGTAGTAGAAAGGGAAGCGTTAAGTCGAAAAGATCTGACAAGACGCGAAGATGGCCGACTGGCACATTGTGACGTTCCATCGGACCGTTTTAACTCCAAACGCCCTATTAGAAGTTTCACAAAAACAGTAAATCCCCAAACTTCACGGTTTAGGCAGGAGTTTCCCTGCAGCATCAATACTGAGGAGTTGGAACCCGAAGTAAATAATAGAGTCTTTGCATAAGACCCACAATTTTAATTTGGAGACAGTCGATTTTCAATTATCACAGTTTAAGTAGGTAATACACCTGCAGCGTCAGGATATATGGATCAAAGACTAAAATTATCATAATATTGTATTGTCATGGGGATTAAATACGTATACGAAATTTAGTTAAGTAGAAGAAGTTGAAAAAGCGATTGTAAGATTTGAATAAACAACAACAATATACAGAACGAGAAGCTAAATAAAATAATTTAAAAATATAGATTCAGGTCTTTATACATATATTCATAACACTTACTTACCTATTTACTTTGCTAATGTATTATTACATCAAGCCAAGTCAAACGAGTACAAACTAGATAGCTCTACTCCTCATCAATGAAGAATCCCTGTCACCACCTTCCGGCTTAACCTTTGTACCCTAATTTTGTTAAAATACAAATTTATGTCTTCTTTGTCGTGGCTTATTAAATTATCATTATACCTATATCGTCCAAAGTCCATCACGATATCTATGCGGTTCGGTATTCAGATATATATGGTTTAACCTCAATTTCAAATGTCAGATTCTAACTAAATCATGAAGCCATATCCAGTATACCTTTAAGTAAGTATACCGTTCCAAAAAAAAGAAGCATGCGAATTGGTTGATAAATGCTGAACATATTGGGTACACAAAAAATACAATCGGATTGAGAACCTCCTCCTTTTTAAGTCGTTTAAATGTAATTTATTGCTAAATCAAATGTAAATCGAATGAGAAATCATTGTAAGCCCATTGTTTTGAAGATAAAACTTACATTATAAAATAAACCAATTTGAGAACACTAAGTACAAAATAAATATTAATTTAAAATAGAAATTACTATCAATGTGTACGCTATATAAATATAATTATAAATTTACGTAACAATAAAAGAATATTTACTGTGTCAATATATCAGTTCAGTAACTAAGCAATTCCTACAAAATAATTATGCCAAATTTCAATAATTTAAGAGTAAACTATAAAAATAAAATGCTAGCAACACAATTAAAGGAAACGACTAACGTAAAACAAACACGCAAAAATCATTGTTGAACACAAACACGCTTAAACACGCTGAAACACCGCTGAACAAAAGGTCTCGGGTAGTGTGCTCTAGTCGCCGCGACACAATGCGCTTGTTGCAACCGCAACCGTACCTCCTGTCTTTTCTTCGTGTCCATACGCGAATACGTAGCTCATCAAATGCGCATTTTTACTTTTTTACTATTGTTTTTAGGTAGTTTTTGCGTGAATCTCTAAAAATAAATAAACAAAATCATTATAGTAGTAGTGGCATTTAATAAAGTGATTTTAATAGAACTAACTTTCGGTATGGCTTAAATGCTAAAGTATGGTTCCCTGAAAAATGCGTACTTCTAAATGCTACACAAATCTCATTACGCAATCTGTTTTTATGTTTACCACTGATTGCTAAACACTAAATGCAAAAGTTCGGCCGTTTTTTGGAAGATGCACAGAGAAAGTACCAATTACGTGGGGTCTGTCACTTATAGGTTAAATATAAAAAAAGTAAAAAGGGCAAAGAATTTGTAATTATGAGTAAAGTCAATTAATGTTGGATTTTTATTGGGTTTCTCCCAAAAACGTTTATTCGTGTTTCTCCCAAAAACTGGAATTATCCATATTTTATTTTCTTTCCAATATAATCATTCCGTCCTTAGTATTTCATTAACAAATAATGGAGCGAGTGAGTCGGGAGTGGATTGAGTGTTTCGTTTCAAAAAAGGTGACAGATTTTGTAAAAATAAAAATTTCCAGCAATGTGAATTGAAAGGTCTTGAGCGTTAAAGTAAGTAATGAGGACGATAGGAAAAATATAATTTAAAAGACAGTATAATTCTAGAAAGAATGTATTCATCATTAACTATTTAAAACAGACGAGTTATGGCAAAAAAATATTTTTCTGATTTGATGATAAATTGGATTTTGCGAAGTAGTTGTAAAATATCTACAATATCGTAAAGTAGTAAATATAGAAAAACAACTGAAGCATGGTTAAAACAAATTGAGAATATGGTAACAGATAATAATATTATAAATTAGGACTTCTGAAGAATGTATGACAACATCTTCAGACTTTCAGACTTATGAAGAATGTATGACAACATCTTCAGGTGGGCAATTAGCAAAGTTTGCACCAATCTTTGCTAATTGCCCACCTGAAGATATTGTCATGCAACGAAACCTAAAAATAAAGTAGAAATAATACAATATCACGTAGTTTCATTTAGTTAAGAATAATGAATTTCTACAACATTAACGCCAAATATATTCAATGTTAGAAATCTTAAGAAGAGTTGAATGTGTACCAAAAAGCTTATATCAGTAAAAGAAGTGGAAAGAACTCCTATTTAAATTCCTTTTCTTTTTTCCTACGTCCCCTAACTTCCAAGTTTTTTTTTAAATATGTTATTTGATTTCATTTTCTCTTTAAAATATTTTGAAGACAAATAAATTGCCAACGGAAAAGCGTAGTATAGATGAGAATATTATCTTAGAAACATTTTTTAATTTCTCTCTATGCGAATATTCCTAAAAACTAAAATATTTTTTAATTTAGGTTTCAAAATGATCTATCGTTCCTTTAAATAACAAAAACACTATTTATCCCTTAACTAATTGTTTCCGACATTAGATATTTTTGTCAGATGCTTCACTACAGAACAACTTAATTATTTTCAAATTTAATTACAATAATTAATAAAATCGGGCCTGATTTTATTTTCTTTATGAAACTAGATTCATCAGATGTATAAATTATGAATTTAAAATCATGCTACCAGCATTTAATAGATTTTTTCATAGTTTTTACTTTTGAAGTATTTACTTATCTTATTAAATAGTGAAGTAACTAGTTTAAATAGCATTTGTTCAAAAAAATTTAAAAACTCTCATGTTTTGCTATAATGCTTTACGTTTTTTAAACTCCTCTATTAACTACTAGAGATACGGATTTACAGAATTTAAATGATATGATGTTAAACAAAAATTTAAACAAAATTCTGAAAACGTATTGAAAGTTCACAATATATTTTTTAAATTTGTTTCTTTAACTATTACATTGTTATAGAAAAACAATCTAACAAAAAATATGCGATCACATATTGAAAACAACTTGTTTATTCTATAGAAAGGAATCATATTTATTATTTCTTTAAAATTGCATTCGTTAAACTTGACAATATCCTGTAGAGTTCAAGTTCGTGAATAGCAATTTACTATTTAAGTTCTACGAGAAAATTTCATAATTATTTTTAGTGAGACAATGATATCTAACTAAAAAGCAATAGAAAATAATTACAAGGTTATTGTTTTTATCAATTCTACAAGTGAAAATTAAAGTTCCTTGAAAAATATGTATTTTTATTTCAAATTTATTCTAAATGTAGTTTGTTAATATTAATTTGAAAATAGCTATTTGAGCGTGAATCTTGCATTTCAAAGTCAAGCAATGAATGATGTAAAGCTATTTCTCGTAAAACTAGATAAATTACTTATTTGTTCGTAATAACCATATGAAAGTTGACATCATAGAGTAATTATTAAATCCAAAATAGACACATCCTTGTTGATGAAAACAAATCATCCAATATGATGAACCTAAAAGTCAAACTTGATATTAGTTCTCGTTCGCGCTGATTATTACATGATGTAACAAATTAAAAAGAATGGAAAATATTTGCATTTTCTAGTATACTTCCTATGCTTACGATCATTTGTCAAATTTGTAAAGTTATCTGTTATTTAGAGCGCATGACCTACTCGTCAGATGGATAACATCTTTCCTTAGTATTATAAATTATGTGATCGTTATCACATAATTTATATATTCTTTACTACATATATTCTTCATTTAGTATATATTCTTCACTTATAAACGTATGCGAAATTGGACATGCGAGTATATCGCTACTTCATAAAATATAACTTTTTGTCTGTTGCAGCGAATTTCATAGTTTATAAAACTTACGTGCTCTTTTGCAAAAAAAAACGGGTACTTATAGGAATAAACCATATCAGAGTTATTTTATTATTATTTGATGCATTTTATATGGCGATATGATGAGAACATTGTTATTTATTATTGAGATATCGTTTTTACCTAGTTCTGTCGTTAAAAATGCGAATAAATAAAAAAAAACGATGTAAAGTCCGCAGACGGGCGTTTTCATACATTAAAAATGGCCAAAGTTTATTTTTCAATATTTTTTATTAATTTAACATAAAATTTTAAAATTTAGTAACGAGTATGGCCCCTCTACCTAAAATCAATGCGCTTAATCTACTGGCCGGTCTAACCGACGAATTTCGGCCTCCTGCATATACGCATCAACGTCTCTAGAGCGGTGGGCGCGAGCGTTGTCGTCCATAAAAATGGACTCGCCTCCAACTGCTGTTGAATAAGAACCTCTGTTATGTACCTTTGCGCATTAAGTATATCATTTTCAATAAAAACTAACTCGGTACGGTCATCTGTGTTAATACGAGCCCAGAACATTACGGAGCCTCCAGAGTAAGGAGTGAATTTCTCAAAGCACACTTTTGCGAAGCGTTCTCTAGGTCTTCGTAAGACTCGCCGACGGCGATCCTCACCACTAATCAATATACGAGCTTCATCAGAGAATAAAACGCTATTCCAGTCTTGTTGAGTCCATGACGAAAAATTTTGAGCGAATCTCAGTCTGGCAACTCGATGCTCACGAAGCAATGTAGGGCCCCGAGCTGGGCGATAGCTACGTATATTGACGGCCGAAAGTCTCCTTCTGACTATCCGTAGGCTTACTCGTGTACCTCTGACGTCCTTGAGGTTCTTTTTGAGATACACGTACGTAACTTGACGATTTCGTAGCGCTTGACTGACTATGAAGCGGTCGTCCTGTGGCTCAGTGCACCGTTTTTTTCCAGAACCGGGCCTTCTACTAACGAAGCCCGTTTCTTGGTATCGTTGCCAGGTCCTTTTGATGGTGAAACGAAGAAGGCTGCTGACAATGTTATGTGTCTCACATTATACTGCTGAGACACATAACATTGTCTGCAGCCTTCTTCAAGCAGCGCAATAATTTTACTAGCTCTTATCGTTATTTCAACCATACTGAGAACAGCAAACAGAAGTGAACTAATGCAGCAAACAGCAGAAATTTAATTAAAATTTATTCGTTAAAATAAAAAAACGTAAATAATGAAAAAGAACTTAATAAGAGTTGGATTTCATTTACCGCCAAAAATACATTTTTGTCAGTGAAAGAGAATTAGAACGTTCATTTTTATGTGCCAGAGTACACTATACATGCCAGTAACAATTACAATTAATACAACCTCTTAATAAATAATATTTTGTTAATAATATGACAAAATCGAAACCGCACGTTTTTATGCAAAAGAGTGTATTTCCTTGTTGATAACGTGCTTATTTAAATTAGTATTATTGAGTTAGGACTATTAACTAAGGTTTTTTCGATATTAGTAAATTTAAAGAGAAGTTACTTAAACAACCTAAATCATTTTTACTATATTTGTGGAGGCTATGTATCCAAAAATTGCACAAAATATATTACACAGTTTCTTAAAAATACCTATTTGTTGTAATTTGGCATGTTCTTGAAAAGAATGACACGCTCGGGCCTCTGATTGTGTTTGTAAATCGTGTGTTGAATATTTAAGATAAACATTTTTCATTCACAAACAAATTACCTGGGATCACTTAAAGATTGATCTGAATAAAGAATAATAATTGATGAAAGTGTTCAATTTGGTTCAATAGATGATAGTTTGAAGCCGTATTCACTATTTTACTTATCAGTCGATATCTTGTTGAAAATATATATTATGTTGTATAAATACTTATGAAAATGCATTTATGACTACAATTCAATTGTTTTTTTCCAACACCGCTACCATGAATCTTATATATTTACTGCGACGGACTCGTACCGCCCAATCTGCTTCGAATGTGTCCGTCAAAGCAGACTAAAATATTCAATTTCCATTTTCATGAATCTAGTATTTTTGTAATGATTCTTTACAAGCATCGAAAAAGCAATAAAGTTTTATTGAATATTTGCGTGTTTGCGATTTGTTGTATGAAATTAAAAATAATATTTTTCTTGAAAATAATTATTATTGATTTTTTTTCCTGTGCTGTTAAAATAAATATTATCACTATCATTATGACACAAAATATATAGATAACATTAAATAGTGAACCAAAATAAAAGACATTAGCATTGAAATACAGATTAGTACCACATATATGTGGTATATGTGGTACTACATATAGTGACCACATATAGTCACGTGGTCATTACTATTGTATCCAAATAACAAGTCATAATCATATTTTTCCCTGTTTTCTACTGTGACGTGGCAATATGTGTGCATCACAATGAGCTATTTCATTATGTCATTTAATCATCTTGGAATATGTCGTCTTCTAAGGTCAACGTCCTATGATGTTTTCCTCATCTTACTGTACATTGTTGATAAATCTGTCTTTAAGTCAGAAATACTGTATGACTTGAACCTGTGGTATAAACACTTCATTTATCTTCAATCTGTGCTACCGTCTCATTGACGTACTTCAGCAGCTATATTTGGTAGTTTTTTTCTGTATTTGACGATTTCCTATTTCTTAATACTGATGTTGAGGTCCCTCTATATATTTGCAGTTTATGCGGAAGGGGATATTCAACACAATTTTCATGGTTTTACTCTGATAACTTTTAAGTATTCAAGCTAATGGATTACAAAGCTGGTTGCCAAATATGCGTATTATTTTTAGGCTGCTTTTGTAAATAGTAATTTTACTTGTCTGAAAAAGTATGAATTTCCTCTCCGATAACCAGTACAAGATTCTTACTTTTCAGTCAGGTTGTATGCTTTAACTCCAGATATACCTCAGGCCAGTCACCTGTCGACATGTGTTTCCAGGTATGTATTCCATATCTCCAAGGTGCGCCTGTAAATAAACTGAAACTAAAATAGTATCTTCATAAATCGACAAGGGCAGTTTATTATATTAACATGAATGTTTTAGATTGTATTTCATTATCACTCTGTATCAGAAAAGCTTTGATAGTCTTGTCTTACGTTGTTTTCTATAGTTTTTGTAAATAACCCTCAGTATTTTCTGCAAACTTATTCTAACCAGTATTTAAAATAACGTGTTAGAAAATAATCATAACGTTATTTCAAAATAGGCGACATGGCCGTCTATAGAAAAAGTATACCGCTCGATAAGCTGTATAGTACAGTTTGTATGTAAGTCTCTTTATTGATTATTAGTGAGAGGATATATTTTACATAAAACATACAAAATACGTAAAACTTAATAGTAGAATCTTTTTAAACTCATAATACAAAAAAGATATAGAAATTCGATAAAAGCAAATTTTTTAATCGTTTTTACTGACAAGTATTAACAAATTCCATCACAAAGTAAAATGCCAAATTAGAACTGGTAAAACACAAGTATTATGTTCACAATAAAACATCACGATTCATTCAGCAATTTTTTAAATATATTTCCCATATAATAACCACGCAAAAGAGTTTGTGAATTTTTTTGTTATTGTTTTTTTTATCATAGATTGAAAGATATCAGAAGTTTTAAAAAATTTATTCTAAATGTTGCTTGGCATGATTTTAAACAACATTAGCAATTAATTTATTTACAGTTCTCGTTCTTTGGTAATTTAAATAAAAATAAAAATATCAAGATAAAGTAAATACATTAAATTAGGCTAAATCCACAACCTCGAAAGACCACACCAATTTTTCCCGTTCTCTCTTTCTTATTCAGAAATACTTACATCAGTGTTATTTAGTTAAATCTGTATACGGAAGTCCCAGAGGTGAAGAGAGTTAACAAATAATGTTTTATAAAGCAACTCAAGGTAATATCCGTATAATATAAATTAATAAAGTACATGGTACAGAACGAATCTAAGCAAAATATAGTTTAAAACACTAAATTTATTCAAAAGGTGTTGAAACTATTGAATATATTTGGCATTAATTTTGTAGAAATTCATTATTCACAATTAAATGAAACTACGTGATGTAGTATTATTTCTATTTTCTTTAAGTTCTTTATCACGACCTAGGTTTCGTTGTATTACATCTTCAGGTGGGCTGTTAGCAAATATTACCTCTTAGAAACATCCAACAGCATTTATATGTTTCAAGTACAATAGCGGAAGCCTGGTTTGTGTGGATTTACCCACTGCTTATGTTAGTGAGTTTATTATAGGGGAGCGGTGTAGGTTTTATTATATTTCCGAGAGTTATACGATATACCAGTATTTTAGTGAGGGTAATAAAATCAATTGTTCTTATTATATGAGGTTGTACAATGCAAATGTTCTGGTGTATTTAATAAAATTAAATGGAAGTTAATCTCGGTAATATATTTATACAAAAGCAAGGGTATCTGAAAGTTAGAACAAGGTTATACCACTAATTCAACATATCTCCGGTTTTATTTATTCATAAATTTATATACATATACATATATATATATATATATATATATATATATATATATATATATATATATATATATATATGTATATATATATATATATATATATATTATATTTATTTTTATTATTTGTACATACTTATATTTATAGGTGTAATTGGGCTGAAACAATTTGAAGAGTAAATTTATTACTGTAGTCTCAATGTTGTCTAATTGTATTATGTCTAGAAGATATTAAGTATGGGTGATGATGTTATATTTAGTTGTTCATTTAATATATTAACCTTGGTGTCTTTTTTATGTCTGTTTATTTCTAATGTTTCTAGGATATTAAGTTGATAACCTTTTGTATTTATTTGTAATATGTGGGGGACATTATCAGTATGAGGCTGATAGTTATTTTCAATGAGATGTTTAGCAAAGTGAGATGTGTCTGGCTTGTTATTTCGCCAGCTGACAATGTCTTCTTTATATCTTGTAGTAAAATCTCTTCCTGTAAACACTATTACAGTCGTTACATTTAAGTATATAGATACCACTCTTTTTTATGTTTATCAATTTTTTTTTATCATTAATAAGGGTTTTACCCAAGTTATTTAAAGTACTATAAGCACATGTATTATTTATATTTTTATTATTAGTTAAGAGTTTTCCTAATTCGAGTGATATATTACCTATGTATGGGATATATTTATAGTAAATATAATTATTATTTGGTATATTCTTGTATTAGCATTTTTCTTATTTTTTATGGTATAGTTTTGTGACAATTGCTGGGTTATAATTATTATTTCCTGCGATTTGTTTTATAGTTTTTATTTCTTTCCGTAAATTAGGTTTTTCTAGAGGGATGGTTAAAGCTCTGTGAATCATCGAATGGAAGGCTGCTAACTTATGGGACCAAAAGAGATTTTACTACAAGATATAAAGAACACATTGCCAGCTGGCGAAATAACAAGCCAGACACATCTCACTTTGCTAAACATCTCATTAAAAATAACCATCACGCTCATACTGATAATGTCCCCTATATATTACAAATAAATACAAAAGGCAATAAACTTAATATTCTGGAAACATTAGAAATAAACAGACATAAAAAAGACCCCAAGGTTAATATATTAAGTGAACAACTAAATATAATATCATCACCCATACTTAATATATTCTAGACATAATATAATTAGACAACATTAAGACTACAGTACTCTTCAAATTGTTTCAGCCCAATTACACATATAAATATAAGTATATAAAAAAAATTGAAGGAAATAAATAAATAAATATAAAAAAAATATATATATTTATGAATAAATAAATAAATATATGCATAAATAAAACCGGAGATATGTTGAATTAGTGGTATAACCTTGTTCTATCTTTCAGATACCCTTGCTTTTATATAAATATATTTACGAGAATAACTTCCATTTAATTTTATTACATACACCATAACATTTGCATTGTACAACCTCATATAATAACAACAATTGAATTTATTACCCTCTCTAAAATACTGGTATATCGTATAACTCTCGGAAATATAATAAAACCTACACCGCTCCCTTACCATAAACTCACTAACATAAGCAGTGGGAAAACTCACACAAACTAGGCTTCCGCTATTCTACTTGAAACATATAAATGCTGTTGGATGTTCCTAAGAGTTAATCTTTGCTAATAGCCCACCTGAAGATGTTGTAATATAACGAAACCTAGGTCGCGGTAAAGAACTTAAAGAAAGTAGAAATAATACTACATCACGTAAATTCATTTAATTGTGTTGAAACTGTTTACAACAAAATTTATTAAGAACAAGCTGGTGCCCGCGACTTCATTCGCGTGGACTTCAATTTTGATTTTATCAAATTTTCCCGTAGTGAAAAGTTGTCACATATTTATCTATCTACATGTACTCAAATTATATCAAAATAAAAAGATATAATTTATTTATAAACACACAATAAAAATAAAAATTCCTACCAACTTAATAACACCTATTTATTATCGCTACTCTTATGTGAGAATGAAGTAATAAATACAATGAATTTTAGTCAAACACAATAAAAGTAACGAAAGTTATATGTAAAGTTTTTATCTAACTATAATAATCTAAGTTACCAAATAAGTATATTTATGGATATACGAACAGAACAGTCTTCACAAATTTTATGAAATTATTTTAGTTAATTAATTATTTTCCAACTACTAAATACCGTAGATAATTCAAGAGAGTGGTGGCCATATAGACTCTGCGTTACCGAGCCTAACTTTTACCAAGGTGCTCCGTGCGTCTTCGTGCGTGCGTTCGCTGTGAACCATTCAATGTTATAGAGCGCACCGCGGTTCGCAATACACTTTACATAGGCCGGTCGCGTCCGACTAACACACGAAGAAGCAGTAAGCTGATTCCTTCTTAATATGGTCAACCATATTGATTGAGTACAACTTAAATTGGACATGTCTATATTTATAAAACCAGGCATTATTTTTTAACTCTGCTTTCTATAAACTTCCAATCATGGTTTTACAAATTATAGTTAATAAAAGTTTCAGCTAAACTGAGGCGCGTTTCTAGAATAGCGCGTATTATATCAAGTAACATAACTTTTTTGTTTCTGAACCGATTTGAATGAAACAAACATTAAATGTTACGAAAAGCTTGCCACAATACATCAATGAAAACTGTATTCAAATCGGTTAAGCCATTTCTGAAATTAGCGCGCACAAACGCATAGACAAAAATTCTAAAAACTATTTTTTTGGCATCGGTAACACAATTAAAATATGTATAAATTGTTTTTTTTAATATTTAATGTACAGATGCAGCTCGTTTACGATTTTATTTCATGTATAGATTGCAACTTGTACCTTGTTTTCATACGGATATACGTTTTTTAAAGAAATATTCCCTCCTTAAGGATAAAAAATTACTTTATCAGTTGATTACTTGTAAAATCACTCGAGTTATAATTACTCTTATCGTCAAAATTGGAGGTTGATCAATAATAAAAGCTATCAGTAAAAAAGCACACACCCGTAGGGTGCGTAATATAAATTAATAGTGCCTTTCCACTATTAATTTATATTGCGTTAAAGAGACACTAAGAGCCTAACTGGAAAGTTGAACAGCTTGGACCCAGTCCCATGTGACCGCACTCTTTGCAGGTCGAGGTGCCAGATCATATCCATTGAAAGAGCTTCGCTACGCTCACCCACTGTTTCAAGTTTATTTTATCCTTTGCAAACTTCGAACAAATAATGTTTTCAATCTTATTATTATCTTATTATCTGTTTTTAATTTCCCTTTGTCTTTTTCTTCTTTCGGTTATTTTTACCACAGTATGGCATAAGTTTTATAACCTTGAATATGTATTATATTCATTCATTTTATCTATGTTAAGCATATATAATAAAGTCGTGTTTGGAGGTTTTAAATTAATAATAGAATTAATAATTTTAGAATTGATTGATCTTCAAAGTTTTGAAATCAACAAATTTGAAAAACACTGCATTTTTATTTAGAAAATATAGTTTAATATTAAACATGTCTACCATTAATTAATTTTTTACATTATTAAATAAACAAAGCGTGCGTGTCAAACTACGTATTTCGGTACGTGTCTGAACTTGTCGTAATTGTTAATATAAGTACAACAAAATTAATAAAAAACGCTAATATAAAGTCAGTATCCATCATTTTTCAGATTTTACAAACTCTTAGTTGATAAAATAGAGGGTTGGGTGGGATGTGCCTTGCACGTCACCTTGAAGCTTAATATTTCACAAATTTGATCCAAAAATTAAATTAAAGAAATCACGCCACATTTTCATTTTAAAAATCTCACAATGAAGGCATTCCCGAAAACAATTTCATCCCCACTTTATGGAGCTAAAGGAACTTTATATTCTTTTCATTTTTTGAAATTTTACACATCTAATCTATATACATAGGTCTAAAACTGTAGAAATTATGAGACTATGAATTTCGGGATTTCAGCGAGTATTTTAGATATTATTCCACTAGACGACTAGCACGTGTGCACCGAGATGCGATGGACACCGCGCGGCTCCATCCAAGCGATACAAGACGAGGAGCCGCGATTAAAATCACTTTATTGGAATTTAAATATTCAGCGCCACCAATATTATTTCACAGAAAAAAATATGGATAATAGTGGTAATTTCGGTTTTGTTTCATTTGTATTGCTAAAGGTTATTTATTTATTTATTTATCTACTTTAATGTATCTAATTGATACATAAGGCGGACTTATTGCTACGAGAGTAATATCCTACAGCCAACCATAACATACTAGTCCAGCCCCGCTCGACGAACGATCGGGAATTGAACCCGGGTCTCCGCGGTGCCCCGCGTCGTCACAGGCCGTATGGCTTGTGATCAACCCAACACAGCACGGCGACGAGGGTTATAAGGGCAATAAAGATTTAAATGTAATTTTGTTTGCGAAAATGCTGAAGAGAACAAGTATTTTTTATTAAAAAACGAAATATTTCTCCATAATAAAAGCACGAGTAGCTAAAGTTATAACTTATTTTCGTCTTATGTTTTCAAAAGGAATTCGATTCTTGCTATGTCAATTAAATTAAACTTCTGTGTAAGTAACATCGCATTCAGTCGTAATGCATTAAACAGGTGAGATTAAGAAACATTATTTCCCATTTGAATTATTAGGTCAATATTTTTCATAACTAACGATAAAAAAGTATGAAATTGTTATGGCGGGAAAAGTCACTAAATTATTAAAAATGAAAAGTGTATCAATCGCAGTTATGTTTTATGTAAATTATTATAATATACCACCCGGAAGCCCTGGAAATATGATTAAAGTTCAAATTTATTTCAATTATTTTAAGGCCAAATTCGACTAAAAAAAATATGACCATATTTTGTGAACATCAATTGCAATAGAAATTATTAACATTTAAAATGTTTATATTTTGTCTCTTGTTTAAATTTCTTATCTATATTTAATCATACTGCTGTATTTACCGGGTTTTCGAATTCTCCGTTTACACACAATTGCAATGTTGTTTGCAAAAAGTAACTTTGATCATAAAAACTGGTGAAATCCTGTAGTATATATAAAAGATGGAGAAAAATTTCATACACGGGCATGTCATTGCATGGAATGAATTTTCAGTTAAAATATATAATATATGAACTTTTTCCATCACTAATCATTATATTTACGCTCTATTATATTGATGAACTTTGATTTTATGTGTTTAATTCCTAATACCATTTTACCAGTAAAAGAAAATATTTTATCAGTGTAAGTGGCATCTTAGGGAGATGTTTTTTCTATGTAAATACAGATAGGGGTATAAGAAAATACTTGTAAGTTTCAAAACTTAATCATTAATATAACTCGTCAATAAAACGTAAATAAATAACATAGTGGTAATAATAATTATTTAATGAAAACTAATTTTATATATTAGTAATTACAGTAACTCTTAAATTATATACTGATTATAGTTATAAATTTCACGACAACAGAGATCTACATACGTATACTTTGTAAAATAACGTTGTTCGGCAACCATATGAGCGGTCGCGTTTCTGTCATTTTCCTTTGCAGCTATGATATCGATCTCGTTTTAATATTTTTAAGATGAAATTTAACGCTAAAAAGCCTAAAACTTTCGAGTCAGAAGACAAACATCGCTTCGAACCAAAAAGAAGGAAGGGATTTACTACAAACAATTTTTGTCGAAAATGTTGTGTTTAGAAACACTTATCTAATTGTTAGTATACAGAGTTGTTACTGAAGTTTTTTCGATAAAACACTAAGATAATTTCTTGGACAGAATTAAGTCAATATGTTTTTCATCCCCGCTTATATCAAAATTTGAATCTCGATCTACTCGTTCTACTTTAATATGTAGGCATTCCAGAACCTCTCTTTCCCTTAAGATGATCTCCTTTAAGATTTTCTACCCGAAGTTCATTATTAGACTTATCAAAAACTCTCTCTTTCATTTCTTCTTCGAGGATTGCACTCATTTATTCAGAGCAAAGATCTCGACTATAACAAACCATGATCACGAGAACCCGAAAAAAGGTTGCTGATAAAATAACTAATCAAAATATAATCAACATATACACGCTAACATCAGAAACAAACTTAGTTGCAGTACGTATTTAAATATAAAAATAGGTGGTTTTTAGTTACGGGAAATAAATAGTATACGTACATAGCAACAAAACAATTAGTTGACTACTTAAAAATACATAATTTATATGTAAACTAAAACTACGCTATTAGGCACGAGAGTTCGCAGCGACCCCAGGCTTTCCGCTACGGCAAGTTTCCACCGCTTGAATAACATTGAAATATAAAAGGACATGCAGGCTAAGAGATTAGTAAAAGGCACAGGATGCCAACGCTTTTAACTTAATAATTAATTGTACCATAAATCTCTTGAGGTCGCCGCTTAAGAGAGAAGGCTCAAACGGATGGAAAGTTAAGCTGACAATGTTAAATGTGTGTAAATAGTTAAATATAAATTAATCTAAAACTTTTGATTTACAATTTTTGCTTGTAATTCCAATTTCGACAAATTTATTACAATTTTGTGTATTATATTGGAAAACGAAATAAAAGCTAAAGGAAATAGTAATAGAATACTATATATTTTTTTTTAGTTTATGGTAATCTTTAATGATAATGTCTATAGAAATTTAGAATGCTTCATTTTTATTTTTTCCTGTTAGAATTGATGCTCCAAGCCTGTCCTTGGTCGTAACACATAAAAGATTCACGAAACCTTTTATTCAGATACAACTCAGTCAACCCGCTTTTCTAGCGTATTTGATATTATCGGTAAATAAATATTTTGCTGATATAGCATAGCAGTATTGTAATGTTCTGATACCATAACAAGAAGCTTTAAAATTTTATAGGATTTTTCTTAATTCTATCAGCAAACTACCTTGTAAGTGGATTTTCAAATTTCCCTAAATAAACGAATAATGAAGAATTTTGACAATGAAGAAATAAATATAATAAATGTTATACCCTAATAACCAAATCCGTGTCGAATTTATAATCAACCAGCTAAATAGCCACTCTTTTTGAACTTTCACCGGTCATACGAAGGTAAAAGGGTAAGAGGGATCACCTAGTAAACATTTATAACTCGCCTTTTCAATCAGTATCCCTACTCGTGTACAGATATATACATATGAAATATAAAATTAATAATGCATAAAATTTAAAGAAAATATTGCAAAATTTAATTTAATCTCCGTAATATTTTTACTTTAAAATTTTCGAGGGTAAAATATTAAGATACATGAGGATTTGCATACTTTATAAATACGCTAAATTTGAAATTTCTGCGTCCACTAGTTTCTGTGAAAAACGATTATTAAAGATGTAATGTCAATATTATTTTTCCTTTTGAAGTATGGAACACTAAAAATGTTAAATGAATGAGAACTAACGAGAGAATATGTCTTTTGTATTAGTCTTATTTATATTATACGTTTTTGAAAGTAAGAAGAAATAAACAGGGAAAAAAAACATCTCCAGATATAATAACTAAATTAAACAGACTGATATTAAATTTACGTAGATTGAAAAATAATAAGTAAAAGAATTTGCTTTGCGAAATAACTATTAATAAATACTTATGAAAAAATACATTAATATTCCACAGACCTGAATTCATTTTATTTCCGATCGATCAAGAGAAAAACATTGCTTTTAAATCAATTCCCTACATAAAATATATTCTCTGATATAACTTTCAATTATTTCATTAAATTGATATGTGGAAAAAGAGGTAAAAATCAAATTGAATTAAAAATATAATAATTAACTGTACAACAAATCATGTGCCTAAAATTGATAAAATGAATATTACAATCCCTGAGAATGAATTTTATTCCAAAATTAAAGGTGAAATCAATTTTTGGAATTTTTTTGTGGAATTATTAACTTATTTTCCACTTTTTATAGTTCCTTAAGTATTCGTAATTTTTTAATTTCCATATAGTATAGGTTATCGTCTCAAAGCACTAGTTTCAAAAGCACTAGTTTTTTTTTCGTAATTTTAAATAGTATATTCTCAGAGATGTATTGAAAAATATACAAAATTTATATTCTCCACTTATATCCGAGACTATTTAACCTAATTTTATGAAAAAATGGAGAGTTTTGAAAGCTATGCAAAATATAGCGCTGACTCTAATGATACCTAGACTAAACTTTATAAAACATGCAGCATATTTTTAAGTCAGTCCAGGATATAATAATACATCTACATTACAAAAAAATAATATTTGTAAATAGTTTCATTGAAGTATCAGCAGTCAAAATGTATATAAGAGTCGAAATGAGTATAAAAACCTCGCAGTGGGACTTTTCCTCATACTTGACAAATTTTTATTTGTGCTCATATTTTAGGATATGAACTAAGAATTTATTAATGTCAATAAAAATATAAAATAATTTTCCGAAAACAAGGAAAATTGTCTTAAAAAAGATATTAATCGTAAACAAACCGTAAACTTTTATGTTACTACATACCTATATTGCCTCATATGTGCATAAAAGTCGATGTTGCCGACTGCCGCATTACATAAACTGGAAAGGGATTGTTTATATTGTTTCTACAGAATTGTTTATTTTGTGTCTATCGTATTTCAGAAGTAATCCAATTGTTGTGTTAATCCCACAGTACTCGGAAATCAGTGATTTTTTAAATAAATTTGTTGACTATGTTTCACTTAAGCATGGTTAGTAATAATTAGTTAGTATTAATTATAGTAACAGTTATCTTTTTATTACTTATTACGTTAGCGCTTGAGCGTTTAACGCTCATATTAATATAGAAATCAATACGTCTCGTTCTAGTCTAGAACTGAACATATTCAGATAATTTTCAATAATGGCACAACAACAAAAACATATAATACGTGCTTAAAGTGGACTCTTCTTAAAAATTATTTCTCATTGAAAAACACCTTCTTAAAGTAACATTCATTAAATATATTAACTAAAATCAATATCCATTCAGTATTCAACAATAATTAATAAAGAGAAACTCTGAAAGCGAATCAATTGCTGAGACATCAATCATATTAAAACTTCGGACCCAAAGGAGACAACAAGTTATTTATCATCAACAAAATAATTATCGACATTACTGCCTACTTTAAAAACGTGGAAGAAGGCCATGATTGACAATGAGCCTGTCTGATTGAACATCGAAACAGAGTCAGCCAATATTGCGACGATTTGTTAAACATTAACAATTAATCAAATTATACAATCACAAAATCATCTTATACCACGTACATCTTTGTTTTGATGTCTGCGCTGTGAACCTGTTGCCAGTTTGTTAATATATATAAAAATATCATCAAAACCTATCAGAAAGCCTACAGAACATTGGAATTATCACAAGGCGATAGCATGATTTTCATGACATCGAAAGTGTCGTGATTGTGTTCGACTCTTTATTTGACAATACTCGTATTCTTGATATAAATGCATTTATCTGGTCTCCGCATAACATATATCTTCTTAATAATTTCGGATGTTGCCTTCAACTCCGACGAGAATAAATTGCAATCATACTCTTCCTTCATTTATTAAATCATTAAGTGGATAACGCATCGATTTTGAGTTTAGTAGAATTTTATGTTACGTGAAAAGTATTCAAACGCTTAGAGTACGCACGAATATTCTGTAGCTTCTATCTATCTTTCCTGCACTCACTTTAGATGCCCCCAATCTTGATATTTTTTGATCCATTGACTGCTCTAAGAATGGACTTATGAATTGATCATTAGAGTGATGTTTATTTGAATTGCCTTTTAAATTATAAAACATCGTATTTTGTGTCTTATCCCTTATCATTTCTATTACATTTTATAACCGTTTATTCTCATAGATTTCCACACGTCCTACGATTTATATATAACTGTTAGTGTGACTAGAGGTTTTGAGAAATAAATAAATAGCTACTAACTTATCATGAGAAATGTGTTGCATGCGTTAATTACGTACACAAACGCCAACAGCTTAGTAAAAGAAAAATAGGAGTTTCAGTATCCAACCTTGAACAAAATACCGAAAAGGTAATGTCGAGCGTTATTAATTGAGGAATTGCTTCCAAAATTATTTGCAACCCTACATAAAATGTCGGGAGTTACTGTCAGAAATTAGATCGACCAGGTAACAAGGTAAGTAATGCACAGGACCTAGACAATTTTATCCAAGATAATTCTAGGCTATATGCCGCAAAGTATACCCGTCAAAAAGTTAAATTAAGTTCTGCTCCTCTTTATTTTTTTCATATCTCCATTTTTAATCATTACTTATTCAGATCTCTGAGCAATAACTCGTAAAATAAAAATCAGACATTATGGAAGCGGTCTTCCACAAAGACCTTGTTAATTTTTTAGTTCCTAGTTTCCTACCACGATGGCCACAAAACTGTATAAATATAATAAACTATTAAACTTTGTGAGCTTTGTAAATCCGAGGTAATTTTAAATTCACCTAATACAATTTGAAATTTTTTTACTGGTGTTTCTGACGTACAAATTGAAAATAAGCAAAACTATAAAGGATTTCGTTGTATTAATATAAACGTATAGTTTACAATAAAGTAAATAAATTATATAATTATATTTTACTGTATGTAAATGAAATATATATCAGGTTAATTTTATTGATTATACAATTTATCTATTTATTTCATTTATTGAGGCGTTTTATTGATTGTAATATTTATAAATTAGCTATTGTCATATGCTGGTATCCACAGGTTTTTTTTTCATCTTTTTAAAGAAAACCTTTGTCTTCTTTAGAAAGATGTGTCTTTACCAGTTTATAATAGCTGTCAATTTGTTAAATGCCACGAATAACACCATATATAAGAAAATGTCAACTGTCAATAACTGTTTCAAATTTCTATCTGCAGCGAGAAGGGCAGATCTGTGCGAGGTTGCTCAGAAACTTCTTAATGTCTTGCTGCGTAAATTGTTCAGGTATGTACTACGGAATCTATCATTAAAAGTTCTCAATGTCTTAGTAGCCAAAATGTGCATCTCTGGCTTCCGCGAAAGAATTGAGACGTTCTGCTCGTAGAGAGCATGTTTCTCAAGCTCGTGCTAGAAAGTTCAATATTTCAGAATTGTTAACCGAATTTCACCGAACAGAAATCAAACTTCCTTTTTATATGAACAAAAAGTACACTTTAAATGTAACGCTAAGAAATAAACTGATGAATCAAATGAATATTTGTTGTTCCATCAATAAAACTGAACTCCTCGAAATACAAGCACTACCTCAATCCATCAAAGAACTTTCCAACGGTGTATATAATTATTTCTCAAATTTCCAAAATAATGCGGAACTATATCATTCATTATTCCAGATGATTTTTTTATTTAAAAGACCAAGATTCTAATTTAAAAGGCACTTTACTACCGGTAGTTTACTACCGGTAGTGAGGCAAACCCGCCAATTGTATACAAAATTATTTAGTTTTAATGTAGACAACCGAGTTTGAAATAAAAATATGTACCCAATTTAAAAATCTATTAAATTTATTATCGTTAAACCAGCGATATTAAATCTTGCAAGTATATCATAAATATCAAAAACACAGTTCAATATTCCCAAAAAAAAATTAAATTTATTAGACTCTCCCGATCTACCGCCACAATACTCAAAGGTAAAAGCTGACATCCTAATCATGATACAGCCTTATGCTACTATTTGAAACTCACCTACTACTACTATTAGTAAAGGATTTGCAAATTAATATCATCGAAGCATAAATCATAAGCGGACCCGCGACCGGACAACTACCTGTTTTTCTCAATGATTCCGAACGACGTACCATTGACTTTCAAATTAGTATAGTTCCTGGTGAAAGTATCATTTCTTTTTATAATAAATAATCTCTACATCTTGTATATAAATAAAATTTTATTAAATTTTTTTAGAATGATTTTTTTAGAATGATTCTCTGAATTTTAATTTCGGACATTTCTCATAAATGGATTGGTTCTATATGATGTGTTATCCTGAATGAAAACTCGATAAAATCACCCTAAAGGGAAGCAATTTTTGGCGCTTCAGAAATCTAAAAAATATATAGGTGAACATAAAATTAATATAAAAAAATAAAAAACAGAAATAAAAAAGGCATAGAAAATATTTTAAAAAATCCATTACCCATTTCAATTATCCACGCAGTCACGGATTAAAACTAGTCGTAAATAAAGATGGTGTCTATACAGTTTTATTTCTTTATGATATATAGATTTTAAATATTTTTTTGGAAGAATAAGTCGGGCTAACGATTTGTAAGCCAACCCAACAATTGTCTGTAAAAGAATTTTGCAGTAGAAAGCAAAATTTGATATACATTCTGGTACACGTCCACGAACTAATTGTGTGTTGTTTCTGCCGCATTTTACGATATTTTGTATATATTTGATGTATTTATTTCCTTGTCACACAACTTTCACTCCTATATGCAAAGTTACATTGACCTGTTTAAACAAAAATCAAACCAAAAAACATTCTAAAAGAAATTATAAATTTGTCAAATTAAACAAGTATCATTTTAATTTCCAAATGAATTTCGGTAGGATACATTTTTTCTGATTGATAATGTTGGTATGGTTATTATCATGATCTATATTTTTCTCATATTCTTTCATAGGTCCTTAAAATTATTTAAATTTAATTGTTATAATACAAATCAATCTGTGAGATTTACAGATTGCTTACATGCTTTGAATATTTATATTATTTTCAACATATTGTATTCAAACGGAGTTATAGTCTACTAGCGACCGCCCACGACTTCGTACCCGTGGAAATCGAAATTTGACACATAAGCCTTTTTACTTAGGGTACTTTTGAAACTCGTGTTGCATTTTTATGAAATGACAACTTCCAGCATCTCATCTTTTCGACAGTTCTAAATCCTTTAAAATCTATAATTAATGAAAGAAAATAATGAAACGTTAAGAAATAAGCTAATTATTAAAATGTTATATCGGCAAAGATGTCCTCCTCAAAATATACAAACTGCCTCAAACCATAAAAAAACTGATCAACAAAATAATTGTTTTTTTGTTATTAATTGTTTTTAGTGGAAAATATTAGGAATATATCTGCTTAAATTATTAAAAGATAATAGAGAAAAAATCGCAAAGAGAAAGTGAAAAAAGTTGATGATAAGAAAAGGCATGGAAATTAATTATTCCATTTTTATACAACTAAACATAGATTTTGTCAAACAAAGGAGACTAGCAAACGTTCATGTAGTGTTGGGTCCAACTGTTATAAAAATAAAAATGACGCTCTTATATAGAAAAATTAAAGAAAATATGCAGCTTAGAAGTTTTATTTAAATTGTCAATTATGGGAATGAAATCTTATATCTTTTTCGTGAAAAATCAGGTCATTTTTCATAACAAATTGTAAATGCTATTTCTACGGGACTCTTTGAACCAGCAAGATGAAACAAAGTACAAATTGCTATGTAATAGTAAAGTATGAAACTCGCAGAACCTCGATTTTTTTATATTTTTTTCTCATTGACAGTTCTTTATAACAATTATTGATATATTAAAAATATAATATATGCGCGTTTATGAAGATACCTTTTTGCCTTGCATTATGATTACAAATTGTATCATATTTTTATTCTTTCATGATTTTCAAGTACTGAATTGCTTGCGTTTCTATATTCTAAAAAATACAGGTTTTTAAAAAAAAATATTCTATTTCTATAAAGCGAGGCCCATTTTTGATGTTCTCCTTTCTAATTCATTTAAAAACTGTAATCTAATGAAGAATCAGACCTCGTAATACGAATTCATAATACGATTTGGTCTGCTCAATTAATTAAACAGCATTTTCATATACTTCATCCGTATAGAAGTTAATACAGTTTGTGACACACGAAAACAGTCAAAAAAAGAACGTCATTGTAAACATAAACATAATGTCATCATTGCAACTGGACTCGCCTTACCTTGACGAGGACCTAAACTAAACCGCTGAGGGTAGACACAGACTTCCTCCGAATAACGGATGATGGTTCACAGCTAATTCAGTAGACGGATAAGAATTGTTTAGTTTTATTTTATCTCCAGCGGGTTATATTACTTAATTTGTTCTGTTTTGTTTTGTTGTTATGTAAGTTGGTATAAAAACAGTAAATAAAAGGTATAAAATTATATTAATTATTAAAGAAAATTAAAAATATTGTAAAAATTAAGTAAATGTTTAATTGAAACAAACTCTATGTGAATGAATTGTAACTGTATATAAATGATTACCACATTTACGTTCTGCTGTGATTAATTGTAATGAAGAGTAACGATTAAGATACCGATACTGCATATAAATTTGAGGTATTTAGTCTTATATATAAAAATAATAAATTAAAATAAACAATTAGATGCCATTATGATAGCTATTAAATATTTAAATCCGATATCTATTAAGTAATAAACCCACTAATTCCGCTTAAATGTGGGGCGCTGAGCGATCTGTATCCAGGACATTATGAATCGAAATTAGTTCATTATTCGTTTTTAATCTAAACATATATATATATATATATACTTATCATGGCGACAAAAAACATGTCTGTTATTGATAAAGTGATTCTGTGCCTTAAACTGAGCAAATATATTAAAGAATATAAAACTCCTAAAGGTTTCTAAAATAATAACTATCAAAATTACGATTTCAACAAAAAATAATAGCACTCCTGACAGAAATACGTTTCAAATACACTCATTTTGAAAACAAGTTAGTGGAAACCAAAATATCTCGCGATATAGTATAAATAATTTTGTAGAATACGAACCAATTAACTTACTTTTATATTCAATGAAAATAATAATGTGTATTTTCACGATATGCCGAGACGTAACGGAAAGCGGGGAGGTCCGAGAGGGAAACTCAAAAATTGTGTGACTTAAAATATATTTTAAGATATATAAACAAAGCTCTTTGATATGACACACGTGACTTTGTCGCTCTGCTTTTAAATTTCAACCCCTTTTTCCGACTCGACTTGAAATAAAAAATTAAAATATTTACCTCATTTTTTTCACAGTAAATTAATACAAGTAAGTAGATTCTGTTACCGTGTACTTGTTCAACATATTTAGGTTATTAAACATATTAAAACTAGGGTATTATAATGATGGCCGCACGACCGAATTATTATTTAATACTAATTATTAATTATTGGCCGTTATTTTTAAGAATACAGAACATCATGAGAAATACGTAAATTAAATTGTCTCCCTTTTCATTCATTACGGCTTTGAAATATATTTCAGATATATAATGTTATCTCACGTCACTTATTCTAGTAGAAACTTTTAGATAAAATTCGACAAGCTTGTATATGAAAGAAGGAACACATATAATGACTTAGTCGTAAAAGCGAGACACAAACCGAATAATTTGTGATACAAAGATATCTTTGAAGTCATATAAATGAGAGACTCGTGTCACGACTACATGCAACAACTTGGTCGTCTGTATGTTTCAAATTTATGAATTCAAATTAACCGATATTAGTGTGCATTGGATTACTTGCTAAATTCCATTAGCACATGCTTTTTGGAGACCCACCACATGCTACTATTGATGGAGTCTTATGTCTTGAGATATATTTATATTTTAAAAAGGACGCTCTGTCAAAAAATGTTACTAAATATTTTCGATTGGATTTTTAAGGACCTCTTCAATTATTACTATGATAGAACAAAATTGTTTCATTACCAATTTCATAAAATATTTAAAGTATTTCATTTGTTAACGTAATTCTACTTCATGTTCCCTTAAAATTTCACCATAATTGATCCTAAACTAAAAGAATTATGTTTAAGCTGGAAGACAAGAACAAATTTTTTTTCAACTTTTTTTAAAATCGTTGATTTAAAAAATAGAGTTGTCGATATAATTTATCCTCGTCAAGAATTTAGCAATCAGAATTTTTGTCTTTTGGAGTTGGTCGCGCGTTTAGTAAATAACAAATTATGTAACAAATCTCACAAAAAACATCTGTCACCTACACTCAATAAGTCCATCCCAGTGTAATAAAGTACTTACCAAGGGTCCTCAGGAATTTTACAAAAAGATGTCATATCCTTAAAATAAATAGGATATTTTATTCATTGTATACTGTTAATCAGCATACGCTATCGTATCGTTTGCTTCCATGTCCATGTTTTCTCCTTTCTCACCTGTATATATATACATTGCAATTGCGTATCACTTTATTGTGATGAAACACCTAGAAACTAGTTTCTCCAGCACAATTAGATTACACATTGGAACAAATTTAATGTCATAAAATCCCATAAATAAATTTACTCCGTATGCGAATACTATTTGACATTTGATAAATTTGCTTTGTTACAATTAGAAATTGCAATATATATAATTACTATTTACCAATAGAAAAGATTCTGATTCTTAAAGATTCTGATCTTTAAGATTCTTTAAGAAAATACTGATTCTTAAAGATTCTGATCTTTAAGAATCAGTATTTTTAATATTTTTATATTTAATTTTAGATGAAACAAAACTTCATATAAATTCGTCTATAATCAAGTATTGCTTGCTTCCTTTTGAGAGGTGAAAATAATCTTGCAGTTCAAATTAATATTTCATTCTTAATATTTTTTATTAGAAATTATCTTCATCGCATAAAATAGATGTAATATATTTAAACAAGTAATTTTTTCTGTTCAAGCTTTTTGAAGCATCAACTTTCAACAACTCCCTTTTAGTGATAAGATTAGAATACCATAATATTAAAAACATTCATATACGCATAAGTCGTGGCCTTGTAGTGTAAAGTGGCATTTCAAGACACGTGACCAGTTTACACGTCTAAAATATTTAGTTTCTTTATGAAGTGTAAATGGGCCCTGGGTTTATACTGTAATACCAAACAATAACTCCATCAGTCCAGAATATTTAGACACTAAGTTAGGTTAGGTTAGGTTATGTTAGGTTACAGCAGGTTATGTTCGATTATATTACGTTATGTAAGGTGGAGTTGCTAAGGCTAGGCTGTCAGGCCGGGTTGCTAGATCGGTCTGCTGACCGACAACGGGTAAGGTAAGCAAGTAATTACATACAAATATATACACACACATATAGAAATTAGAGTAGGCAGACATATAGTATGTACAGTTAGTGTACGCTTGAAACATTGCCTATTAATTTATTTGAAAACTGTACAATCTAATAAAACTGACTTCAGATTTCGTAATACAAATGAATAATATAATTTGTTCTATATTCTTATTAAGGGGCAATTTTGTAGAGTTTATTCATAAAAAGTTAATACACTTTGTAACAAGCGAGATGAGCAAAAGTGCTGCAAAGATCAAAGCACATCGTCATAAACAAAAATATAACAGCATCATTACAACCGGACTCTCATTATCCTAACGAGGGTGTAAACCCCCGAGGGTAGACACAGACTTACTACAGACCGCAGTTGATATTTCACTGCTTGTTGTTGCTCTGTTTTAAATTTTAACCTTTAATTTCGGACATCGTTTAAAAAAATATATTTACAAAATTATTTCACTGAAAGTTGGTGAAAATAAATAAATTATACAGTTGTGCCAAATATAAATTTTCTGGTCCTAATGTCGGGTTGTGAAGACCCTTATTAATTCATAAAGGGAATTAAACACTAACTTCGTACTAGTTTGTAATTTGTAAACTAATAGTAAGTGAACTAAAACAGCTAACTTGTAATGCTAAGTTGCATGTTCAAATTATACTAAATACAGAAAAACACAAAGGTTTTTAGATGGATTAACTTTCTCTAAACGTGAGATATATCCGTATGTGTTTTTATATAACTCAAGTTGCTTATATTATTAAGACAAACGGATATTAAAATTTAAAGCCATCCTCAAGCGATTGATAGATTAGTAATTGAGGTACAAAGAAATTGAGGTAAATTGCGTGCAAAATAATTCTAATTGATAGTAATGGAGCGTCGCACATGGCGCGACCGATTACTAAGGGGCCGGAAGTTGACTTCAATTCATATTATCACACAATTCACCACGTTACATGATATATATATATATATATATATATATATATATATATATATTAAGATACGCATGACCGTGTATAATATGCAACATACATATATTGATAATTACATAAAATATCATTGCAAAATCTCGCACAATGACTTCTTTAAACGTAAATTAAGAAATTGCGAACATACAGTAAGGTGAGGAAGAAAAGTGATTAGAAGTTTTTTTTTAATTGGGAGATACGATAAAAAGTATACGAACCTATGCGAATTTCGTGGAAATATACCTATAGCGGGGATCGAGGTAATTTAATTATATTTTCGACGATCATGGTTCTCAGACATCATATCCAAGGTCACTTCGAAAGTTTATGTACACAGAAATATACACGTGTACACTCATTAAAAGTATAGCATTTATTTAAAAATACAAGGGATATACAGAAATCCGTAAGCTTGGCAATGAAATGAAATGACATAGTCGATCTGTTTTGCGTTAGTAAAGTTATCCACACCTGGTTTGCAACTAAACAATTAAGTTTCAAACCATAATAATTCTCAATGAAAACTACCCTAATAGAAATGTAATTTTGGAAAGTGGCTTTTTATAAAACTCGTGTTTACTTTAAATTGCATTTACTAACCTTATATACGTCTATACTCAGTATTTGCAGCTTTCTCGTGGAAAACTAATCAATATTTACAATTTTCTTGTACACTTTTTAGGGTTCCGTAGCCAAATAGCGAAAAATGGAACTCTTATAATTTCTTCACGCCTACCCATATTTTCTCTGTCCGTTCGTATGCATCATAATTATTTTAATTTACGTCTGTCGTCTTCTCTGCGACATGTAAACCTCAAAAGCATCAAATAGTGTGATGCCCCCTCTCCTAAATTTTTAAGTATTCATGTTAAACAATCTGAAAAATTACAAAAATTATTTGGTTACATCAATAAGCTAAAGAGATAATCCCACACAAATTAATAGTAAACTACTAGTATAATTTTTCTGTCAATATCGTCAGATTTAATTTAATATTTGCATGCGCCATAAATAAAATCGCTAGTAAATAACATTTGAACTATGTTCTCATCAATTACTTAAATACTTACACTGTCATACTTTACTGTTTGTGCACTGTCATAGTACACAGACAGTAAAGTCGAGTTATCATTATAAAATTAGTATCATGAAATTACTTTCAATGAATTATTGTTGCCTATATCAACGTGTCCTTTCACTGATTATATGAATATAATTAAATCAGAGAAAGCAATATGCGTACGATCGATCGTTAGGCGCATCTCTTCCTCGCGCGTCATCACGGCATCAGCGCTTTAACTGGACACAATTATCGATGTTACATATTGTTTTAAAAAGTTAACGTCACGGGTGTAAATACTCAAACAGGGCACATATCGTGCGTATAAAAGTAGCTAAAAAAATTGTAATTTTAGTACTTTTTCGATACTAATGGTATCATCTGTATACTCTATTTGTAGTAGATACCCTAGGTGTCCCAACAAAACTATAATGAGGTTTTAAATAGCATGCTGCAATAAAATACAAGCCTACTCTAGTTTTGGGGGACTTAGAAGATTTTCTTCTCGGTCCAGAAAATTACTGTGGAAAAGAAATTTGTCATCAACTATTCTGGTATATCATCCGCTATACGTACAATTGCCAATAGTAAGTAGGAAAATAACAAGCCCATTTTTTATTTTTGGAACTTAGATTTTATTCCTCGTCTAGGATATTGTTAGAGAAAAGAAATTTTTCATCCGCTACACGTCCAATTACTCATAGTAAAGAACATCCAAATTCAATATTTTACATCGCAAGTAGAATTAAAGGATCTTATTACAGATCTAAATTTATAAAAATCTAAAGCTGAGTCACTTACTCGTAGATTGCGACTGCAATAATAGTTTTTTTAGAACGAAATATAGATATATTTTCATTTAGAATACAACAAAAAGAGTTGAGTTCATTTTATAACAATGATATTTCATGGTTTTATTATTGTGACGTAAGCGGAGTAATGAAAATTTTGGACATCGATAACAATCCAGTCCAATGATTAAAAACTCTTCAGTTTAAAAAATGTTCCTTCCTCTCACATTGGTAATATTACTGCCTACAATATGGACTGGTTATGCAATTCATGTGAAAGCGTCTTGTGAAAATATGAGGTATCATATAGGCTATAAAAAACATCAATGGCTTCTTTGTGACCATTTAAAAGTTACACAAAGGTTACACAAAGTTCCTCTGCTTGCTGTGTGAGTGAAATATCCATGCTAAGAGTTTTCATTACAGAGAAACTGGTTCCTAGGTAATCGCTGCAACTAGGAAATGAAAACCTATAGGGTTGAGAAAATGGGTTAAAAGATAAAAAGGAAAGTCACCAAAAAACAATGGTAACTAGAGTAGGATGTACCCTTTATATCAACCGCTAGAAAAGTTATTGATCCAACATTTTATTGTAATATAAAAAAGGCAAAGTTATTTAAACAACGAGATCTTCAATTAAATACTGGAAATAACATACATATTATTGATTTTCATTATTATTATCATTAATCAAAGTTTACTTAAATTACTTTATTTAAAATTATTCTAAGCGACAATAACTCTTGTGATTTTTTGAATATTCTACAACTTTTTTAATAATTTCCATTCAATTACACGGGATATGTTTGAAATTACTTGCAGATTCGTTGTGATTGCTATGATAATGTTGTTCAAAAGTTAGAATTCACTCTCGTTTATATTTTTAGGGTTGTATTTTTATTACTTCAATACAAAAAAAACGGAATCCTAATAAGATCACTCACGTGTACGTCTGTCCGTCCTTTTTCTTAGAAACCGTTTGACACAGAGAAACTTAAAATTTGGCATGGTAATAAAGTATATTAACCAGCACATATCTCAATAGCAGATACTCAAAAAGAGTTTTAGGGTGGAAAACTAAGAAATGAAAAAGAAATTCAATTCCATGTATGGTAAGAGTTATCGTTTATAAGAATCAGTTCCAACGGTCTCAAAAATATTATAGAAACTACATTAATATAACAATTTTTTACCTAATTTTGTTTATTATATCATCAGAGATATACCAAAAATGTGCAAAAAAATTTGTTCACCCTCCAATAGTCAAGACCAACGCAAAAGACGTTGGACGTTGATTGTCATATTTTTTTAAATAAGCACCATATTTTAAGTACGTGAAAAATATAGTAGGCAATATACTTACGCAATGAAAAAGAACAGATATATATATATATTAGGGTGTCCTTTATTTTTCAAACTTTTTATTTTGTAACGCATACCTTCTAATTTTTTTCATTTGGCCATAAAACACTTGAAAATAAATATTTATCTTATTTGAAGTACCGCAACCCGTTCCGAGTTGAGCGCGAAACATGTTCATACAAGTAACGCGGATGACCGGCGCGTACTCGCTCTTGTAGTCATTTGTTTCCGAGTTTTCACCGGCGTATCGCTTAATTAACGTGCATAATAGTTTATTTTCAAGATTTCAGTGGAACTTAGAAGTAATAAGAAAAATATTTTCTTGGTTGGTGAAATAAATCACCAAATAACGGGTGCAAAGTTGCCGTCTAATCGTCAAGTTCTCTCAGTTCTGTTTTTTAATATTCGCGAGGTAAAATTGACTGTTAATGAAAGTGCCAATCTTGTGATTCGTGAGTGCATCATGTTTTGGGAAGAAGCTAGAATACCTACCAGAGCTGTACCTAATTGTGTGAAAAAACTTGTGGATCTTTACCATGTTTGGAGAGAGCTACAAAGAAACTGTAAAAAAACACAGGACGTTTATAAGCACCGCGAGGAGAAGTTCCAAAAAGATTTAGATAATTTATTTGATATCGCGCATGCCGATGCTCTACAAAGAATCAAAATAGAGGAAGACAAAATATTTTTACAAAAACAAAGAGAGCCTGGCCGTTCGGGTTGCTTAGCGGATGTTGACAAAAAGTTAGTTGAGAAAGAAGAAAGAGTAAGGCAGAGAAAACTAGGAGAAGAGGAAAAAAGACTAAAGCATTTGACTGATATGAATTTATTGACTTCAGACACCTCTATCCCACCTCAAGACCTTCACAAACAGTCTACCAGTTCTGACGATAGTTTGGAAGAAAATTTACCTTCCACCTCGCAATCGCAATCCGTGACTTCGCTATCTGCTACAAAAAGAGGAAGGACGTGTTTTATTACCCTTAAGCTAGTTGCAGCTTTAGATAGATGTCAACTAAGTGCAAGGTATCTGTTTACATACTTCAGGCTGTTGTAGAAGCACTTGGTCTCAGTTGTGAAGACTTTCCTATCAACAAGTCTTCTATTCAACGAATTCGGACCCAAATGAGAAAAGAGAGAGGAGAATCGATAAAAACTGATTTTCAGAACAACGTGCCTGAAATTATAACTATTCATTGGGATGGAAAGCTATTGCCCGATTTAAATGTGACAGGTTCAAAAGAAGAACGCCTGCCAATTCTCATTCATTCAATTCTCTTTCTGGTTGGGATCTCAATGACAAGGTACAGATTATGTGCTGCGACACAACGGCTTCTAATACAGGCCGCTTAAATGGGGCTTGTGTGCTCTTGGAGCAAAAATTAGAAAGGGAATTGTTACTTTTTGCTTGCCGCCATCATATGTATGAACTAGTACTGAAATGTGTGTTTGAATCAAAGATCCATCAAGTTACTAGCAGTCCCGATATCCCGTTATTTAAAAAAATTAGAGATAATTGGAAGAACGTTAATGCAACTGCTACCGAAACACGTACTGATTTCGTAAAGAAATATTTTTGTGAAACGATGATTAACGAACTTATTAATTATTATAAAAAAGAACTACTGAAATCTATTATACGTGACGATTATCTGGAGTTGATTGAACTGTGTATAGTGTTTTTGGGGGGAGATAATGAAAGAAATTTAAAATCAGACCACCTGGCGCCATGCATCAGGCAAGATGGATGGCAAGAGCTATTTACTCTTTAAAGATATGCTTGCTGCAATCACAGTTTAAAATGAGTGCTAAGGACAAACGAGCACTGCAAGATGTTTGCTTATTCATTGCAATGGCTTATGTAAAGCCCTGGCTTGCGTGCAATTTGGCGGTAAAAGCCCCGAATCAAGATTTATGTTTCTTAAAAACGTTGAAAAACTACGAAACAGTCGACCAAGTGATTTCTAAAGCAACTCTGACCAAGTTCAGCCAACACTTGTGATATTTATTAGAAGAAATAGTTTTATTTTCATTATTTGATGATGAAGTTGATACACAAACCAAAGCTGATATCGTATCGAATTTACAAAGGGAAAGTTTTTATGATTTTGGGAAGAGATATATTCCATCGAAGGAAGAAATATCTGCTTCTTTGTACGGTGAGTTGAATAAGTGTTTTTTTTCATTTTATCATTAGAAAATGTGATAATTTTGTTAATATATTTCTTTTATTGTTTCAGGAAAACGTTTGAGTGATTTCGTGACCATCAAGAGCACAAATTTATTATCGCAGTTAAAAATTGATAACGCTTTTCTCCAAGAAGACGTCTCTTCATGGGAACAAATCCCTTCCTTTCAGGAAGCTAAAAAAAGTTATGCACTTGAAGGCAGTCAATGACACAGCAGAGAGAGGCGTGAAGCTCATGCAAGATTTTCATGGATTAATAACTGCTGCAGAAGAACAAAAACAGTTCTTGTTACGTTGTGTACAAGAACACAGAAAGTTGTACCCAGATTGCAAGAAATATACTTTAAGAAAAAAGTATCCTGAATTCTGAATTATATATCTTTTTCAATTTTATAAATAAATACATAATCTAAATTAATCTTCCACTGTTTTCTATTATAAAATATGTATTTTGATCATAATATAGCTTACATGCAACTAAGTCTTCTAAAACCGTTGTTTAAAAAAACAATGATGCCTTGTCGGCACGGGTTGCCATTGTCATATGACGATGAAATTTTGCAGGAAGGTAGCCTTTAGTACTATAAAAAGAATTAGAGGGTATGCGTTACAATATTTAAAAGAAAAAAAAATCGGTATTATAAGGGACACCTAATATATATATATATATATATATATATATATATATATATATATATATCAATACAATTTATTATTGAATAAAATAATACTAATCGCAAATGTTTAGTTATTATTTTAAAGAAAACTGAACACGGTGAGGAAAAAGAAAAATATATTTTCTTCCTTTCAATTCGCTAGAGCTTAGATGGTTTGAAATATATTTTAAGAGTAATATTTTATAAGTTGCTTTTTCAAATTACAAATTTTACTTAAGGTTCAAAGAGTCAATGGTTTATAATGATTAACCAATAATAAATAAAGTAGAGGGTAAACTTATCTTTGACAGTGAAAAGCAGATGAAGCTAAATGGACAGACTGTTTGTATGAAAGGACGGTAACTTGATGTGATGATGACTTCACAGTAAAGTAAGACTCAAGTTGCATAATTGTTGCTACAATGTTATGTTCGCAGTGACCAGCAGTAAAGTATCTATGGAGACTACTACGACGTGCAATAACTTGGCCGCCTATGTTTTTTTTATTTATTAATACAATATGCCTGAAATTAGTTTGCATTGAATACCGTTATCCTAACATTTTCAGGTTAAACAATTTGGTTGAGGAAACACACTGCATACCATAATGGGAACTGATGTCTTGCAAAGGATACGCTGTATAAAAAGTGTTACTAAATATTTTCGATTACATTTTAATGGACTTTTCCAAGCATTCCTCACTCAATGGTGTTCGTGAGAAGATATTTTTCATCATCGGGTTTGATGTAATATTAAGAAATATTTCTGTATTCACGTAATTCAACTGTATATACCTCTAAATATACGATATATAGACGGATATGACGAATGTAATATTTTTCTCATTTAGTTGCGGAATACTTAAGAGGTATGTAACAAATATATGAAATAAAAAAAATTCTCACGAAACACTTAATAACTTTAATCTCAATAAACGAACAGTTTATTTGCTGGGCGTATTTATATCGTCAAGATTTAAGAGAAAAGTTGATTTAATAAACAGGGTTTAGATGGAATTCACCCTTGATAAAAACTTGGCTGACGGAATCTTTTTACTGTCGACCGCGTGTTTACTCAGATAGTTAACGTGTGACAGTGAGATTCAAAAATTATTATAATTTTCTTTTTGTTTTCTTAACTGTCAAAATAACATTATTTTAATGGTTTTTAAGAAAAAAATAATTTTTTTCAATTTTTTATTGCATTTATGAGATAAAAAAAAGGTGAGGTGAAATACCTACCTTTCCTGTATTGTACAATTTTTTAAAACGATTTTTACCAAACCGAATGTTAATACAACATAGCTTTACATTTACGTCGTCTTTTAGAAAAATCGCTCGATGCGTTCTTAAAAAAATTAGGTGTGGTACAATTACTACTTTTTGTATAATTTTGAGAGCGCTTTTTGTTAAAACTAAACGGTAAACATTTGTTTTAATTTTAAAAAAGGTTATTATTCTATAAGTAAAAAGTAAAAGAAAAGTTTATTATTGTATTAACATTTTTTTCAAAATGTTAAGTTAACATTATTTTACATTGACTTAGTTTTTCAGACAAATCACTCTACAGATTTTTGATATAAAATTAAAATTGTGGTGAAATAACCACTTTTTCTCTAATTTTAATTGTATAATTTTTAAGAGCGTTTTGGAACAAAACTAAACGGTAAACATTTTTTTTTAATTTTAAAATAAGTTAGATATTTATAGTTTGAATAACATCAAAAAAATCTGTGAATTTTATCTATAACGCGTTTTACACAATTACCTTAAGTAAACAATTGTGTCACCTGCCCTGAATTATCCCATATCAGTGGGGAGTATTTATCATGAGACCTCGTGTTTGTAAATGGCGTAAATTAAATGGCGAATCGTTCTCGACATAAACTATTATCATGAAGAATTTCTTATGATTCATATCAGTAAGATGGGAAAAGAAAGAACATCAAATAGTAGCCAGTTTTTTCAGTATCATTGATTCACATATTCCACCAACTTTTGTATCATAATATATATACCATAAACAAATCTGCTACGGAAGCAAAAATTATTTTATTTCGATAAGATTATGCTCATCGGATCAGTGTTTTTTATATCAAATTTTATTGATTTTGTTAAAATTACTGCCCTTACTTTACTTTAAAGTTTCTATTATATTTAACATTTTTTTAAAATATTTAAGCAATTTTATTTATTTACTCAATAAGAGCAGTGGTTTTAGGTTTTAGGTTTTAGATAAAAAAGCTTCTCACTGTTACACCTACTTTTTTCTTCTTTATTTTCATTGTAAAAAGAATTTTACAATTAAAATTATATACCGTTTTTAATTATTAATGTTGTTTATTAAGAACCACCTTCAATAGTTAATTTAGATGTTATTATACTAATTCCAAAAGAGAAGAATTTTTCTCTCAGGGTTATTTTTGGCACAAACTTCAAAAACTTCTTTCTAGTAATTGACGGCTTGATACAGCTCTACAAAAATAACAAAAGAAATATATATACGTGTTTATATATTTTACCTATATATGTATGTGTGTATATATATATATATATATGTAGTGAGAGAGAGAGTATATATATATATATATATATATATATATATACATACAAAAGAAAAAATGCTCTGCAACCTTTAATAATAAGTTTACAGTAACTATTAAAAGTGCTTCTGTAATATTAAATTGAATATGGTAAGAATATTTTAATCGATAATAATCTAAGCATTTTACTTACTCTGAGTTCAAAAAGGTAGTAAATATGTTTTTTGATTAAACATTCTTCTCGAAAGATTGAATCAATTAACTAAGAATATTGAATCAATTGACTAAGCAAATTAAATAAATGTTTTTTCGGAGGTTACATTTTTACAACATATTTTATTTGGATTAAATTTTATTACTGTTTCATATTTATATTTATATTTTATATAATAAATTATTGTTCTACTAAATTTGAAGAAAAGTTCAAAATATTGGGTTAAAATATTTCAGTAAATCTTAGTGACAGAATACGTTAACAGCACATATCAAAATTTACATGAAATTATTTACAGTTTAGTACTCATAAATTTGCTGTTTTAGTAAAGTGCCTAGAAAATGTAGATTAATTAAAAATGAGTGGTTAAAAAATATGGTAATGTTTTACTAGACTTATGAGGCTCTAAATTTAACAATATGGATAGAGTGAGCATGTCACCAGGTTGCGTAGACTCTTGTTAAAAACAACGAGTGTTCCAATAAATGACTTCAGTGTTCTCGTCATTGTCTAAACGTTAAGTTTACCATTTGTAACTCGTTCATTTTCCAATACTTGGCAAAATTGTTTTTACGTCTCACCAGCTTGTGCATTGAAGTTATGATTAATGAATTAAAAATAAATACTCAAATATCCTATCCCATTAGATCTGCTCGATTTATATTTAAAAAAGGACCTTGCAATTACATCAACTAATTTCAATAACATTTTTACGTGCAAAAATATCCCATATATAAACATCAATATATCACGGAGATTAATCTCTGTAAGCCTATTGTGTATTGTTCTTCTTGTATGTGCTATTTTTGCCAGAGACAATAATAGAGAAATTTGGTTCAAACAGTTTTTGACACTTTTTTAAATATATTTATTTCAATCTATGTAATCGATAGGACCACCACACCGACATATGCACTATATTCCCGCGCAACTTTGATGGATCACCTCCGTAAGTCTAAAGGTTTATAATAAAGCTAATAAAGTTTATAAGTGTTGTTTAATGTATACATACATCATATAAGATATAATAACTATATGTTCAGTTTACAATATAATTTACTTGTGGCCACACTTTTTTATACACTATTTAAATTCACGTAGCCCTTATACAATAGTGAATCTAGCTGGTAGCTAATAAGTAAAGCACGAAAAAACAGACAAGCAAGGAGTAAAAGCAAATTTCCTTGAGACGATATAAAATTTAATTAAGTCAGATTCTACGTGCAGGACGAGAGAAACGCGAAAAAAAGATAAGGATTGAACTTTTAAAATAAACTGGATGATAAAAAGCTTTCAACGGACCTTCTCGGGAAACTTCAATTGGCTACGGAGATTACTTAAAGACGACCGATTCATTGAAATTTGTAATTAAGCTATTGATTCCAAGAAACATTTCCTACGTTTCATGGTAATTTTATTTTCTCGTGAAACTTGTATCTTGATCTTTAATGCTGTCGCTGAAATTAAGCTATTACCATTTTCATCAACTTCAAAAATTAAGAATGTAGTACAAAATTTTCAAATAAAATGTATTTATTTACATTAAAATAGTATATTTTTGGCAAAGGTATGTGCCGAAATTTCAAGCGAAAAAACTATTTATGCCAAAACCCTTTCGAATGCCGCTCAATATTAATTTCTAATTCCATTTTAAATTTTATGCCGACGTAATGATTAATGTGTTATTTAAAAATGTTTACTTTTTATTCACCATACAAATAAATAAGAAATGAATAGACACCTTCATAATTGTAGATGATAAATAAAGCGGAACAATAAAATGTAAATGCTAGTATGGCAATCGGTCATCATGAAAGAGCAAGATGGGAACTCGAAAACTTGTGGCGTGATGCTCAGACCACCCTTTCGTTTTGCTTTCCTATTCACATTTCATATCATTTTTCGCTTCTATGCAGAATCCAGTTTTCCAAGCTGCGGCATGTAAACAATTAGAAATAATATATAGGAAAAGACAAATTGAAAATAAAAACTATCGATGCACGCCCCCATTTTATTATTGTAAATTTGTTTAACATCCATAAATAATAATTAAATGAAACTACGTGATGTAGTATTATTTCTACTTTCTTTAAGTTCTTTACCGCGACCTAGGTTTCGACATCTTAATTAGCCCGTCTGAAGATGTTGTAATTAGCCCGTCTGAAGATGTTGTAATACAACGAAACCTAGGTCGTAGTAAAGAACTTAAAGAAAGTAGAAATAATACTACATCACGTAGTTTCATTTAATTAAGAATAATGAATTTCTACAAAACTAACGTCAAATATATTCAATATCAGAAATTTACATTTAAATCTTTTAAAACTTCATCGTCATTTTGTGACTACCAAACTGGATCTATTGACTTCATCATAAATATGTTACAACATAAGATTTTTGTTACGTACTAACCGAAATCCCAAAAGTTTTCCTGAAGAATATTTCATATCTAATATTTAAGACGATATTTCTTATGTCGGAGAAAAACTTTTGAGGAATACCACATTTTTTTATGTTATGGATATAATATGCGGTAGAATGAAACCAATCAACTGATTGGTACGCAATACATTGGTATACGGTTCTGAATAACATAGACCCGTTTTGCGATTTTAGACATTTTTCGTAACCGATTTTAAATTATACCACTTTTAATTTTACTTTTTTTGCTATTAAATTAGTTTTATTTATTTGGAAGAAAATAAGGTTGATATGATAATTATACCTCTGGTCTCATTTTGAAGAAAATACAAAAAAGTATGGGTAGATTTGCATTATTTTTTTTTCGAATATACGGAAATATTCTTACGTGCTTCCAACCATATCGAAACCTTAAATACGAAAGGTGTCCACAATCGTGGCGAAAATGAAATTTTAATAAAGTCTTACTCAGTTTTTCATCCTGTATAGACCTGTATACTTATAATTTTGAAATTCTAAAAAAAGTGATATACACAACTTATCATTTTTGAACTGCAAAGCCACAATTTCTTGTAAAGTCATGTCGTACCCACAATAAATTTTATTCCACAAAATTTAATAGATGGTAAACAACAATTATAAAAAAATAATGGGACATATGATCCTTTCCTTCATAAAATTTTAATTTTTACAACCCCTCAACATTTCGAAAATAAAATATACGGTGACTCATATGACCTATTATAATATATCAAGTAAAACAAGTTTACATATTTACAACTTTTCCCTTCTTTTTATTCAAATGTATAGCAGTATTCTTACGTGCTTTCATCAGTTTTAATCAGTTTTTCATCGTTTATCGAACTGTTTATTTAAAATTTCGAAATTCTTAAAAAATTGATGAGTGCAACTCATGATATTTGAACCGTAAAACACAATTTCTTATAAATTCCTGCCGCACCCAAAATGAATTTAATTCCGCATAATTTAATAGTTGGTAAACAACAATTACAAAAAATAATGGAAGGTACGACTTTTCTTAAAATTTTGGTTTTTACTGCCCTTAAAGATTTCTAAAATAAATAATATTGTGACTCATGACCCTTGATAATATATCTAATAAAACAAATTCACAATGTACTCTCTCAATCATGTTATTGAGTATAATTTTATAAATTATTCAGATTTAACTGAATATTTATATAACAAAATATAATTCATTACATACATTACATACACATACAAAGGGTGATTTTGCCTATTACGTACTGTTGCTGACTCAAAATATGATATTTAAATATGATGAAACAAGAAAACTGTTTAGTTAAAAAAAATTATTTCATGTTACTTTGATATCAGCACAGACTGTTTTTGTAAAAAAAAAATGGACACCTATATCAGACATATATTTTAAATAGAAAATTCCATTTTTTTTGTTTCTTAATACTTCAATGCAAGTGTATTTTACCAATTTCTCATAACAACGATTTTGAAATGTGTGTTAGAGAGGATTTTATTAAACGACTGTTTTTTTAAATTTATTCTTACAAAAGTTATTTTCATTGTTATTCTTGAACAAGTAAACTACTTTAAAATTACGTTTAATTTTAACGCATAAAAATTATTTCAATTACTTTCAGAAATACAAAAAACAGTAAATAGACTTTTAATTTGTGTCATACGTAAATATAAATGCCTACGTATTGATTAGTTGTTTTTACTATGATTATGACAATAAACATTACTTTTCCCACAATTAAACTCTAATTGCTATAAATGTAATAAATATTTAAATTTCCAGTTGAGTACCTATCCTGATTAAAATTAAGAATTAGGTGAAATATTCGTGTATATTTACTTGTTGTGTCGGACATTTTAAATTTTTTTTAATTATATCGTAAATGGTTACTAATTCTTTAGTGAATTAGGGAAAAAAGTTTAAAATTAGTCCTTATTTAGATATATGTCTGCAATTTTCACAAAAACTACTGAACCGATTTAATGACTAAACCCAAAAGGTTAATCAAAGAAAACAACTTTTAAATTAATTAAATTAGATAGTTCAAATAAATAATAAATGGGATTAACAAAAATATAATTAGTTTTAACGTACAACTAACGGGAGAGAAGATATGGAAAGTTAATATCACATTAACGTCTTAAAATAAATATTTTTCCGATTTTTTATGATCAAAATCACCTTTAAATACAACTTCATACACATTAAAAAATACCACTCAAACTCATCTAATGAACGGTCTGATCAACGGAATATGTCAGAAACATAACTAAATTTAAGTGTTAAAATTATAATTTTTGCCTTGTGGTATGCGATATATCCGAGATTTTCCATAAAATTTCCATTAGACACATATTAATTTGCATTTTCCTTGAATATATGCGTTGTTGTGATCACAGGTAATTAATTATTCAAAAATTGGAAAAACAAATATGCGGAAATATAATATTCCTCTCCTCATATTTTACTATACAATTTAGTTACGTTGTCGATATTTGCTGTAAATAAGTTATGACTAATTATACAATTATTTATTATTATTTCAATTAACATATTTCATACGATTAAAAAAAAGATTACTACCATAGATAGCAACGCGATATTCAATTCCCCATGTTTGCATGAAATTTAACTATTTTGTAAATCAGTTACCTACATATTATTACATGCGCATTTATTACCATTATATACACAAGTATAAGTACATAGGTAATTATAACTAGATTATATGAAATTCAATTTCTAATGTTTGCCGTGAATTTAATTATATTTCCTGCAATATCCATGAAGGAGTTAGAAACTCATTAAATTCATATTGATTAGTATTACCTAGTATGATAGATGATCAAAGGTCATTCTGATGGTCAAAAACCAGAAAAATCAAACCCTTCATACATTAACATCTTATATTTTTGCCATAAAAATTAAACATGTTCCCAACATTAATAATTAATTAATAATAGCTCGTGGGATACATAGTGATCAGTATTTTCTATTAACATATAAATCATATAGTCAAAAATCAGAAAAAAAACAATATCTCCTATAGGCGACAATGTAATATGGAATTCTTCATAACTTTTTTCCCACGAGTCTCACATTAAAACCCCTTATATTTTTTATTTGAAATGGCCAGCTTAAATGTTGAAAAGTTGTAAAATCTCTTTACGAAATGACATATCTCTTTCTATTTTAATTATCGGACACGATAGGTTTTTGACGAAGTATTATCCCTTTCTATCTTAATTATCAGGCGCTATGGGTTTTTGGTATATAGAATTTTTAAATTATCAAGAGGACTGTTAAAAGCTGCATTACGATTTTTATTTAATATTATTATTAAATAACCACATACTAAAGTTGAAATAAATACGAAGCAAATCTGTTTAAGCAAGACTATTTATCAAACGCTAAAGAAATACGAAATTTATTCATGAAAACAAAAAACTTTTCAAAAATTGTTTTCTCCAAACTAGTTCGAATTCGCCCACGGTTCGATGGGAAAAGTTGTTCAATATGAAGAAGGCTACTTGTATATTTGTGGATTCAGCAAAACCATACGGCTCGCGAAATTTGCTCCCTCCAATTTTAAACTGACGTTTTATGTTAAATTATAATTGCAAACTAAATTTCAGGCTGTTAGGAAACTAGACAACTCCTATTATTTTTATTAAAATCGACATTGTTACTCTTTGGATATAAATCTTTCTTTCCTAATGATCGGGCGAAATAGGTTTTCAGCCTAGTATAATCTATTGTGTTATAAAATTAAGTCAATGATTGTGACAAAGTAACACACTTTACAATATCATAGGAAAAGATCGTTGCATTCTTATTAGAACGGTGATGTTCCTGGAAAAAATGCTTTGAAATGAATTCGGTTCTAAACAGAAACTAATTAACAATGGTGGGTTCCAACTTCACTTTAACATCATTACAAAAAATTAATAGAAAATAAAAGCAAATAGCCATAGATTATGTATTTATTAACCTAAAAACTCTTACATCTATGAATACCATAGATAAACAATAAATAAATTTTCCCTTACACCGGATACGACCTAATGATAACCATCTTGCGTAAAACTATTTTTCAGAGTAGAGATACACTTTAAAGCATATTTTATGGGCTTATAGAAACTCTATTGCTTAGTATATTCCATTTTAATTAAATACTACTTAACTGCATTGTGCAGCTCAAAATCACTTCAATCACCAATCCAGTTACTTTTATCTTACATGAAATTTACGTAAAAATAATTTTTGTTTCAAATTGTAATTGTCGGAAGCTCCCTGGTGCTGATAGGTTTTTATTTTAAGATGATTTCTTTTATTTTAATGTACGTTATTGGAAAAGTATATTATTTATTTATTTTGGCCATATTTAGTGGGTGAAATCGTCATTATTTTAATAAAGTACAAAAAAGCATATTATTAACTTAAATATCAATATTCTACTCTTATTAACTATAAATCGTCGTTATTGTCGTCAATGACCCATCTTTAAATATATTCTAATTACTTCTCTTTCTATTCTTGCTTGGGCGATATGTCATTTGCACGTTATAGACCAGTCTCTCAACTGATGCAAAAGGAAATACTAATTAGGCACACACGTTATGAATTATTTTTGTAAAGAAATTACAGTACGTTAAGGAAGACGCTACATCCCCAAACACAAATCTGTATCTAGTTTGGTTCGCGTAATAATTCCATTTGTGTAGAATATAACATCGATGAATACATAGATAACTTTCGATTAGAGACTTATTTTGGTTAATTCTATACAACAGAAATTGATTAATTCTATATAACAGACATGTGATCAGAGTAAAGAAAATATGACAGGGATCGTTGAAATTGATCTCATCCTTATCAATATGAAAAAGAAGGAACACGAAAAAAAGTTATGTCAAAAGTGCCATTTTTAAACTCGTTTTCCTCTGGTTTTTGTGTTAATAAATATTTTATTATTGTTATCTAACTTTGCTATATTTTACAAAACCTATGGCTCTAATGACTTAGAATTAAGAGATTTAAAAAATTAATATTTTTAAACCCAGTAGATATAAACACAAGCTAGCAAGCAGCGAATATTAGGGATCTGGAATTTGGCAGGACAGAAGACTCCTGTATACTGATATATAGCTCTGACGACATATATATGTTGTGGACGAAATTATTAATAAATTTTACCGATACGAAACATGGCCAAAATCAATGGGAAATTTAAAAACAGACACTGAAAATATTAAATTAATCGTGGTTTTTGGGAATAATGTCGGTCGTCTATTGAGCAAAGAAATAAAAATATGTCTTTTATCTCTAAATATGTTATTATCAAAACAGTATGTCAAAATCTAACCTAACCAAATATGAGTCTAAATAATATATAAATTATAAGAATATATAATAAATATGTAATCTAAAATAATCCAATATATATTATAACCTAACTCAACCTGACCTAAACTAACTTAATTTAATATAACTTAACTTAACCAAACATAACCCACCCTAACATAGCCTAATCTAACCCAACATAACATAACCTAACTAAGCCCAACCTAACCCAATTTAATATAACCAAACCTAACCGAACCAAATCTAGCCTAACATAATCTAACCTTAGATAACTGAACATGACCCAACTTAACTAACTTGATCAAACCTAATCTAACATAACACGACAGGATACTGCACGGCTCGGCAATTCCGCATATCCTTACTATGCTAGTAGGGAGAGAAATATTTCGACTGAGCTAAATTAAAACTTTTGAAAAACGTGAAGAGCAAAAATGGTTCTTTACCTCAAAACAAATATTTTTTGCGGAATGTTTTTCTCCAAAACCATCGGTTTAGCAGTTATATGAAAACAAACGATTGAATTATTTATAAAAATTGATCGCGCTGAAATTTTTAAGAATCATAATTTTCGCTCAATGCTTACTAATAATGAATAAAATGTCAAAAAAACTATAATAGATTTTGAAATAAAAATAGCTCAGATCGAATTTTAGGCTAAGTTCGAAAATGGACACAATTGGTGTAATAGCGTAATATTTTCAAAATATTAATGGATATAATATGACGTATATAAATGATACTCATTCATTGAAAATGTAAAAGCAGCTTATTTGTGTTTTTCACGATATCTAAGGTACGTCCATTGGTTAAAATTTCTTTGAGAAATGGTATATTTGATTCCATATTTTGGTATTTTATTTAAAAAAAATTTGCCAATTATTTCATTCCGATTTATTATTTCTTGTACGGAGTAGATACATACTCCACCTAAACTAAATACGTAAATAACGTTATGTAACAAAACTAACCACCAATGAATAAAACAGTAAATAAAAAAAGTTTCTAGTACCATAACATAATATTTATACAATTAAACTGCATTGCAAAAACTAATTAAGAATATAAAAAGTCAATTCGGTGGCGCCTTTGTATTCCACAGGAATTATTTATGTCGAAAATGTTCGTCTCTCATAGACTGTTTTCAATTATTATTTTTTCCTCAAATATATAAATGCATACATAATGAAAAACCTTCTTTTTCTTTATCTAAATAAAAACTTATTTTTAATCATATAGAGGTCTTTGAAAAACCCTACCTTTCATAAAATATCTATTACATTGAATAAATGTGGAACGTATATATAAAGAACAGTTCTTATTTTTTTAGGAGATCGGTTTAATCATTAACCATGTACACTATTGATGTTTTAGGATATAAACAATATTTAAAATCAATCAAGGTAAATCTATACCATTTTCAATTTAGTAACGGTTTTGCGTTTCAGACCCATCTAAGTAATGTCAAAGACGATACAATTTGTTAACGGATCTTTTGTATCAGCAGGTATTTTTAAATTCGTTATAGTTTGAGAACATGTTAAGTTTTGTACTTACAAAAGTGAAATTTATGAAAACTAGCTTTTTGGCTATAACTTCGCCCCTGTAAATTTATAATAAGACAACAGAACTTGACTCCCACCCAATAAAACCATCGGAACACCTCTCTATACATAATGACAAATTGTCAATAGGTAAACGTCGCTGACCCAATAACTCCACCGGAACACCTCTCTCTACATAATGACAAATTGTCAATAGGTAAACGTCGTGCCATCTACTTGCATACTGTATTTGTAAATTTTTTATTATCAAAAATAACGAATTATGCTGTGCTGGCTACACGTAATAGTCACATTTTAAAATTTTGGCGCGATTCAACAAACAAAAAAACTTTTACATCTGTAATGCTATGGTAGATAATTTTCAAAAGAAATATTCTATTATAATAAATTTCTTCAGTTGAATTATAAACCAATATTATCGAAGCCCTTTTGTTACATTAATTGCAGTTATTTTACGCCACTGCTGTAAATCTATTAAATTGTAACATTAAAACAAATTCATTGAAATAAATTCAGTAATTCAACGTTTCCACATAAACAGAAACACTTTACTTAACCTAAAAAGGAAATTCTCAAGACAAAAATTAAGTAATACATTATTCAACAATTATTAAAATATTCAATTCTTACAAAATAAGTTGAATAATTAAGTTGGATGAAAATAATTAAAAATGGCAATATAAATCAACTAAATTCTATTTGTTTTTACTTTGAAGAATAAATAGTATAATAAAATTTAAAAATAATTGTGTTCTCTAAAGAGTAAATACAAGAGGATACGGATGTCTAGCCAATAGAATGAACGCTTTAGAAGTGTCACGGTTCGAATTACAGTGCCTTTGGTCGATATTACTCAGTTTATGAGGGCATGCTGTGAAAACGTTGGCGTGTTTACATTTAGCACAAGAGAGCCTTCCATTTATTCACGTGTTATCTGAAACCTTATAGCGGTCTGTACCCCACTGCATAGTGTAACTAAGTGTATGAACTTGACATTAAGAAACAAAAAAGTAAAGTTATGCATTTCCAATTTTTCTAAAATGAAAGAATTATGTGAATCTATTTTTTTCATACAATGTTCTCTTTTATCAAATGGCCTGTAATGAAATAAGCCACTTTTGATGCCGGAAATATGCGAATATTTTACTAGAATTCTTTACAATTTAGTTAAACTTAGTTTAATTAAGCTTTTAAATACGAAGTTGATTATAACCGGTTCCATCTCCAGCAATATATTGTTCTCGAGAAATCAGCGCCTATACGGTTTGCCGATTACGTAAAAACGCATACATAGTTGTATGCGTTGTTACGTAGAAAAGCGCACAAATGGTGATACTTAAAGCGTTTATCAACTAATGAGCACCCCTCTCCAACCTATCTGTCAATAGTAGTATACAGGATATCATATATGCAGGAACGATTGCACAGAAAAAATAGCTTTTAAAAAACCGACTTCAAAAAAGTAGGTACTAAAAAGTCAAAGATAATTAACTCAAAATAGGTATCTGGTTATTCACAATAAAAAACTAAGATACTTATTTTTGAAATCGGTGCCAGAACTGTCCACTAACTGAAGCAAATTTGGAATTTAATTTGATTTATAATATAAATTTAAAACCTTAATCTCTAATGTACTCACAATACGAAATAGATTGATAAGATAAAGGATATTGATTAGATAAAGGGTGTATTTATAATATAAAAATTTATATTTGTTTAAGTTGATCGGCAGTACTGGAACCGACTTCGATACATATTTTGAGTTAATTATTTTTGACTTTTTAGTACCTACTTTTTTTAAGGTTGGTTTTTTAAAAGATTATTTAAGAATTTTTAGTGCATAACAATATTAATCATCACACCATAACTGATATTCAATTATTTTTTTTTAGAATATTATATAATTTTAAAAGTCACTGCTAAAGCCAGTATATAGATAATTTACTCTTTTTCTAAATATAGATATCAACAACACACAGAAGGGAAGCGAAAGTAGTAGCCACCAGTGGTTAGCTGTTAGCCGTTGAAAAGTTCCGCGCTCCATATCTGAAGTCCTATACCAGATTTTGCAAAGTAACAACTATCACTTGAGGGGTTCCGTTCTCCATATCTAAAATCCAATATCAGATTTTGCTAAAGTAACAACTAGCCATTTTATAATTATATAATTATTAATAGATTATTAAGATGATTTTACTATTTTGAAATGGGAACATTGCTTTGCAATAAAATATTGATTGCGGCGAAACCATTGCCAATGAATCACAAACATTTTGCAGAAAACCATGTCTAAATCGGTTAAATCATTTTGGGGATAAATTGGAACATTGGATGGCACACACAAACAAACAAACAAAAAACCTCTCACTCTAAACGCATATACCTCTTCCGTTCCATCGTGGGTAAATATAAAATAACTTATAGCTGTTTATCTTAAGCAATGGTAATTACATATATTATATATTAATCACATATATGTATATATATATATATATATATATATATATATATATATATATATATGTGTGTGTATATATATATATACGTATATATATATAGGAAAATCGGGGAGTAACATTTAATTTAATGACTACGTGTAAGGGGGAATTTCATAAATCGTCATTTTCGTTTGGTGTGAAAATATATAATGACCATTAGCTTTCAGCTCATGGTTAGTTAGTCATGGTTTTCAAAATAAGAATATATAAATAGGAGAAAGAAAGTATCAAAAAAGACCCAATTAATTTAGGAGTAAATGCAATTCTTCAAGATCGCATTTTAACTTTATTCGAGGGAGCAGCCTCTTTGCTTTGGGAGTCATTCCTGTTTAATATAACTTCCGAATAGAAGTTTTGTTATTTAATCTTATGTTCGTTGAAGGTAACCCAAAGTTTCCACAGTTATCGAAATGTCGTAACGAACGTATAAAAGTCGTGGAATTATTCGTTGAGGGAGAATCTATGGTTATATGCAGTTATATGATATGTTTTCTACACTTAACAAAATGTAACTAGCTTTTAATAAATGTAACAAAAATGTAGTGCCAACAATAACTGCTTAATATGTTTAGTAATAAATGATTAATATAATTCTTTGCAGCTTTCTGCTAAGTGCATTTTCTCATTTTCTTTTCTTCATCCTTATGCTCATCCGCATTCTCTAAAATAAGTTTACGACAATCCGCATCATCATCTGCTAAAAGACATTCTATACACCCACGATACTAATTTCGAAGGTTTTAATTATAAAAGTAATTTAGGTTGCATATAAATTATTATAAATACATCGAGGTCTGTATTTTTATTCATTATTTAATTTTATAATGTCCCATACGCTTATCCATATAATAAAGAATAAGGTTTCCGTCCGGTACACCAGCATTTCTACAAGATAGAATAACACTGTCGTAGACCTAACGGCACAGACGCCGTAAAATTTCTTCGGCGAAGTTACAAAGTTGAGCCACGTAGATCTTAAGGCCATTATTGGTGAGCCCAGCAAATTATATGTCAATTTGAATATACCAACACAGCCGCGTCGAGGTATCCAATTCCCCTCCAACTTGAACGTACTTGTTCCACAAAATTAATACCTAAACACAAATGTATCGAAATCCAAATACATACTTTAAACGATGAGAAGCTTCGTGTAACCATGGATTTCGTTCTGTAGTATTAAACTAAATATTTAATGCTGTATATGTTACTAAAAGCAAATATTATAACAAAATGTTCTAATTTACTCTGTAGTTTCATGTTTCAAAGCAAACTCTTATTTTTGTTAAGTTATAAAGTTTTCCCTAACCAGTAATGTTTTTACCATGTATCCAACCACGTGATATAAGTAGTAACCTTCTCCGGAGTCTCCAGATGGATTGCACGACCTCAATCAAATCTTCTCCATGTACATTGATTACTCTTACGAATTAAATTAATGGGCATTTTACCGTTTGCAGAGTTTTTAAATTAATAAATTAACAACAGGTTTATAAGTTATAATTTTGATTGTTAATATTATTATCATTAAAGTATCACACACAGATCTATTGATCCTACGGGTACTAAAATTTGTGGAAGAGGTGATAAGTCTTCAGGTTTTTTATATTTTGTATTTTGTGCATCAGAAACTCAATTGCCCGACTTCTAGATTTATCCAAATCAATGGGAATATGGAAATAAGTACCATAAGACTTAATGATTATAAAATGTAGTACCAACAAAAATGAATAATGCGGAAACATACAATAATTTAAATAAACATCATTCTAACCAGATATATATCTTAGTATACAAATAAACGCAATTATATAATCACATTTCTGAAGAACTCAATGGAGTAGAAAAAATATTAATAATGAAAAGATCATTTGTGAGTCCACGAAAACTAAATGCGCGAACTAGACAAGTGGAATAAATTATGATATCATCCATCCAAACCACCAGAAGCATAAAGCGCAACTACACTCAACATTAAAAGATTATCAACGTAATGACTTAATAATTGTTGAAAAATCATGATCAAAACAATTTCCGTCAATTTTGAAGGGGATTATATCTAGCCATGCCCATTATAAAATTTGAAGGAAATAAATGATACGTATAACACCCACGTACTATATTTTGATACATAAACCTATCAAACTTTTTAAATATATTTTCAAGCATGAGAAGATACATCAGTTAATATCTAATCTTCATGTTTCTAACATTTTACTCTTTCTTTAAATCAAAGACGATATTTTCTATGGATAAGAGCAAAAGGAAATAAAGAAAGTGTGAAATATGAAAGTTGTGTAATACCTATTCGAGTTAAAATCTCTCATTTACTCGCATTAAATTTAGAGGTCTGACAATCCAAAACTGCGTGGTACTGTGTAGGAAGACGCGCTACAAGATGTGTAGTTCCGACATTAGCGGCGTGGTGTAGTACGCGTGAGAAGCGACGGGAGACAATCGGTCCGTCAGTGTGAAATTTAATTACAGTTTGAACAAGATCACACGGGAAAATTAGCATTTGCAAAGTGATGTTAAGTGAAATATTGAGGAGTAAATTAATAACGCGGCCCTATCGTGCAAGCTAAAGGTGTATTAATAAAAGCGACACACGGCGCGTACAACTGGTGTACGGTGCAAATTTCTTAACTGAATAATTTCAAAATTTATTTAAGAGGTATTAATATTATGTTATGTACCAAAATTATGTAAGACTTAACTGCTTCTGGCTTCTTTCTTTCTTCATGGCTTCTAAATAATAAAATTCTAACTTCGTCGACTAACATCAGTTATATTAGAAAATACCATTTGACCCTGCAATGTATTCCTGCATACTGATGGGGATACAGACGCACTGGAGATAGTCTTTTACGAAGTGGCTCAGTACTCTGAGCATTATAATATATTACCACCGCTGTCTACATATCCACATATTCACCTTTGAGAAAACCATCATTCTTCAAAATCAACTCTCTAAACAGGAAAATTAAATTTTCTTATCTCTAATTTTACGCAAACATAATCAAGGAAACACAGGAATTAACAATCAACACTGACAACAGCACTCACGCTGCCAGTGTGAAATGTCATTCTTTTTACCGCGTTCTAAACAACTCACCCTGGCTGCATATTCGTTGACTTAATTAAAGCTGCTGAATGGAAATAGGAGAGACGTAAACATAAAATAAAGAAATTAGAAATAAGATCCAAGCAATATAGAAAAAAAACAGACACGAGGAGATCAATCTGGCATTTTAAGTTATTCACCATTATATTACACAAATTATATTTGATCAAATAATACGTAACTCAGTGTATTATACACCGAGTTACACACACATCTAAAAGTGATAATTAGGTTATACGTGGACTTACTTCGTATAATGTTCTATCTAGACAGATAATTTAAATAATCCGTTTCGTGGAATTGAAATTAAGTACATAGATACTTTAAATCACACCTCACTTCTTTGATGTCGATGCATGTGACATATTTGATCTTTTCTGCGAATATTAAATCGGTTAAAATTAAGGAGATAATGTCGCTACAGATTCGGTTCATGAGAACTACAATTATTGTAAGTCCAGTACCAGGGGATGCCATAGGTATGTGGCAGTGTGGGGCAGATTTCTGAATGTATTGGACCTGTTATGAACACTTATAATAGAGGATGTAAATGTATTTACATCTACTTTTGGCTTTAATTACTACAAAAGAACTAGGACTTATAGAAGAGAAGTGCTGGAGGCACCTAGAAATATAATAGGTATAGACGAAAAATGTGGTGCACCTATTCATGAAAAAATTAAAAAATAATGGAGAAAATTCTTACCGATGGTTTGAATAAGGAACAATTGGAAATCCTAAGTTCTAATTGGTTACTACCAGAGAATGTCTTCGTGTTAGAAGCACAGAAAATTAACCCAAAAATAAAAGTAATTTTAGAATACAGCATTAATAAACGAAATCACAGAAAAGAAGAACGTCGAAAATTGCCTAAATTAATGGGGACATTTCATCAAGTATTCTTAATCTGTCAAAGATATATCTACATATCCAAGAAGTAAAGATAAAGGAGAAATTAGCAGGTCTAAATTTAAATTAAAATATCTTCAAAACAATAGAAAATGAAAAAGTTAAATCTTCGGAGAGTTTCAATGGATAAATAAAAGCAAAAATAACCATTAAAAAATCATCGATCAATATTTAAAAAGCATCAGTTAAAACAGATCCTACCAGGCGTAAAATCACATTGACAAATAATCAACTCTCTTCAATGTCAAAAAACCCAGGGCTCACGTAGAATATTCAGAGCGGGAACAAAAAGAGCAACTACGAAGGGACAGGCAACACCCTATAATCAGCAGACATATTGGAACGTGTCGGAAACACCTAACTTCAGAAGTTTTCAAAATCGTTGGTCTAATGCAATAATAAAAAAAAATTATATTGGATAATTGCTTACAAAGTTCCTTTTGCTAGTGATCCAACTCAAATTATTCTTCAACAAAGTGATAATTTTCCAAATTTAGAGACAATTTTTACCGCTTCTGAAATACAGAAACTATTAAGATTAAATGTTCTCTCATAATGTGCTCACAAACGCTTTTGTTAAATATTATTCACTACTTATAAACCATATGAATCACACAGATTTAAAAAGTCTCGAAAATTTGTAAATCCCCCATACTTCATACTAGGAAAAACGTGTAAACTGATCTCCAAAAAATAAATAAAGGTGCACTTTACATTTCAAAAATGCTTATTATCCAGCACCAGTCTGTAGTGAATACAAAAAAAATTGTTCGCTTTAAATATAAAGAAAAAATATTTCAGTTTAATTGTTCACCATTTGGACTCTCAACAGCTCATTATCTTTTCCAAACTACTGAAGCCAGTAACAGAATATAAGAAGCCTATAATTAAAAAACGTAATTTACGTTGAAGATTTAAATATTATAGCTAAATCGTACTTAGAATGCTATCATGTTACTTAAATGTCTAGATTTTACAATTAATATTTAAAAAAAAATTGTTTCCACAAAGAATAAGACAATTTCTAGGATTCATTACTGATTACCATAATATAACTTTAAGACCCGCTCTGAGTAAATATAATTCTCTATCAAATTTAATAAACCATTTTCTTTGCTGAAATTATTCTACATTGAACAGTTTTTGCATGGCAATATTAAATTCATATGTCTATACAAAAATGTTGTACAAAAAAGGGAAAAAAATATTTGGTTTTACAAAGAAACAAATGGCAATTATAGAAGTAAAATGAACTTCGATGATAGTATAAAAAGAGGTTCATATATAATTGTTTATTGGAGATCTTTTCAGATCGATCTGGCTCTAGTTGGGAGTGTATTGTGAGAAAAAACGTAATGAGTTTTCTGGTCAGTTAAAGACAAAAATAATCATATAAATTATTCGGAGTTATTGGCAGCATATTGCATTGAAATAACAGTTATTGAGTTTTCTGGTCAGTAAAAGACAAAAATAATCTTATAAATTATTCGGAGTTATTGGCAGCATATATTGCATTGAAATAACAGTTAATGAGTTTTCTGGTCAGTAAAAGACAAAAATAATTATATAAATTATCCGAAGTTATTGGCTGTATCTATTGCATAGAAATGCCTTGCAAAAAATGTAAGAAAATTTGAAACTCTATCGAGAGTCTATAATAGCTCTGCATTTACATATATAAATCGTTTGAGTGAAATTTAATATCCTAAATTAAACGGTTTGACTAGGAATATATGGCAGCGGTGTTAGAAGCGTGATCTATAAGTTTCCGCGTCATACATTAAATCAAAACTCAACTATGAAGCAGACCTTGAGTCCGGAAATAAAAATATAGATTCTGACTGGGAGCTGTCCGATAAATATTTTACGAATATTACAGAATTGTTTGGCTATCCTAACATGGAGCTAACTATTCTAAAAGACCCTTGACATATCTCATGAAGTTCCTAAAACTTGAAACATAGATGTTTTCATTGTAAAGTGGCCCAAATATAATTTCTATGCACTACCTCAATTTTCCATGCTTTTAGAAACTTTTCAGAAAATTAGAAAAAAATGGCAAAAGTCATTCTTATATTATTTTCGTGAACACCAAAACCATCATATTCAATAATATAATCAGTTAAGTGCTCACTCTATTAAGTTCTCTACATACATATAAACACGGTACTTCATATCGTATAATTTGGTTGCATGGTACTTCCATTTAAATATCTACAAATACTATTATTAATATGATTCAATACACACTTGTATTAATTAGTGTATGTTTTTATAATTTCTCAAAAACTTTAAGATTCATCGCCCTGCATATTCAATAACCTTTAGTTAACATTGCATTACCATTGTTTTTAATAATTTTAATTTAGTAATTTCAAAAAATAGGGGTGTGAAATATTAGATATGACTTTATATACATTTTTAGCAATATACATAATTTTCTTAGATAAAATTATAATAATGTTATGAGTCCTTATAACATACTCGTATGTTTTTGCCGCGGCTTGTTGGGTTAGTCACAGGTTAACAGTCCATAATGATATGATACACCGCGGGTTCGATACCCGGTCGTAAGATGACGGGGACAAGAGTGATGTTTGTTATCGCGTAGCTAAAATGCCACAGGCCAGTGAGGGGCGGCTGTGTACTGCGGTTGCCAGGCCGCCTGCCAAGCATGACGATTATGGGTATCCAACAGTGGACGACGACAAATTCCAAAACAAATTTCATTACATATAACATAGGTAATGAAAGTTGTTTTGGAATCTCTCCATCAGAATAACAACAATCCAATATATCTTCTGAAGTGCTCGGAAACTAAAGTGGAAATGTGTAGCTTTGTATCCGGCCTATAATGAACTCCACGTATCACGTAAAAAGGCGGAACTGATGTTAGTACATATTTTCTATAGGTTTTAATACATATGGCTGATTTAAACAAATTATACATACGAAAGCAATATCTTACAGCTAACACTAGTTACTGTAAGATATTGCTTTCGTAGCGTATGTATAATTTGTTTAAATCAGCCATTTGTATTAAAACCTATAGAAAATATGTACTAACATCAGTTCCGCCATGCTCCAAGAGCGGCCAAGAACATGTAATGCAATCGAACATGTATGCACGTATCAAACTACTTGACCATTTCCGATGCCAAAATCTAATATGTTTGCAAGGAGGTCCCTTTACAATGACGTAAGAATACGAGAACTTTATTTCGTATGCAAGAAGATTTTTTTAACATTACATCCTCGTAAATAAATTCAAGTTTGTTTTTTACCTACCGACTCAGAATGTTTTAATCGAAATGTGCCGAAATCGGAATGTGTTCGAATTCACTGTCCACTTGATTAACCTGTATGCAACATTAATAATTTTTGAACTCTATGTAGATTGATTAAAACAAAAATTAAGTTTATATCCCAAGTGTCAGAGCCTCAATAAAGCAGATATTTCATACTTTTGTTGTAAATGTTCCCTTTTTTAAGTTAAATTGTCGTTACTCTAGGTTTGTGATATGAAGGAAAATATATAAGATATTACACAAGATCTCTGAAAATAATGTACGTCGCTCCGGTGGTTAGGTTGGGTGGCTGTAGGAAAATGTGAAACTACTAAAGTATTTTTTTAAGTCATTTCAGATGATTCGAAAATGGATGTTATGAATTTTCACGTAATAATCATGCAAAAAGTAATCGGTTGTACGCATTCTTTGCTTATTTTATATTAAATTATTACAACATACGAAATACTCAGAAATAAGTTTCGTACAAGACAGTAATTGACTACGAAAACTATAAAAGCAACAAGTTATTAAAATTTACGCGCTAGGGTTTAAATAACGAGATAGCAAAGAAGAGTATCACAATAGCACCAAATTTAAGAGAACTGATGGTTTCCGTGAAAGCTCAGAGATTGTCAAATGTATTTTATATAATACGATGGGAAATTTACGGTATTATGCCAAATGTTTGGCCTATTACCACAAATTCTGTTTGATATCTGGTAATGGATAGTTTCAAATTAGCACTGATCCAAATTAGCACTTCCGTTCTTTGCAAGAGAAATACATTTCCGAATCGTGCACTGCTTGTACAGTTGCATCATCAACATAGTATAGAATTGTTAGTTTTACGCTACTCACGGTGATGGGAGGTTATTCCCAACTTCATGCCCCGCTCTCATAATGTATCTTTCACACGTATAAAATGAAAAAGTTTCAAATTTCTGTTTATGGCCTGAAATTGTGGAAAAATTTTAATCCTCGTAGTATATTGTGGAGAGTATATCAACTGTAACTCCGCCAAAGCACTTCTTTTTTTTGCTCGATGACATCAAAATTTGCGGTAGCAATTTGTCTTAATTCTCTCCAAGGAATACTTTAACAATCATCCACGCGTTTCTAAAACCTAAGAAAGATGTAAGGTAAAAATATGTTCAAATCATTCCCTAATGTTAATCGAAAAGTTAACTGGTCGTGATAATTATTCGATGTAAAGGTTGGCCATAAAAATGTACCTATAACATGAAGAATCGTGGAACTGTGTCGAAAGTAGTTCTAAGCAAATTTAACATCCAACCCCAATACAAACAGTGTTCCCACCAGTCCACATGTATATTTGCAGAAAGAAATTGTCCACCTGAGAAAAAATATCCACACAGAGAAGCAATGGGATTAATGGTCTATGCTGCAATAACATGTAGACCAGACGTCATCTTAGTAAACCAAGTAAGTGAACGTCTGCATTATTGCAATGAAGCTCACTGGAGCGCGGTTAGGAATATATTCAAATATTTAAAAGGAACCAAGTGACTCGGATTGCGTTACTTACATAATGCGGACACAACTTATTTGATAGGCTACAGCGAGGCAGATTATACTAATATTTAATATCGTTCTGTAATCTTTCATACATTGCTTAAGAATTGCGCCGCCTTTACTTGGTCTAGTTGGCGATAGTAGACTATATTTGAAGCACTTGCAGTGTGATCTAGGTGAGTTTAGTCCAAAGACCGTGTGTGTGAATATCGATTACAAAAGTGCTATAAGTGTTATTAAAAACTATGAGTCTCAAGAAAACATTTCATTAAATTAAAATAGGCCACTGCAAAATTTCATGATAACACTATAGACTTGAATCATGTATGTACAGACATTCAATATCCAGATATATGCACAAAAACCTTACCTAGAATAAAACTTGAATCAGTCTCACTAAATGTAATAATTCTGGGATTAATTTTCCGTTTCCGCCTAAGTTTCAGTTCATTTACAGTTTTCGCCTAAATTATTCTACTGTAACGAATCTCACTAATTTTTGGATTATGCGAAAAAAGAATTGGATGGAGGTGATCAAGCAGATAGAGTCTATTTTATATTTCAAAAAGGCACTTGACCGAGTTGAAAACGATATTCTGGAAGTCTAATTTTGGAGGCACGATTGTCTTCCGTTCAAGTAAAGTTTTTGCCAATTACTTCCAAATTCGCGAAAAATATGTCCGTTTAAGAAATTTTAAATCTCGATCTTATTTCACTCAATCTGGTAAGAGCCAAAGTAGTAATTTAGGTCCACTTATTTCATTCATTAACTTAAATTACTTGCCTCCAATTATCAGCATTGCTCGTTGTCTTTGCCGATTATTTAAAATCCTTCTTAAGTATCAATGCTTAAGTATCAATTCAACAGTGAAATATTTTAAACTAATATTGATTCAGTATTTCAATGAATTTTGATCAATAAGCCACATTCTAATGTAAGCAAATATGTCATAACAACAAACTCCTGCTTACATGTCTCCAGTGTTCATGGTTATGAGCCAGGCGGAACTACTATGTAAGAGTTTCATCTATTCGTGTCTCAATGTAATTATGGATAATCATCTCAAACTTTACATAGTCATATCACAAAAATCTGGCAGAGAACCTACAAGTTACCAGGATTTGTTAAACGAAATTTTCATGACACCATATTAGCAGATTCGTTATGGTTTATGTCCCTCATGTGCACTATATTATGCCAAAAAAAATCAATTCCGATCTGTCAATACTTTACAGGCACATACCAACTGCAGTTTTGTTGTTAAGACTTCCCTATTACGGCTAAATGTTGGTAAATTCGTCAATCTAAAAAGCCGCCAATCTAAAATGCACACTTTGTAGATATTTAATATTTGACACTACAAAGTTAAATCGAGGTTAAATTTATCATTAGAATTTCAATTTTGCTGTAGAAATTTAAGAAAGAAACAATGTTTTGAATAAAAAATAAAAGCAGGCAAGATTGGACAAGTATATTCTTGTAGATATTAAATAAAACTTACTTTGTAACTCTATTTTAATGTAAGTTAATACTCAATACGTAAAGGTTACAAACTTTTGTAATATCAGAAATGTATTTGTATAAACATAGAATAAGGATTGTTGTGTCGCAAATAAGGAAATAAGGATTGTTGTAGCGTAAACTTACATAAAACTAAATACATACATATTTAAATTTTATACCTAACTACGCCTATCACAATTGGTCTTATTAGAAGAGCATATTAATGAAATATAATAATATCAACATATGACTAGTGACGTGTAAAACGTATAATGTGTAAAACGTCAATTAAGATAAAATTAAAGTGAAACCTATGTAAACCTAGAGTAGTAGTAAACCGAAGAGTCCACCATGTAAGCTTAACTGGTATGGAAACTTTCATCTATTAGGGGGAGTATAAAAATAGTTTGGCTATGTTAATGTTGCCCCTTCCTGTGTAATCCTCGTAGTCTATGGTGGAAGGTACTCGTATTATAAACATTAACTCCGCCACCACACTTCTTTCCTGTACTCGGTGACATCAAAAATTACCATAACTGTTTGTCCGGATTCCTCGTCAAGGAATGTCTCAACAATCATCTGCACGTGTATACCGTGCATTATTTAAATTGTGTTTTAGTTTATTATTTCAATTGTTAAATTGGAGGATCCCTATGCAGTACAACAGTAATACTAAACCGGTTAATATTTTTATATAGAAAAATGAATAACAAAAACAAAGTATTTATCTTCAAATACTTCTAATATTCGTGTCAATATTTGCGTTTAAAAATTTTATATTATTTTTTTTTTAATATCTGACCTCTGCAATGTCAAATCATGTAATAAGTATTTCATGGTGGCTTAGCAATGACTTTACTAGCGTAGTAAAACAGATTTCGAGTTGTTCGATAATATTTTTGTCGCGGATTCTAAAATTTTAAATTGTATAAATTAAAACCTCTGTTATTTCATATTTTAAGTTTTCACTTCTATCGGTAATCCCCATGACTGCCTAAGTTTTTTTATAACGTGACTATGATCAATGAAGATTGTGAATCTAGATCGTACGTAGTGTCCGTATAGGCACGAGAATTAAAAATATTTAAACATATAAATATATGTATATATATATATATATATATATATATATATATATATATATATATATATATATATATATATATATATATATATATATATATATGTATATATAGTGTATTTAGTTGAAAATTCATCGGCAAACTTGGTTTATGTATGTATTTTTAAACACATAGGCTTATTCGACAGTAAAAATATTCCAAAAGTAAAAAAATAGACGAGATTCGGTTCTTCAGATAGCTGCCACTAGTTTTTATATATTTGTGTACAAATTTAAATACATCTCTCTTTACCAATGTAATTCAATGAAAGTAACCTAGAGTGTAACTTTATAAACTTCACTGACAACAATTTGTTTAACTGCAGGAATAATGAACTTACAATCTAGATGTATATCAGCACTTGAAGGTGTAGGTTGAAATCGAACTCAACTGTAGGAGTGAGTGGTTGCACATATTAAGTTTTGAAGAGCGGCGAAATTATTGATTGACCTGCTTTTTACTAACGATTGTACTTGCTGCGGTAATTTTTTTTAATTAAGGCCGGAGTGAAGTGATTGTTCAATACTGACAAGATAGCCATTTTTTACAAGAAGTAAATAACAAAGCTATTTTATTATTAAGTAAGATACAGTGACTAAATATGTGTGCAATTAATTAAAAATTGATTTTTTTTATAGAAACTTCTTTTAGAAAGTAATTACATAAAAACCTTCATACTTGTTATAGTGTGAAATTATTTATGTAATTATATATATATACATATCTGCTTTTACAGTATCTATAAACGTCAAAGATTTTTGTCAAAATATAATAATTATTAAAAAATGGTATATTTCCGAAAAACGGTTTTTACTTATTTATAAATAGACCGAATTATAAAAGGAAATTGAAGAATTTTTAATTAAAATAATCTCTAGCTCTATGGTTATTTCTTTTATATTTTAAAATAACGAATTATTAACTTTTTAATTCCTCGTAATATTTATTCTTAAAAAATAACCATCACATATTTCCTAAACCATATGTAAACGGCTTTAATTGCGGTACTGAATAAATTGCGTTTATTTAGAATATTTCTCTCAAATCTTTGGTCGGAAATAAAATACAGTAATTTTACACGATACTTACAATTGTTTTTTTTTCTTCTGCAACATTAACATATTTATGTGCAAGCAATTAATGATAAAAATGAATGTGAAATTTTGACCAATTTTTATTATTCATGTCACACAAATTTTTTTAATTTCGTTCATGTTGTTAATTACAAAAATTCATTGGCAAAGTGTATAAAGTACAAGCTCATTAAATTAAATTGATTAAAAAGAAATATTATGCCGACTCATATATTAATACGGAAATATTGCCTTTTTATTTGTTCTTTTGTTTTCTTTTACGCTTAAACAACCTAATAGATTTCAATAAAACAAATCAAAACTATACGCACACGACATCAAGGTAATTTAGGATAGTGTAATTTAACTGATCGAGCAATACCTAGAACTGACAATTTCTTTGAACTTTTATATAAACGATAATTTAACGATATATTTTTCAATACTTTTTATTATATAAAATAAAATTCAATTTTTTTCACGCTCAGATGTATTTCGTGCAGCTAAGATAAAATGCAACCGATTATTCTTCACTCTCACTCGCTAATATTTTTTTCTGTCAGTCTCGTGCAGTTTCTGGACAACAAGGTTGATAAATAATGTACAGAACGGGTATATTTGTTTATTCAAGTACTATTCCCAAAACACCACTCGAGTCGTCTCAGAGCCCCTTAGAGACCCGTAACAACCCTCCTCTAACAAAAGGGGGGCCTCCAAAGCCATCCTAATAACGTGCCTAATAATAAACTGCTTCCACTCAATATTATTAGATACTCTCCCTACTCCATGAACTATTTTATTTTTTTATTTTTTCTAAGACGCTTTTTGCTAATGCCTTAAATACCGCATATTCAATCAAGTCTTTGCCGGTAAAGACACCTTGCCTTGAATATTCGCGTAGTCTCTTTTACTACAGTAATGATGCATGCTCCCAAGCTAAACTCTACGCGCTTCTCACTGTTATAAAAAAACAAGATTCGCGATTTCGCGTATCGAAATTCGAAACAAGAATTCGAAATCGAAACAAAAACACACCGAGCTGTCTCTTAAAACAAAACTATATAATCCTTTTTTCGTATTTTGAGCGAGCAGCGATAAACGTGATGGTAAACGATGCAAATGGATAATTTTTTTATTCAAACAGTTTATTTAGAAGAACAGGTAAATCAATTGATACATTTTAGTTGAAAACGGAATAGGCATCGTTTCGATGAACGAGTCTCATTTACGGCCAAAGTAACTCATTTAAGGCCACTTCCATTTAATGTGATTATAATGAATTAAGGTAAGAAGTGATTGCGAATTGTAATTCATTGTATGAATAAGATATAATTGCTAGAGAGAAGAAGTGGTAATGCAATTCTCGGATAACAGGTAGTAAAATACGCAATGGATACAAAATGGGAATATACAGTTAGTATATTATTGCATTATTACTGTATTATTATTACATTATATATTATTATTACATATTGTATATTTTAATTTATGTGGAGAAAGTAAAACTTTTTTGCATTGTGAAATAATCGGTATAATATAATAATGTCATTTCTATTTAAACAAAGTGCATACGTATGCAAACATTTAAAAAAAGACTATTGCATTGCTAGATAATGCGGCTTGTTCCACAAAAAAATAAAGTTACAGAAAATTGTTGGTCTATTGCACAATCAACTGAAATTAAAGCCAATTCAACGACAAATGGCCTCATTTCTATCACTGTATAAAAATATGGTTAGTCAAACCATGTGCCTGCTGAGAGTGATATTTTTGCAGAGATTGCTGAATTGCTGAAAATAATATATGTCGATTTTGCAGGGATTGCTGAAAATGATATTTGTCTGATACGGATTAAGAAGTTTAAAAATGGAGAACGAGGTTGCCCGTGGCCTTCGAAAGCGCTATTAGTCAAAGACAATGCACCTTTATATGGAAAAGATGAAAGAAATATCTTCGAATGACTGGAAAACCATACGTCAGTTATATGAGATGAAGGGAATTACCAGAAACGAGAAAGTCAAAAAGTAAAACTCGGGAACTTTAACATGATCATCAAAAAACATGGGTTGTAAATATTTATTATTTACTGAACAGGGATGAAATAGAGAAAAAAAGAGTAGATGCATCATTTTGCATGACGAGCGAGACAGAACAACGTTGTATCCCCAAAGTTGTTCACAAGAGCTTTGGAAGATGTCTTCACAGCCACTTCAAGGGCGAGTTCCTCTCACACCTGAGAAACCCCGCCACAGGAGTTAACGAAGATACTGACTCATATTATTCTTCCAGACAAATGGGTATCGATATGAACCTAACTAAAACAAAAGTCATGTTCAATTCACATATCCTAATGAAACCAGGGTGCGACGAAAATTTTAGATATTCAACAGAATATCTACCTGGAACCAATGATTCAGCTGGGTAGAAACAACTTCGACAAAAAGCTGACACGACAAAAGCTTCACATCGCCAATTCTGTAATCTTTAAAGACAAAGGTATATAAACAATCTGTTCTAATGGTAATGACCTAAAACGCCCTAAAACGCGGAAACAACGTGGTTTAACCCATAAATTCAAAGTCGCACAACGAGCTATGAAAAGAGCCATGTTTGTAAAGACTTTGAAGGAAAAAATCCGAAATGAGAAAATCCGACAGAGAACCAAAGTAATCGACATGGCTTTTAATATCAGAAAATAGAGAATGGATAGGCAATGTTTGCCGAAGAACCGAAAACGATGAAGCAGATGAGTTCTCAAGTGGAGATCACGAACCTCGAAGCGCCTTAAGGAACGCCCTTCTCCTAGATGGGGCTGACGAACTAAGGAAGTCGGCGAGAAGTGGTTAAATGCCGGAGACGGAGGACCGTGTTCGTGACGTTCCTTGGAAAAGGCCTATATCCAGCAGTGGATAGATACAGGCCAATGATGATGATGGTGACTAATTGCACTGTTGAATTTTTATTTAAATGTTCTTTGTTTATACTCAGCTGCAATACTATTTTATTAAAGACAACTGCTACCTATTGTAATTTATTTTTATTTTGCAAGTTTTTTTTTTCAAAAATACGTCAACAACCTATTTTAGTGATGATGTATATTTTAATTTCATTTCATTTCAATACCATACATCTAATATATAGTTAGTGATACTATTATAAAATTCAGTTGGCATATTCATTTAATAAAAATAAAGATAGTAAATATAACACATTAAAATTGTATTATGAAAACTATCGAGTAGACGTAATAATATAGAACAGCTGATTTTTTTAAATTATTTTGAAATGTAACAATCTTTGGTGTTCCAACGTAATTTAAAAAAAATTTAATTTGTGATTATTTAAAATAGAACAATAAAAAAATAAGACTTAAATGAAATACAGCCCATGTACATTGCAATAAATATTTTGGGGATAATACCACCTATATAGATTAATTAATTAGATAAATTTCACAATATTTAAAGTAAAATTCTCATAAATATCCTGAATTATGCTTTAATTAAAAATTAATGTTATAACTATTTTTCGTGGGACAATTTTTTCTTCTCTTGTAAGAAATGGCTTTTGTCACTTAGGCAAAATTAGAATACAATTAACGTTATATTGCTTTTTCAAAACAATTTCTGTCTACTACACTACTATTATTTATATAGCAGAATGAATCATTTACATACTAGACTATCCTAAGGGCTAAAACGGATGTGGAATTATTGCGTATTTCAAATTCGATATAAAATGAAATAATTTGGTTATGTAAGAGAATATGTAAATTATTTAAGCGCTACGCCACTGTCTCAGAAATATGACATAGTCTTACAAGGATTATTAGAGAAACTACAGAATGTACATACATAAATTCTGGTTTAAATCACAGTAATCGTGGATATCAAATCTCTTCAAAGTTAATACCTAGGATATACGCGTAGTGGTAATATCTGAATATTAACATGCTCTATTAAAACTGGATATTATTTGGAAATGAAAATGTTCAAATATTCCTGTCCGTTTCTTTTAATATTCACTTTCTTCTTCATTATCATACCAATGTTATTATAATATTTTGTTAACATTCCACAATGTCTGCTGCATCACAGCCATCTTAAATTAATATACGTTTTATTTATTTACTTTAATCACTTTTTCCTTTTAATGAAACAAAATAAATAAAGCAAATCTTACTGCGACTAAAAGGATATTTAACCATTTTTTTTTATTCATAGATCATAATTTCAATAAACAAACTGAGTGGTGAAGAAAGAGCAATGAATTTTTTTATTAAATTTGAAAACTTGTAACTACCTCATTTTTAATAAATGTTTATATTCCGTTTCCAGCTTCTGGCAGTAGTAAACTATTGGAATTATATTTAAATGTGCTTAAATAATTAAGCACGGAACACTGGTGTTCTTTTTAAGCTTATTTGTTGGTTTCAGAAACGTTTTGAAATTAAATATTATAAATATTCACCAGACTCAGAGAAAAAATATAAAAACATACCTTTGACCCATGCATCATCAGAGAACTAATACAATGCGCTCTATAACATGTCGATATACTGTAACGCACAAGCAGATTGTAAACTGTGTAGTCAGTAAAGTGCCATCTCTCGAGAAGTATTACCAAAAATATTTTATAAAAAAGTAAGTAAGCATTTCTAATGCATATCAATATTTTCAACAAATATAATGGCTCGTTGATCTAGAGGTATGATTTTTGCTTAGTGTATGATAGATGCCCCGGGTTCAAATTCCGGATGAGCCCAACTATATTTATGTCATTCTTTTAACGTTTTCAGGCAGTTTAAAGCAATATACCAATATAAACGACCTATCCGAATTAAGTAGCATAGAGCCGACAAGGTCTGTGCCTTGTCGGCTCTTTGCTACTAATTGCTGCTGACAGAGTGACACATAAGACGCGAAGCTAGCCGAATTAAGTCCGATAGAGTCGAAAATACACCAAGCTGGCCGAATAGAAAGACGTGTCTTACCATCAGAACATTAAAACACACATTCTAAGGTGCCATTAGATTTTACACTTGGATAAGAAATTAAAAATATCCAATTTCTTGAATATCAGATGACGCGGCAAATATAATTGATCGGTTATAGACTATCAATCATATATTGTATATATTTTAAAATATATATGTTTTATAACCAGAATCTGCATTTTAAGATTTAGATATCCATTGTAACAGCAACTAATTAAGTGTTTTAAATAAAGTGTTTACGCCGAGAAGACAATATTTATAAAAAGTAAAACTTACCAAAAGATTTTTTCAAAATTACTGTATCTTTGTATAAAATTATTAAGTATTGCACTGAAAATTTCTTTTCCCATATTTTGTTTATTGTGTTGTAACTAAAAAATGCTATATTTTTTTATGGTTTCCAAAAAGAGAGGGAGAAGAATGCTCCCAACAATATGGTTGACGATTCTCCAAAGGGATATGGATAAGGAATGTCCAAGGAGATACATGTTAAGCCTGATTATGATGTTTATCGGTGGACAAAATGGACCCTCAGGATAAGAAAAGTAATGTAACAGGAAAAGATGAGGATTAAGAAGAAGAATTTCGTCTTATAATTGTAAACATTATACGTAAAAGAACTTAAAATGATATAATTTTAAGAACCTCTTTTGATGCGATTTGATTTATTATTTTTCATGATTTATTAAATTAATCGAGTTGACTCTTAAAAAGTAATGTATTTTTAATAAACTCCATTACTAGATCAAAGTAGATTATTTGACAGTCAGTAATTACCTATGTAGAAAATAATACGCTGAATGGTTCGTCATTTTCCATGCTCAAAATAAACTGTCATAAATGCTTCTGATTTTATTATTGTTCCAATAATATAATGAACTGACTTATATATTCTATTGTATGAATTTGAAATTAAAATTAAACCGTGATAGAGCTGTGGAGTACCTGATATAATTGTATTATCTTAAATAACAACTGACAAGGTTTAACTTATATAGACTTCTCATTCATTAAAAAGAGTATTGTAATCTTTTGAGTGTCACGTGTATATGTTAAATACGATATCTTAAATGATATTTGTCAACAGCCTATTGGACTAAACACTGAATTTTCTTTGCACAATCGGTAAGTGGTCGAATTAGAAGCACAATGCAAGTGACATCGTGTAAGGAGGTTAAGATTTGTTCTTACTAATATTGTACAATTTTTAAGGTCCCGCAATTAATCTTTATTACTTCACAAAATCCGTCCGCACGTTTGTAAGAGCCTCACAGTTTCTAAAAATTTAGACCTATGTGGATGAATTGCAAGTAGTTGCTAATTCATTTCTTGTTGAATATTGCGAAACTGAATTTTTTTATCGAGCAAATTTTTCTTTCGCTACTATTTACTTTTGATTTTTATTAATATGTCTCATAGATGTATCGTAAAATACATCTTGAAATTTTAACTTATTTTTTTTTATTATATTTTATACAACAAACAATCCTCTTAAACATCCGAATTAATACCCTTAAGAAAAAGAAGTGTTAACTTCGTCGAAATAAGGTGACCGATTTTAAAGATTTTCGTTATATCTGCAGTAAATTTGTGCTTTTAACCGATTTCAAAAAATAGGCACTCTGTTACATTCGTATCTATGTATACATGTATATATGTATACAACTTACTCGGAACCTCAGTTCTTTTACTCACTGAATATTCATATGAAGGTTTAAATATATAAAATATGAAGGTGCCATTTCCCAGGCGCCGTTTCTAGAACTAGTGAAAGGTTTTAAATTGCACTTCTTATATAATGGTTATTTGAAGTCGGTTCATCGTTTTTAAATATCGTTACATATATCATAAATAAAACACCTAATTATGTTGCTAAATGTAATATTTATTAACTTTCAATTTGTTTACTTTTATAGTATTTGTTAATATGATAAATGTGCAACAACGTGTAAAATATGGAAACATTAACAAAAAAATCTTATTGCTCTTAACTTATCATAAAGTAATTTAGTATCTACTCTTTCATCACCATGTTTTTAAATTAAATTTTTTACTAAATCAATTAATTTGAAGCAGTAATTTTGAGCTCAATAAGTTCACTGGGTTGCTCAATCGTGACTTAAATTAAAGTACAAAAAATAACTACATTCAAATAATATTGGAGCTTATGCTCAGAAAGCAGTTATCTTGAACTCAAATTCAATACGACACAAAATTTATATTTAAGTAGATTTGTAATATTCGCCTAAATTATTCATAAGCACCACATAAGCCGGCAGAACACGCTTACACATTGTAAATGTATACGTTTATTAAGGCACAAAGCAGTTTAAATTAATTATAGCTCCCTTCTCCTCAAAGGGGAGTATGGTTTTGTTGAATTGATTTAAATCCTATATATGGATTCGTTTTCTTTTTTATAAAGCATGGTTACTCCTTAATCCCGCTGCGGAGGTGTGGAAAACGGACCGAACATAGTAAAATATAAAGGTGTTTTTTACAAGTATCTAACTTTAAAATGTAAAAAAAATATAAAAGTCGTAACATTAATATTTAAAATAATTTATTGAATACAGTAAATAGCTTTATATTAAATCTTTCGATTTCTATATTTACTCAGGTGTATACGGGAGTAAAAAGTGGAATAATGACCATAGTATCGACTTTTTGAAAACGTAATCTTACGTCATTTGAATTTAAATACTATTTTTGGCATATGGGCGTCGTGGTTGGGTCAAATGAAGCGCAATCTGGAAGTCCAATTCTGAACCAATTTTTTTGGGCAGTTGAGATCGTATTTTGGCAGTAACGCAGCAAATGTTGCCTTCCAAATGGTCCAATGCCCGTGGTTTATCAGCGTACACTATCGACTTCATATATCCCCACAGGAAATAATACATAGGTATGCTATACACAATCGTGAAGGCCAATTTACAAGCGCATTACGCGAAATTACGTGCTCATAAAATGTTTCCAGCAAAATCAATATTGTGTCGCGTGCTATATGGCATGTTGCACCATCTTGTTGAAATCAAAGTACTTCAACATTAATGACATTCCGTTGGGGAACGAAAAAGTCCATAAGAATGGATAAAAGGCATCGTTGACTGTAATATTCTCGCTGGCATCATCTTTGAAGAAATATAGGAAGAAGAAAAGGAAGGAAGAAATATCATTGATTGCACCAGTCCATAAAGCGCAACAAATAGTGACAAATTTGCCAATTTTGTTCATTTCGGTAGTCATTTAACAAAAAATGAGCTTCATCACTGTAAAATTATTGCTCGAAAAAGTGCTTGAGAATTGGACTTCCAGACTGCGCTTCATTCGAGCCAGCCGCGGCACCTACATGCCTGACAACATATTTAAACACAAATGATATAATTACCTTTTCAATAAAGCCAATACCATAGCCATTATCATGAATTATATATGTTTTTCTTTTTTCACTTTAAAGTTTTATATCTCTAAAAAAACACCGTTATAAACTTAGGACTTGTTGAAAACGGGCACGGAATTCAATTGGAATATTTTTCGGTAAACTAAAAGTAATATTCATTAAAGTATATTCTATACGTATATAAGATGTATTGTATTATATAAGCATTATGTCATATTTATTTTTAATATAATCTTTTTTTTCACTATTTATAAATAATAAGAAAAAATCCATAAATTATTCAAATACGAGTTATGATTTTGGGTATTGTATCTATTTGAAGCTCTAAATTTATAGGATATGTCCCTTTGATTTATTTTAAATCTATAGCATAAAGGTTGGAGATACATGATGGATACACATTTATTAAGTACGAATAGAACCAGGGTACGAGAATTCCGGACACACCTGAGTACAAATCTATAAATATACAAATTAAAAGATTTAATGAAATGCTATTTTCCGTATTCAATAAATTATTCAACATATTAATGTTATTTCTTTTATAATAATGTATTACCTTGCATATATTTTACAATTACATTTTTGAGATAGTCCTAAAAACAAAATTGGGTCTAAAAATTATAATTTGTATGTTGCACCAAACAGTTATTTTCTAGCGAAAAAAAAATTAGAGACCACATTTGTACTGCACTCAAAGAATATATCCATAAAGATAAGTGAGAGAGTTTATCAGCCATCCCTTCAATGTTTGCTAACCCAACCCCCCCCCCCCAAAATTATAAATTTTAAATACTATTACTTTACGTATAATTTTTAACTTTGGCTTGAACCAGCTTGAATTTTTTCAGAAGTTAGAAACACCTACCAGACGAAAGAACGGAAGAACAGACATATGATCTTGCCATGACGGTCCATGTTCGGTCCGTACAGATTCCTAAGAGGGAAGTTGTTTTCTGTAAATAATACCTACTAAGTTCCTACTATTCTAGATGATCGTTTTCAATTCTAGATCACTACTTAATGTCTTTGTCAACATTGAACTTTATTTATATGTCTTTTACATATTGCTTAATTTGATTCATTTATCTATATCTGGTTGGTTTACGCTTCTATCCTGCCCACTTCTTTCATACATAAATCTTTTGTGTATTTTTTTCTGTTCATTCGTTTTACGATACCAAATTATATTAACATTTCTTATTTTATCTTCATTAAAACGTTCTTCAACTAATTTCTGATCGAATATCTTTATATTTGATTTAATTATTCAGCTTACTTTTATCCTCAATTTGCATTTCCATAAACTCAATTTTATGTACAATTAGCGGTATTTTGCGACTTCGTCCGTATGAAATTCTTATACGCAATACATTTCACTATTCCAATGCATTTATATTACTCTCATACATTAGACACTAATAATAATAAGTTTATTTTAAATCCTGTGCAGGCCGACTTGCGCTCCCTCTCCCCTCTCCCTTGACCGCTCCTCCATGTAGCGGATATTTTGTTTAACTTTCTACGTAATTTTCATCATTTTAACTTTGAAAGCGTTTAAGATGTCACGATAGCACAAAACCTGAATTAGTCTCACGATTACTATATAACATGTGGATTTGACCGTTCGCAATTAAATGCAAATCCAGTCAACATTAGTTATAAATACTTGTATGGTGAAATTAACAATTACGCCAAGAATAAAAAAATTCAAATAAATATCATTTTAATATAAACAAAACGTAAACACTATGAGCAATGCTTATGTTACTGACTTTTGCTCGGCGCGCGGTCGCGATCGAATCAAACATAAATAGTTAAAATTAGATGAATAAAAAATCTAAACACTCTTTTTGCTTTTACGGAGGCATAAGAATTATTTTACCATTTGCTTGTAATTAGAAAGTAAAATAACTTTATACGAAGACGTTGATGGGACAACTTATATTGGTCTAGGAATTTCTTGGTGAAAATATGTACATCGTTATTACAAACCCCTTAAAACTGTTCCTGTGATGAATCTACTGAATTATTTTAATTGATTTTTGATGTACGGTTAAGAAACATCATCTAGTATATGAGGATTAATTTAATGTCGAACGGCCAAATCCACATTGTATAAAATAATGTCCGTGTCAATAACTTCAGTAGTTTTCGGATTAAATCCATTGATACAAATTCACCGAAAGACAGATACTATTCCCTACTTCCACCCGGTTTGCCTCAAGGTCTGGCTTGGGCCACGTAATATCTTCCCTCATACAAAAGAATAGACATTCAAAGATGTCCTAATAATGTCCGGCATCTACAATCAAGCGTTTCCACCCAACTGGGTTAAAGACGGTTCCTTCGCAATAAATCATTTAGTATCATCCATTTTTTCAAGAACGCACTTTACAACGCTCTAAATGATTCAAAGATCGGTCCATTCTCAACCAAGTCATGATGGCTAAAGATACAACGCTTTAAAGCTCCGCATAATTCTACTCTAATATTAAGACTAATGACCTCCAACAAAACTCCACGCGCATCACCGTGCTTATTGCAGTGGAATAAAACATCATTCGTGTCCTACGTTTCAAAACCGCAGGTATACGGCTGTCCCTAAAGACGAATCCTAACAAGCTGGTACGGAATGCCCCATGTCCCATTGAAAACTGTAAGGTATAATAATCAGTGACGAGCCAATTCTTACCTAATCGCTCCAACACATCGGGGAAGAAATACCTATTTGTTGTAGCGGAAGAAGTCTACCTAGATTGCCAATGAGCAGTTTTGTCTATCTGTCTGTTAGCCTCGTCATTTCAAGAAGAACGATAAACAAATAAAATTATTTTTAACATTAGATTCGTTTTGGTAATCGCATATTTAGAGTATTTAAGAGCAGAAAATTCAAAAATCGCCTGCGGACATTTTAATTTTATTTATCTCCATGATTATTGACTTTATTATATTTTATTACTATACCATTCCATTCACATAAGGTTACTTTAATTTTTTCCAGCCAACAGCGAGTTCCCCGTCAACAAACTTGATAAATAATTTAATCAACTTGCTCCATACCCACCTCACTATTTTTTCCACGCAAAATGTCATTCTTTATGATTTTACCTTTTTCAACATACATAAGTTAGTATTTTTGAAAGCGTGCTGGAGATATTATTGTTAAAAGATGAAAATACATGTATTTCCCGCCGCATTTATAAATATTAAAAATGGAGCAATTTCTGTAAATATAAAAAGAGTTAAAATGTAAATAAATGCTAAATTCCAAGACTGTTTCACATCGTACTCGATAATATGGTGAAGTTATTTAATAAATGTACATGAAAATATTAAATTAATTATAAACTTGAACTTGATAATTTTATGTTTGGTTTTATAATACTTTTGCGTAAATTTTCTTTAATTATGCTTGAATTTCGTGTTAGTCCCAGTGCGATTAGAAAAAATAAAGGGATAGTAAACATTTTCAAAGTTCGAACTGAATAGAATTTATAACCAAATTTATGAAATAGCTGCAGTCTATTTATATATTTATAAATAAATATTGACTTTCCTTTAAATTTTCCAACGTCTTCTTTGTAAAAATTTAAACTATACTACAGAATTTATAAAAATGATTGTCTTCCAAAAGCACTTATAACCATCCCTACGTACCATATTTAAAAAAGGAAATAGCAAAAAGGCTAAACCTCTTGTGGTATCAAACTAATAAATTAATTTTTCAATGAAAATCATACTCATATTACCAATATATTTATTCAGGGAATTAGTTTTCAAGTTTCCTCCTTATTCTTATCTGGTAAGTTAACAACACTACGATCCTTGTAGTTCTTTTAAGCATATTTTTTATTATATACGATTAAGACTATTATAACACTATACGTTCCTCTTCGGATATAGAATATCCACATATCGAATAGGATAAGTAAATCATTACTGATAGCACCACAGAGTTGTCATATCGAAGCACTTCATAAGTATAGTGAAAATTGAAATTGAGGTGGGAAATATAGTAGGAATAATTCAAATGAAAACTAGAAGCAACTTCAAAAGATGTTATAAATGAGTTAGGTCGTTTTAATATAACTTGATATGAGCAAATAAATACTGATCAAGTGAGAATAGACTTTTGCACAAATAAAATGATTGTTTAAAATTTTCATAAAGTTTTCACGTATACCTGCTTTAATAAATGATCCAGCGTATAAAGAAGTATCAATCATACATGGTGTTACTATAAATCCGCACAGGTGAATAATCTACGTTTTATGAAAATAAGTAAGCTATATTAATGTTCGTGATATTTACTCATCCTTGCTATAACCAACCGTAACATTGCTATTTACCCCTAATACATAATAATACAATATAGATATCCTACACAGGAAAATTTATAAAATATTCGCCATATGAGAAAATTATTCATGAAACCGCGTTAGTGGGAGTAATTTCGCGGTTTTTTGCTAAAAGTAAGGCGCATGCTTTACAAAGCTCTACTACTCCCAAAATATGTAAATAATGAACATAATTTATACTTGGAATTTCTAACTTAATTTGACATATTTCGCACAGATTTTATTCTATGATATATAAAATAAAGTGATAATAACAAAGTTGACAATCCTTTGTGCTTTTTTGGTTATAATATTTAAGATTTGAAACAAAAGAAAAGAACATAAATTGAATAAGCAATTATTGAATAGCCTTATTGAATAATAATAGTGGCTATATAATCCTTTTCATTCTGTGGACTCACAGTTATAGCACAATAGAGTACCGAACAGACAGAGAGAGGCGACGAGCCTCCGTTCATTTGGAATGTATCCGCTACTAATTCGCATTCATGATTTGATTACATTGAAATAGCTTAGACGTTGATTATTGATTTCAGTATATTGGAATGCCTGAACCGCTGTGGTTTATTATTACCGTTCTGACCTATAGTTTATATATATATATATATATATATATATATATATATATATATATTTATATATATGTCTCTATGATGCTACTCATGACACAATACTGGGCAAAGGACAGCACCGCATCTAACTTTATGACATTGCAGATTTTCTTTTAATACATTTGTTTTACTTCACAAGATGCCACGGTATATATTCAAAAGACTTCTGACGTAATATGACTGATGTTGTACTATCAAATTCCTGATTTAAAAAAATATATTGAGATCTGTTATGGATTTTGGTCCACCTGAGATATAAAGCGGGCATAGATGAAGAATAGGGCTATAAAAAGTGATTTTGAACTCTTTTTATAAATGCCAAAAATAAATATTATCCGAATGGAATTAAAACTAACCACGAATAACTACGCTATTATAGCATCTGGTCATGAAAAAACTTATCAAACAGGTAACATTTATTTGATGGATGAACCCAGTTGTACTTTAGTAATAAAAATGTGAAAAATAATGTTATGTAAACAAAACTTCTTGGCAGAATTTAATAACAAAAAAGTATGATAAGCAATTTTCTGTTTTCAAAGAAGTCATTTCACGACAATTACCTAGAATGATCTTGAAGTTATTGTTCCTCATAATTACTATCGGTGATTTATAGCTTCCGACTCCGTTTAATAAATGTCAAAGATCGTATTTTATTTATTATAATTTTTATAAAAATTGTTTTTATATTTTAAATTTTTTACGTACATTAAACTCAATTAGCAAGTTAAACGATAGAAAAATAAACGTCATATAATGGATAAATTCGGGCGGTAAATAAGTAAAACGCGACAAGTAGCCTGCAGTGTCAGGGAAATAGATATGATAATTCACATTTTCAATATTGTTTTACTATAATTTTGTGGCTTCAAAATTGTTTTATCCTTTGATTCAATAAATTATTTTTAGTATATTTATCTAATATGTCTAATAATACGTATTACTGATTATTCAATTTGAGTAAATGTGCCAGAGTTGCAGAATTGTTCGATATTTTAAAAGCCTAATGTTGATAATTACAGATTTTAATGATTACACTGCATGATATTTCAAAAAATATTGAAAAATAATGATTTAACGGCAATGACATTGCTTAAATCAATCAACAACATTTATTTCACTCTTCCCCTCCTCCCTCGATTTACCCTAGGAATATTTTTTATTCCAATAATGAAACTTTTTAAAACTTTTTATTTTAAATTGAACCAACTTTAAATGTTTCAGTGTTTTTCTTTTTCCATGGTATAAAAAGCAAACTAAAGAGTATAAAATAATGAAAATACAAGTACTTAGTTGGAAGTTTTGTAGTACAATATCGTTTCCACACATAATTAAATTTTCAAGATATTTCAAGTGTAGGATACTTTTGAAATCGATCCCAGGTCGACGTTTCTCTCCTCTCTCACGTACATAAACACCAACAGACGTACAGATGAGTGCTTGCTACCGGCTGCAAAAATCTCTAGCAGTAGTAGTATTTTGCAAGTTTATTTATGTTCGAACACGATATTTTCATTGTGATTCTTATATCACTGAGAAACGCCCAGAAAAAACTTGTAATCGGGTTCATTCTTTTTCTTAAAAATTATTATTACCTTTTAGTACCTATGATATCGTATGTTACTCATAATGCCACGAATTTGCGATGAATAATTTGTAAAATTGAAATGTGTTTTGTGAATCTAAATATATTCATATTATATACACATATATATATATATATATATATATATATATATATATATATATATATATATAATATAATGATTTATCACCAATGACATTGCTCCAATCAATCAAAAATATTTATATAAATCTATCGATTTAAACGGAGAATATTTTTTATTTCAATATATTGATTGAATAAAACACAAAACTTTTCTTTTTTTAAAAAAAAATTAACCAACTTTAAATCTTTTCAGTGCGTTTCTTTTTCCATGGTATAAAAAGCACACATACTATACATATTACGCAAAAACATATATTCCTACGTACATATATACATACGGATATGTAAATCACGTTCACTCTTTAGCTTTACGGTAGTTAGTGCTTTGAGCATGTGCATAACTGTGTATACTTGTCTACTTATATATCTAGCTGCATACTAATGTTTAGTTAGTTCATGCATTTGTTTATATTTATACTTACTTAGTTATCTACCTATCTAATAGCATATAAATTGGTCCTTGCCTTTATATATACCTATATATGCTTACCTAACTATTTATTTTCTTACTTTCTCGCTTATGTCAAGACAAGTGAAACGAGCACAAAGCTCGATGAGTTTACTCCTCATCCCTAAAAAGCTCCTGTCACCACCTTCCGGTTCCATCGTTGTACCCTTATTTTTCGAAAAGGTAGATTTATACTGACTTTAGTCGTGTCAAAACTTTAGAGACTTCATTATTAGAGCTATTTCATTCAAACTCAATAATAAAACTTCTGCTGTTCATTGTTAATTAAATTTCACCGTAATTCAAAAACAAAAATCAAATTCTAACACGCTTTTTATGATACCATATGGAATTATGATTTTCAAATAAAAAATAATTATTAAAATTGGTAGTCTAATACCGGAGATATGAATTAATAAAACATCATGATTGAGGAGTGGGAACCCGAAGTTTAATGACCAACGATCTGCTCGTGACCGGCATAATCTCACTATTTATGCAGTACCCCCACAGCGTCAAGATTGAAAAGTCGGGACACGGAGTTCAATGAAAATCCTCTTCCTGAAATTCACAATATTAATTTAAGAACATCAGACCGCAAGTCAACTAAACCAATCAAATTACATATTTTGAACAATAGGAATAATTTTATTTTTGTTATGTACTGTCCTAAACAATAGTTACCTTTTTAAAGTAAATTAGTATGCGCTTTGTAACTAAAATTCTTAACAGGTCTTTTTATTCAGTCAATTTTCATCAATTATTTCATACTTGCGTAGAACCAATTAATATCTATTTCACTTTCTTTACCGTTATTGTTTTTAAATAACAGACTTGTCCTTTAAAATTACCCTCTCATTCAGTAAATTTCTGAACACAAATTTTTAAATTATTTTTTTTTATAAATATTTCTTAACCATAACATTTTACTAGCAATCTTTACTGAGGGTTAGTGTAAGATTTCCTTGTCAATTCATCATTTAATTTTACTACATTAGTCACAAACTTGGTTACTTTAGGTAACTTAAAAGTTTTTAAGTTTTCACACTAATTAAAAACTTAGAAAAGGAAGACGAATATCGCTAAATTACGATATCACGTATGCGAGCAGTAATTTAATTCAAAATCACACTTTTACTAAAAACAAAACAATCGGTAAACTTCGCACTACCATAGTTCTTAATTTTTTTCAAACTGTATTTAAGTTATTACGTTTCTTTCTAATAAATCATTCATAAACTCTTTCTATTTACACATGAGTATAGTTAGCTTCTGCGATAGATTTAATTCCTGGTGCCTAAAATTTGAATTTAAATTTTACATGCCATTGTGAGCATTTCAGTGTTACACATATTTGAGGATTAGAATCCTTATGGCTATTATCTACTAAACAAAGAAAGTGATTTTGTTGTATTAAATTTTTACTACGGCAGTAAATAACCGCTATGTAGTAAAAGTTCAAATAAATTAATTTTCTTATATTCTACTAGTAGCTCGCCCCAACTACGTACAGGTTGTTTTAAATTACTTGATAAACATATTTTGATTTATATTTCTTTTCTATGAACATAGTCTTGAGTTTTATTTTAATTGACAATGTAAAAATAGCGTCATCAGTCAGAAAAATCGTAAACATTATGTAAAAATTAAAGCACCTACAAATTATGATTTTTTGGAAATCTAAAATACTTATTTACACAATATTTTTTTTCTATTTCAGGGATGAATTTAAATAATTTATCTAGACTATTAAATTATATTGGCATTAAATTACATACGGATTAGTGACATTAAATTACATATGGATTAATATCGATATGGATGATTCGACAATCGATAAGTGCACGAGAATTAAGAGTAAAATTTAAAGGTCTTTCTGCTTGTGAACAGCAGAGGTACCACGCATACGTAGTGTTTTTAATAATTTAAATGGTTTACTTAACGTAATTAATGAGGAGTCTTTATTTATCTCATAGACTAATTTAATTGAAAATTATCTATGTAAATTTATATGAAGATTTTATTAGATGTTTACGTCGATTTGCAATGACATGTTATTATTTTTTTCTGAAATCAAATGTGAATTTTTCTGATTTCAAATCTTATACAAATTTAGTATAACCGATGGACTTACACTTAGTATATTCTCTTTCTCTATCTCTCTCTCTCTCTCTCTCTCTATCTATCCTTAAATATTAATATATACGTGTTCGGATTACTTTAAAAAAAAAGCTAAAATGTAAAAAAATTATAAAAGGGCCTTGATTTTTTAATTTGAAGTAAAGCCATATCAGTTCTGGAAACTTCACGTTTTTTCTTAAAAACTGTTCTCTTTGTCTCTCTTTTATTTTCTGCGTAATGTAACCATTCAATTCTTAGTGTCTTACTAACTAACAATGATAATTTGGGAGTGAGTTGATACTTCGTTTTAAAACTTGTGGAAAGGTTTTGAGCGATGAGCTAAGGAATAAGGAGGTTTAAAACAAATATAATTTGAAAGACTACAATTGGAAAACATGCATAATGACGAAGTCTCAAAAGAAGATTTGCTAGATTCGATGGTAAAAAGTATGCACAAGACCACACAAAACATGGTTAAATCAAATTGTTATAAATTTTAAAAAGAGTCAAGGGAGCACGGAGAACTAAATGTTAGTAAAAAAGAAAGAGAATCAAAGCAAAAAAAAACCAGTCGATTTTACACGCTACCATAGACGATTGCATTTTATAATTAGAGATGACACGTTCTTAAAAAAGAAGCAACAATATTGAAAAAAGGAAATCTATTCGCTTGAACATGTAATTGCGTAACGACATTTATCTCCTGATTGAACTTTAAACTAGTTTAGCTATGTAGCTATTTAATTTTTTTTTTAATTTATTTCGGTCTCTAACTTTCAAGATAATCTGAATGATGATTACCTCTAGATATCAAAATGTTTTAAAATTTTAGTAGGTAAATACCAACCAACAAACAAGTGCAACATTTAAGTAATTACAGTTTGTAATTACTTAGTGTTTTAATGTTTCTAAAATTCGAAATATTTTTGTATTTCAATTTCAAAATGGTTTTTTGTTGTCATTTTTAATTTAAAAAAACCCTTTTTGTTCCATACCTACACATTTCTTCCGTTAGGTCTTTTTGACAGGTGCTTCGCTGTAGAACAATGTAAGCATTTTCTACTTTAATTACTAGAATTAATGAACCTAGGTTCATTTTTAGGACTAAATGCCCTAAACATATAAATTATGAATTAGAAATACTAGAAGAGAAATACTAAAGAATTAGACTGCCATTATTTTATATTTTTTTTATTTGCGATTGTTCTGACTTTTGAAATATTTACCCGTCTGTGAATAGACCAGTGAATAGTCCGTATGGCATAAATACAAAAAAAATAATAAGAAGAGTAATTATATTGCTATAAAGCTTCATGGTATGTATAGAATTTTAATGACATTTTTAAAAAAAAATTAATAACATTCTAACTTTAATTAAGTAAAATTTATTTCTTTAAAATTATATTATAACAAACAACCTAACGAATGAGGTACGTACACATAATTAACAACCGCTTTATCTATCGAAAGGAAATTTGGGTATTATTTCTACAGAATTCCATTCATTATATATAAAAACTGCTACGAACTTAACAAAATCCAATAAATTTTATGATCCCGAATGAGTTGCACTTCACAATATTACAATCAGGTTCTTTTTCTGTCAAAGTTACCCTGTATAATTTTTAGAGCTTTTTGTAAAAATTTCCATTATGTCTGCCATAATGTGCTAATCTGTTTCCGTAATGTGCTTAAGACAGAACTTTAAAATATTTTGGCCACGAAGTATTTTAAAGTTTCACTTTGAGCCCATGTTGTAAATGGAGAATTTTTATGTAACTGAATAATAAATCCTCAACGATTAATGAATTATTAGATCTAGGATGGAAATAAAAATTTAAAACCATAATTTTTCTCATATTGACACTTTCCTAAATATCGCTTTGAAAAATGAGTTTTTTAAGACTTCTATTTGATCCACTGAAAACTGTTGGTGACAAGTGACTTTATTCATCAGTACCTCGATCTACTGTAAAAAAATAATGCAACAGCTACGATATGAGTAATTAAAGGTTTTCCCTACTTAATTTTTGGTAATTTATCCTATTTTTAGGTTAAATAAGAAACAACCACTTTCCCTTGTTTTTGGCAGTGAATAAATTGTCAACTTTTTCCAGCTATATGAACTGAACGATGTCGTGAGTGCAATATAATTTTTTTTAGTTCGAAGATATTTTAATTTTGAAGCTATTCTCATTTTCAAACTATATCTTTTATGTGATTACCAAGATTAATCCTTTTTTAGCTTTACACTTAGCTAGCAATTTATTTGATGTAGACGACACAAATGCACTACATTTAAAAAGTAACTCAACTTATATGAACTTATTTGAAATATACTGTGATAATGACTAAAAGAAATATATGTCAGCAAATATTTAAAATCTTATTACTTACAATATTCTTTAAATTATCAAGATAAATTTCCTTTAAAAACTGATCGCAAAAGGTGTTTAATAAAACCTTTGATAAAAACTCTATTAGCTTAATTCGAAAATTATACGAGCACGTATCAAACAGCATACCATTCTCGGAATTACTAGATCAAGTCTATTGAAATTGTTTAGAGGTTTCATTCACATGAAAGGTTTCGTTTTTTATATATTTTAACGTTTGTAGACAATTTCCAAATTGATTGGAAAACACGTTATTTTATGCCTTTCAGGTGCAAAGTAAAAATGAAATACCGTTGCTAATTTATTGAATTGATCGAGGTCAATTTATTATGAAAAATCTATTACTCTTCCAAATTTCAATATTTCAAAGTTTATAGGTCTTGACGGTTATTGTATGTGTCTTGTAGGTTAACTAATTGCCTCTATTTAAAAGTCTTGATGGTAAAACAACTTACAAACAAATAAAGTAGAGTTCTATTTACCATCCTTAGCAAGCATTTTCCATAATTGTATGGGCATTATACGGGCAAAACTTGGTTTTGCCGCTGATTTCAATATTTATTTAATCAAGCATCGATAATTATCCAACAAAATTAACTAAAAAATGGATATATCATCGGATTGAATTAGTGGCCTGAAATTTTAGATCAAAATATACAAAAAAACTAAAAAGATATTCAATTGTACGTCCGAAACAAGAATCCATTATTTTGCACTTTATATGTAATTTAACAAAACGCTAATTTCATTTTAACTTTTTACTTCTGTGACATTTCATTACTGTGTTTTTATTAAGAAAATGGTATCTTTTTAAAAGTCAATCAGAAATAAATTAAAAACAATGATGTATTTTACAGAACATCAATTCGGTTCAGAACACCGTACATAGATATGTAGCCATTACATAAATATTTACGTAGATCTAACGGTACCATAAAATCCCAGGATATTTCTTTACTTTCAAGCAAATATTCAATATTGAAAAATACATTAAATATAACGATCTTTATTTCATGTCGATTCACTCTCGTTTATGAAAACATATCATCCAACATAATGTCGTGAAAGTTAAATTTGATGTTAGTTCTTATTACCATTGGCTAATACGTGATTTAACAAGTTAAAAAAACAAAAAGCATAGAATATTTTTGCTTCTAATATAGTACAATTTCTACACTTGCAGCCTCGTGTCCAGTTTATCAAATTATCTTTTTTCTTAGGTCGAGTGACCTATTTTATAGATCAATAATACCCAACCATAGCATCATAAAATATTGATTTTATATTGATTATACGATCATTATATTATCTTGAAGCTATTATTAATTATGTAACAAAAAAACTTTCTAATATGGGAGGTTTCCATTTTCCCCAATTTCGACGTGCTTTATATTTTGTAGTATTTATAGGTACTTGTATGCAAAATGTTATATATATGGTCCCTTTGACGTTTTTTTATGTGTATCTTGATGTAGTTCGTATTATTTTGAAACTGATAAGCTTGGTTCGATATATCCTTGGTTAAATGAACGTTCTTTATTATTATCCAATAATATGAAATATCATTAACATTTACTTCAGTCATTATACAATATAGCAATAATTATTCCCTCAATTTTGATGGACAATGAAATCCACCATCCGTGAAGCTAGTTTTTGATCTGTTTAAATTAACAATAACCATATTTACCAATCAATTACATAAGAGCGAAAAAAGAATGGTACGAATTAAAAAACATAACACTCACGGATTCAATTTGGTTAAAAAGATGATAGTTTGAATCCGTATTTAGTATGCAACTTACCAGACTCTTGTTAAAAGTGTTTAGTTTATAACTTAATTACATATATGAAATGTATCAATGTTTATAAATTAATTATGTATTCACCGACGCTAATTATATTTCTTCAGGTATCGAATATTTTTATTTTGCAATTAAATTTCTTTCATTTTCAGTCAGTTATATTAATAAAAATATATTCTCCTATATTTCTTAAATGCGCGTTTTGACTGATACAATTAGTCGATGCAAGGAAGTGATGATGGATCAGGACTGAAATACTGAGTATCAACTTTCCTGAATCCAGTATTTTATTAAAAGACCCATGATAAGTATTATGAAAACAGTTAATTTTCATTTCAAATATTAGGTTTTGTGTTCGTTTATTGAAAATAATTAGTCGTTAATTTTTTTCTTCAATATCAAAATAAATATTTTCGGTGTCATTATTATTTGACTTTTGTATCCAATACATCTTCGCAATTTTTTTTTGATCTTTTATTTATTTATTTATTATCACGCAACTTTCCCTCTTCGAGAGTGATTCTAATAACCTAAGCTAAATAAAAATTAAAATAAAAAAATATTCTAAAAGGAATTTTAAAATTATTGAATAAATCAAGTAAATTTTATCATACTTTAATTTCCAAAACAGTTTTGGTATGATTCATTTTATTCTAATTGATTTCACATAACTGTTTCTTTCTGAAATTGTTTCACTGGTCCTTCAACTTATTTAAATTGAATTGTTTTAACATAAATAAATCTATTAATTTTATACCAACTTTACAGATTGTTTATACGCTTTAAATTATATTTTTTACTAATTACATTCTAGCAGGATGTAACACGATTATATTCTACTAAGGACCGCACACTGCTTCGCACGAATGGAAATCAGTATTTTGTATTAAAACATTTTCATTTGGGGTAAAAGTATCCCAAATAAAAATGCTTAAATACAATTACCCTACATTTTTCCACAGGTCATTCTTTTAAGGTTTAATAGATTTTTATACTGTGTTTCAACCATGTTATATTGCTTTTAATATTCACGGAATTTTGATTTTTTACCCTCTTAGGGGTTGAACATGGAAAAATTATTTCTTAGTGAATCTTCATTTCCATTGTAACCCTACTGTGTAAATTTTATTTTTTGCATTGAAAAGTGTAAGTTCAGCGTTAATGAATCACACGGACTGTAACAACTATTTTCAGCATTATTTTTTTTTTCTAATACAAAATTGACATCCTTTCTCACTTACTGAATTTAGAACAAAACTTCTTAGACATAATAGCATTTCACTATGAAAATTGAAGGTTTTTACCCTTAGTAATTTCGGTTTTGCGTAATGAGGACATGCGTCTTTATTTGTGAAAATTAAAATTATATACGCTTAAGGTTATGTAACTCGATAAACATGCGTTTCCTGTTTATGTTTTAAAAGGAATCTATACAAAGAGAATGGTTGCACAACAAAAATACTCAACAGTATGAAAGTAATTTTTAGTTTGTATCAAGTTTTATAATCAAGCCTCAAAATTCGTTACATTTCATTAACCACATATTGGTATACAAAGTGTACAAAACAAGAACGATTATGAGGTTCCAAATATATTGGTTTGCAATGGTAGAAAAACATAAAATATACAATTTAACATTTTAACATAGTAATAATTATTTAAAGGACCAACAAATTCCTAGATTTTATATAACTTATATTACAGAAAAGAAAGCACTATCCATCATTCAACCATATTTTAAACATCATATTTAATTCTCAGTTTCTTTTGTGTTCTAGATTTTTTGTGTTACATAATAGAACCTTGGTCCTCAGATGCGTGTATAGACTACCTCAGAACTAACATGATATTTAAGAAATTGCTGTTTTCTTTTTCAAGCATTACACATACGTAAGAAAATACAATCCGACTTATTATTAATTTAAACATTTCCTTGTTATTCATTAATGCTTGAAACCTAATAAGATCAGTCTTATTAGAAAAAATGGTCTCCACTATATCTTAAAGTCAGAACTATGATTATATGTTATGTAGGACGGCTTAACAATTTCCCCAATTATTGTTTATAATCAAAAGAAAGAATGGGTTAGTCTTGAAAGTCAAGCAAACAATCTTATCTTTATTTTTTATCATCTTTTTTTGGTTAAATATACTAGAAATATATACTTTATTTATTAAAAGATAATCGAAAGAAAATCAAAAAGACAAAGTTAAAAAGTAGATGAGAACAAAATGCATGGAAATTAATTATTTCGTATTTATACAATTAATATAGATTTTGTAAAATCTAAGTCGACCGACAAAAGTCCATATAGCTAAATTATCAGTCAGAGAAATGAGACATCTTGTATTTTTATGAAAAATCAGAATCTTTTTCATAATATTTTGTAAATGTTATTTCCACAGAACTCTTTGTACCAGAAAGATAAAACAAAGTGTAGATTGTGCCTCGTTATATCATCTATACACATATGTAACATATTAATCCACGAATCTCGTTATACCAACAGAATCATCAAAAAAACTAGAACTGAGCGAAAAAAACGTTTGTTTTGATAACGGCAGAACGAATGTTAATATCCGATAACAGTTTACTCTTAATATAAAGAAAACGGCTATAAATATACCTATTAATATTCTTCGTTATATTTTTCTTGTTATTTTATTTCCTATAAACAGTTCTATTTTAGAATTATTGATAGATGTAAAGATTTCATATGCGGAATCAGATGCATGAAAAAGAAATATGGCCTCAATTTCCTTCACAATTTGTTTACCAAAACTTATCAGTTAGTGCTTTAGAGATAATTGCTTTGCCATAATACAACCATAACTTAAGTAGCGTTTATAAATATTTCTGCATCGATCGACATATTAAAAAATTATGAACCCCCTGTTCGAGGCGACAATCTCAAACTGTATTGTGATACAAACGACGGCTTGGTCACACGCCCTTTCCTTCTCGCTCATTTTATAACCACTCGCGCGAAGTCGCGCTGGCTAGGCAGAGTTAGACACAAGCTTCCGCGCTCGCGTTGTTTCACGATAACAATTATATGAGGAGCTATGTTGGAAATGCAGCGATAACGGCCGTCCGCGCCTGTACAAGTCCTAGCTCAACTTCTTTCCCGCATCCTAAAGCGACGGTTCCTTTGTCCCGCCACACACAACCTACGACGTACGGAGACGCACCGCCGAGCATGCTTCCAGCCATCGCTCGTTTCTGGCTGCGCACCGTTTCCCGCCGCGTACTATGCTCCAGAGAAACAGTGCACGAGTATTTTCGAACTTATAACTCAATCGCTATCCGTCGCGGGTCCGAATCGGTCGCTTATCATCGGCAACGGGCGTTCATAGAAACGAGCATCTGAGGCGGTTGTTTTTGTAGCTCACCACACGCAATGATGACGTGTGGACTCTATCGAACCGTATAAGAATGTCGCGTACGCCCTGACATCTGTTTAGAGTTCAGACGTAAATAACTTGAAGCGAGCGAGCGCGGCAATTATTCGATAATAATAACATAAACGTTAGGTGGCATCTCCACGCAACATTTCTGCACATTTTTAGGCGTAATCGCAATGACGGAGTTTTACTCAAATAGGCTCGTATTAATATCTCTGACATCATATTAAATAAAAAATATAAATATTTAGAAAATTGTTTGGTTAGAAATTAATGCAGTCAAATAAATTCTACAAAACTGTCGCCTAACTGTCTGTGACTGTCTCAAAGTTCCAAATCCACAGTGATGATGAGAAAAACAGCCGTGACAGACAGACACCCAAGTCTCACCACGAGGGTTTTTATCTTTTAGGTACAAAACCCTAAAAAGCTTGAGACTATTGATTGTTGACATTATATGGCGATTATTATTATTTTAAAATTGAATTCGCTGAAAGTGGACTGCCAAATAATTACGATTTCTTTCGTTTATATGTCAAATTAAATAACTCGCCAAACTTGTTATCGAATAATAGGAGCTAAATGGGAACAGTATTCGCGTTGGCTCCACCGTTTAGGTTTGTTGTTAGTAGTCATTCTAAGTAAAAATAAAACTAAAATTTTAACCCTAACTCCGAGCTAGTTTACAATACGCGAACTAATAGTAAGTGAAGTAAAAAAAAATTAATGTTAAGTTTTATGTTCAAATTATTATTATATAGTGTTTTCCTTAGATTACAATAAGAAAACTACGAGAGTAGTTGAATTAACTTGCTTTAATAGTGAGATATGTGTTCCTAGATAGACGAAGTTTCTTATATTGCTATAAAATAAAGATATTGAAAGATAAGGCCATATTCATGCGGATCGATTGATTAGTCATTGAAGTCATTAACTCATGTAGAAAGTAATGGTATGTCCTACAGTAAGTAATTTTGTACAAAGTAGTGTTCCACATAGCTGGACCGATTACTAATAAATTAATAATTAGCGATAAATTCAATGCAAATTTAAAATCGATCTATCAATCTTCAGTTGCGTAGTTTCATGCGATTCATCACTTGTTTATGATAAAAGTTTTTGTCTATGCAACTTCATGCACAAGTTCTACATATGTACGTTATTACACATAACGGCATTGTAAAGTTTTGCGCAATAACTTCTTCAAATGCAAATAATTAAATTGCAATATTTAAGAATTTATTGAAGGTAGAGCATTTGTGCCAGTACCTCACAATAGTCTTGATATTCTATGGAACAGTAAAAACTTCATGCCTTTCTCTTACATTTTTGTAACTGCTACGAAAACTGTGTTGTTTATTTTTATCTATAAATATATTGTTTTACCCACTCTACTGCAGACCTCAGTGGAAACGACATAATCGATACTTCATATATTGATAATGTCATTGGTGAAAAATGTAGTATTTAATTCAGAAAATATTATAGATGTATGAAAATCGGTAGATTTGGGATGTGAAACTATCAATCTGGGTTCTCAGTTAGTGTTGTGCTAAATACGGAGCAGCAAACCAATTGTGTTACAAAGTAGTTAACTCAAAAGGCTCGTTTCGTTGGTAGCAAAAATCGAGCCGTTTTTAAATTTGATCAATAATCTCCACGGTTCTAATGTTTAATTATCCACACTTTTCCAATCTGATTATCTTAAAATCTAGATACCGAAAAGCTTTCAAACGTATGACTTGGATTTTTAAACAACCACAACACTTCCCTTAAATCAGAAGGACAATAATTTCAAGAATTACTCTCCAAATAAGAATTACTCTCCTAATCTATAGTACTCAATTTTCGATAGAAACTACTATAACAAAATTTCAATTTTAAAACGTTTATGGAACACCAAAGTATTTTTATAAGCTGTATGTACTAAACTTACACATGTCTACTATAATTATCGAAGACTTATTGATTATTAGCCACAATTTTCTCATGCACTTTTTAGGACACCATAAATAAATGGCGAAAAACGGAAACCTTACAATTTCGACACGTCTGTCTATCCGCCCGCATATTGTAACATAATAATTATTTCAATTTAAAACAGATCATCTGCTCCGCGACGTATGAATCTTTAACATTTGAAAATAGAGTCGCTCCTAACTTTTTACCCATGTATGTTAAAAAATTTGAAAAAAATCAATGGGGGTGTATAGAAATCACTACAATGAAAAATAGTTGTAATAATATATTAATTCTTAACTTACCTTAATAATCTAAAGAGATACAGGTAAATAAATTAATATTCATAATTGACAGCATACAGGCTTCATAGTTAGTTACTGATACAAGTTTTTGTAAATAACTTTAGAGATAGAATTTACATATGCCGTACCTAAAATTTACATTTAACAATGTTTAAATACACTATGCACTTATGAATTACTCATATACTTACTAATATTTGTAGCACTATCGCCATAAGTAAATAATAAACCCGAATTATCATTATAAAACTAGTGGCGTAAGATTACTTCCAAGATGTTATTTTATGTGCAAACGTGTTTTTACTTGTAGACATGTGTATAAACATGTATGTCGTATAAACTTGTACCTTTGACAGATTATGTAGATAAAAATGAAATGAGTGAAAACGGTACATTGCTGGACGCATCTCTTTATCGCACCTACACGTCTTCTCTTCCGCGTCTGCATTAGTTTACTTGAGGGCACTTATCGATATCACCAGATGTTTTATGAATTTATGAATTAACCTCAAGGACGCACCTGCCTGAACTGGACAATGGAAATATTTTCTTCCTATATATATATATATATATATATATATATATATATATATATGTGTGTGTGTGTGTGTGTGTGTGTGAGTGTATATGTGTGTGTGTGTGTGTGTGTGCGTGTGTGTGTATTTCTTCGGAACAGTGTTTTAAAACAAATTTCTGGACAAACCCGAATTGTGGAAAAAACATTGCAATAAACATACTTGTAATAATAAAATATCTTGACAATTAATGTGCACCCAGCTTCTAATTTAAATTATAAATTTGACAACATATTTGGGACCTTTTACAGCAAAAAAATCTCAGTTTAAATCAATTTCAATTTCTAGTAATTTTCATAAATTGTGATCTTTTAATATACCTCATTAGCTGCCTAGTCATAATTTTTTTTTATATTTTCTATTGTTGTTCCAAATTATTCCTCCAAATTATTGTTGCCCCAAATTTAAAAGGTCACATTGGATGAGAATAAGTTTCATAGGAAATAATTTCAACGAATATTACAACTAATTTTGGATAAACTAACTTTAAAAATGACTTTGATAGTTTTCGCTTATTTTATAGTTATAGGAGGGGGTAAAAATTTAATATCTTTTATCATATATGTATACTAACATTTGCATGTGTGCTTATATATATATATATATATATATATATATATATATATATATATATATATACATATATGTGTGTGTGTGTGTGTGTGTGTGTGCGTGTGTGTATAGTTTTACCACCTAAACCGTTATTTTTATATAGTACTACCACTTGGAACCCTGTTCCAGAATTTACTGAAGAAAAGAAATTTGTCGTCAACCATCCTAACATATCATTCGCTACATGCCCAATAATCCATAGTGCAGACCAACCAATTCCAATACCTCCTACTAGCAGTTCATCTAATACTTACGAAAATCTACTCCATCAAAATCTCAGGGTTTAGATTTTGTAAGAATTCTATGGCAAAAAGAGAGCACTTATATTTTCGTCATATCTGTCTGTTCGCCCCTAGTTTTCCGTTTAAGATCCATATCTCATTTGCATCAGTCCGTATCTTTCCTTCATGTCTTTTGATTTTATGTTAATTCTTTCACTTTAAATTTTAACATCTACTATTGTAATGAAATTTTAGAGGGATACGAAGTTGAATTAAGTGAACATATGGAAATATTTTAATTTTTTTTTGAACTTTGCATAAGACTTTGAGATGTAAAAACATTGTCACGGACCTCGTTAAGTAAGGAATTATTGAAGAAGACCATTGCAATCCCGAAATATTTAGTAATATTTTGTTTTGATACGAAGTCTACTTCACAAAATACAACTCCTTGAATGGCATATAGTATGTATCCCCACCAAAAAATAGTATGTCTAAATTATTGGTATATGGATTAAAGGCGAAATAGTTATTTCACATACATATGTATAAACACTGAAAAATATTGAAAAATATTTGTTAATTGTATTTTAAATACATTGGGTAATCATTTTAACCTTTTTCGTATTTCATAAACAGTTTCCCTGAATATTCTATTCCTCATTTTGGCGAAAACGTTAAAAAAATTACTGTGACTTTTTAAATAAAATTAATGTAACTTTACACAGAAAATAAAATACGAAGAAAAATCGACCAATTAGAAAAAAAGAAATGTCAAAGACGCTGCAGGTCCTGATTTATATTTATAAGTATCCAAGTGTCTCGCTCTGAACTTTATTCTAAAAAAAATTTGTTTATTTTTTCTCTGAAATATCTGATACAACGGTCTGTAATTACAGAGCTCGAAGGTTCCCCGATATTTTATTTTGATAACAATTTTATTGGGCCACATTATTCATTTATTTTAATTTATTTCCTTGAAGAAATACAACTTTGAATTAGTTTTTGCCAAAATATTTCACGTGTACTTAAATAAGTTAAACTCTTATAGCACTAATCCAGGTATATATTATGAAAAACTAAGTATTCAAATTGTGGATTTATTACTATAAAACCATCTTTTAAAGTTAAAATTCAAGAAATAAGAAAAATAATCAAATTTTGGTTATAAAATAAACAAAAATATTCAATTTGAGCAAGCAATCAAATCGAGATGGAACATGCAAGTTTCCGATGCGAAAATGTATAAAAAGATCAAAGGGAAAGACAAGAAAGAAACATTACTAGCTAGATTAGGACAATTATTACTTTCGTTTTTTTTTATCATAATGTAAAAAAAGTGTATAAACGACAAGAGACACAACTAAATGTTGATTCGTGTTGATGTCGATTACCAATATTTCATTTTATTATTTTTCAGTATTTTTGTCATTAATATGTAAAAAAACGTATAAACATTATTTTAATTAAAAATATATTAAGCGAAAGTACTTCTTAGCGACAAATGACATTTCTCAAATGTTTCGGAATTTGATTAAAATGTCTATTCGATTATAATAACGGAGAATATGCTAGAAATTACTGGCAGGTGAGGCGTAGTTGTTATGATTATTTTGTGGAATGTTGTGGTTTGATAGTTCGAAGTCACGCTCGTGTGTAGTTTTAGTTCTATGACATATTATTTGGACTATTTTTATCTATATTTGTTTGTCACTCGCGATATAATTATCGAATAAATTAATTGTAAAAGAGAAGCAGTTATCCTAAAAACCTGGAATACTACTGTGAGAAATGTGTTGTTAAATATTTACTTCCTTTTTACTATTTTTTTTCCAATAACAAATGTTCGTAACATCTCAAAAAGCTGGCAATAAGTAATAACGATTAACTTATAATAAAAAAAGAGGAAAAAGCTAACTTTAACAGAGTAAAGAAAATGGACTATAATAGACAAACCACTTGTTTTATTGTGTGTGAAAGTACGATGATCTTGACGGCATCACAGTAACTTTGTTGAAGCAAGCTGACAGAAATTAATTAGCATTGATTTACTCACAAATTGCCGTTATCCTAATATTTTCAACTTTTTGTTTAAAAAATTTGATTAAGAGATGCACTGCACGGCATTTTAGGGACATATGTCTTGTAAAGGAAACTCCGTATCAAAAAAATATTACTGTATATTTCCATATTGCGTTTTAATGGTCCTCTTCAATGATGTCCCAGCTTGTGGTGTCCGTGAGAAAATTTGTTTCATCTTCAATTCCGTTGTAAAATCAAAAAAATTTTAAAAATATTTATTCCACTGTTTACTCAGTTGAACTTAAACTGTCTCTCTAAAATGTCATTGCAATAGATCTTAGACTGGAAGTATTATCATAAAACTGAAAGATACGGATGAAAAGTACAAACTGATGAAAATAAAAGACACGGATCTTAAACAGAAAGATAGCGGCAAACAGACAGACGTGACGAAGACATTAGGGTCTCTTTTTTTCGTCCACGATCACTTATGAGAAATCTATAACGACTGTATAAAAAAAACTTAAAAACTTCAATCTCAATAGACAAGCAGTTTATTGGCTAGTTATATTTACTCCGACAAATTTTTCATAAAATAAAAGTTGTTTTAACAAATAGAATTTTAGATGGAATTAACCCTCGTCAAGAACTTGACCGCCTCGCGCTGGAATATTTTTTTAGTACCTCCAGCCTGTTTACTAAGTAGCAAATTGTGTCACCTGCGCCGAGTAATCCCATGTCAGTGGGGAATTCTCATCATGATCTCATGTATATAATTGACGTATATTAAATGATGAATCGATTTGCCGTGAGCTAGTATAGTGAAGAACGTTTTCATAGACTATTCAATACATTTGCTATAAAGATTTCATACCATTAGGTAAAAAAGATATTTTATTTACTGTGCTTCCTTAGTATATTCACCGTATATTTTAGTGCTCTTGTATCTATCTCTATTTCCTTGTCCTTTCTCATGCATCACTCATATATGCGGTTTGTAACGGTACATCACTTTATTGTCAAATAACAGCCAGTTCCTCCCGTACCATTGTATAAGATTTAATTCAATATGCCTCATATCGTGCAATATACAATATGGCGCAATAAATAAATCTACTACGGAAACAAAAACTATTTGCTATTTGACGAAATTATTCTTTGTAATTATTAAGGACTGCATTACCCATCTCATTTGCTAAAACAAGTATTTCCCGTCTTTTACAGTATTTTCAGGGTTTTCGATATTTGAATTTATTCAATAAGATGAGTGGTTTTGAATAAAAGAAAACTATTTGCTAATTTGCCTAAAGTTTTCTGATTTCGGTCCGGATGTGAATATAATATTGCTATAAAAATTGTACATCTAATTTTAAATTTTTTTCTCACACTGAATTTAATTTTTTAGCACTAAATTCCAATCTCCCTTCTAGTAATTAGCAATTTGATAGGGCTACGTAGAAATAATTAAAGAAATATCGTTTTTAAATATATTTATAAATAAATAAATATATATATATATATATATATATATATATATATATATATATATATATGTATCTATGTATATATATATATATATATATATATATATATATATATATATATATATATATACATCTGAAAGAAATACCAGACGTTTCAATTTCAATTGATTTCTAGTTTCAATAGATTTCTAATCTTTTTTTTTAATTATTGATTTTCATATCTATATTTCTCTTTATCCGTTTTACAACACGATAACCAAAATCGCAAAACATATAACCAACAACTAACAAAAAACGTTTGATAAATTACTTGCAAACATTTAATGTTTATGCAATAATAACATATACGCCACAGCAATTGTATTATTTTCATTATGTCCTCCACATACACCAGCCTTAATAAAATTCGACAAAAATTGCAGTAGTTGTGATATTAAGTAGTTATGTAAAACAGAAAACGTTTATACTTACATTTCGTGCATCTATTTACATTTTCATAATAGAAATCCGCAGACGATTGTAAGCAGGAAAATGACAAACATTGGAAAGTAAACCAGAAATAGATTTGTCAAAGTTAGTATTTAGTGCAAACTTTTTATTTCTCCCTCTTTCTCCTTCTTTCCTCGGTCATAGCTTATCAGTGATATTATGTCAATTTTGCTTGTAAATTTATATTTTCATCTCCTTCAACTAATTTAACTTGCATATTTAGCACATCGTATTTTTAACTTTAAGTAGAATATACTTTAATGCTATAACATTTAGTAATTTTTTTAATTTGTCAAATGTGTAACATTCATTTTCATTAGAAAATATAATAAATAGGGAAGTTTTTCTTCGAAATTATGTTTTAAATAAGGATCACAGCATAACATCTTGTTATTTATACTAAATTGCTGTGTAATTCTCAAAACAAATCTTGCCATTTCGGTCAAGTATCGTTCATAACTTTTTATTTCAGAAGAATCTAAGTCTTTTATCTTCTTCTGCTATAAAAAACAAACATGGTAATTATGTTCTTTGGTTGGGTTTCTCATTGCAGTATTTGAAAGTATTTCTGAGAAAAGTGTTTTATTTTAAAGTCATAAACGTCTTTTTTTTAAGAGTTTGAGATTTTTGTAAGAAAAATCACAATCATTCTATCTTTATTATTGTTTATTATTTGCTATTCCATTTTACTTAATATCTGGCATATATGTAGAAAAAAAGTGAAAACATTAGATAAACATATTTTATTAAACCTATCATAACGTAGTACCGTAGCAATTACACAAATTAAAATTTATATTTAATTATTATTTGCATTGTACCCATTGCAGTACATAGAATTATTTCTGAGAGGTGTTTTATTTTAAATACGAAGATTTTAGTTGATTAAGCCAATTACATAAATATCTTTTTTCAGAGAACGAATTTTCTTGTAAGTAATGATACTGTATTTTATAATTTATTATTGTTTTCTATTTGCTATTCTATTATACTTAATATCTAAAAATATATCAAAAAATTTTTAAATATTAGGTTAAAATATTTCATTGATTCTACCTTAATAGAATAGCCTAGCAGTTACACAAATTAACATTTATATTTAATTATTATTTCTATTACTTTAGTTCGAGTTATATTAACAAAATAAAATCTTGCATTTACATAAAATCAATTCGGTAATATTTACACATGCAACAATACCGCATAAAATATTATTCGGTCACCGAGAATAACTCTTGTATATCTTTTATGAGTTATTTTTACGTATATACCGAATGCATTAAATATGCAATGACAGATAATGCTGGATAGATAATACTGGATATATATCATTTCTTTTGTATTTTTAATACCACTTTTTTTTTAATCGATAAGAATACCACCCTCGCACATACACGATATGTTTGAATATCTTAGAAGAGTTAAGGTTAGGAAAGGCTTTCAAAAGTGATAGTTGAAAATTTTATACCACTACTAATGTAACATATATTTGTTGTTTAATTTATACATACATTAAATAAGTAATGTGCCTATATCATGAGTTTTCAACAACGTTCTTTTATTAGTGAAGATCACAGGTTTTTATTCATTGTAAAATTTTACCTAGTCCATAGCCAATAGGCCAAAAACAGTAGCCAATAGGCCAAACTCGGAAGAACATATTTCACTTATATAAATAAAAATGTTTAGTAAGGCATAACTTTCGGAACAAAGATTATATAAATTATTTGCAAATCCGATTTCATTTAAATTAAATTTTACTTTATAAACGCTACACGCAAACCAGGTTAACGCATGCGATTACCAATATTCACCGCACACGTGCTAAAATCGTTAGCATAATTAGATTAGTAAGAAACAAAAGCCAATTTCCTGAAATTTATAGACAATCTAATTGTCATTTACTATATTCAGGACTAAAGAAATACAAAACAAGAGGAAATGAACTTTTTAAAACAATCAGATGATTGGAAGCTTTTCACTAATCTTCTCGAGAAACTTTAATTATCACGAGGAATATTACATATAAAGACGTCTGGTTCATCCAACTTTGTAATTAAGCTGTTGATTCGGGGAAACTTTCGTTCAAACTGACCCAATGTTCAATGTCAATTTTATTTTCTCGTGGATTTTGTTTGCCGACCTCTAATGGCTCTCGCTGGAATTAACATATAGATATGTTCGTCTATTACAGAAGTGGAAAATAATTAAAAAGTTAAAAATAAAAAAAAAATTTATTTACATTAAATTAGAAGAGAATATACAGCACTATTCGATTTTTCTTGTCGATTCCATATAAAATTTTCTTCTCGTGTAGCAATAAGTCCGCCATATTTATTATGTATAAAAGTTTATGAATAAAAAAAATAATAAATTAATTTGATAGAATTTCAAGTGAAAATACCATTTAGGCGGAACATATTTCGGACGTGTTTTAGTATGAATTTCAAATGACGTTTTAACCAAATGATTAATGTGTTGAAGAAAAAAGCATGGGATGCCCATACTTTTTTTACATTAAAGTTTTAAGTTAAAAACTTTATTAATATTTAAGTATATTAAAAAAATAACGAGAGGTGTCGAAGGACACCCGATTGGAACGAAGTTCCTTATTACGTATTAAATAACAGGTAGCATAACAGGAAATAGGATAGAAGTTAACAACGTTTAAAAGTAACTAAATGAAAAATTAAAAGTAATAAATGAAGGAATGGTAATAACATTTTAATTAAACTCAGTCGTCGATACCTGGTGTAACAAATTGATGACCATTGATGAAACAGATTTATGACTATTATTTAAATAAAATATTTATGTGGTTCTATTATCCACAAGAATAAAAATATTTCAATTATTGAATATATGTGGCGTTAATTTTTAAGAAATACATTATTCACAATTAAATGAAACTGTAGTATTATTTCGACTTTTTTTAAGTTCTTTATCACAACCTTAGTTTTGTTGTATTACAACATCTTCAGCGAACGAGAATAACGAAATGGGATAATGCGTAAACTGTACTTTTAAAAGTATAATTCAGATACACGCTAATACTAAATCAATCAAACTTGTATAATATCCTAAACACGATTGAATGATCCCATCAAGAGCGACAGACTTATCTGAATCAATATATAAAAAATAAGCTCTAGAATCTTTGCTCTCAAACAATGTCACCATAGCAACAGAACCAAACGATACTCATCTATTTTTATATCGATAGTCGATAGTCATACGTTTTCTGGCCCCATCTCCGTAATTGTTCCTGCATTTAACCTAAAGCAATACGTAGCATCTGTTGACTAATATGAATAGTGTGTAAATTGTTCGATTGCAATCCATCCAGTTTATCCTTTGTTTTTGTAAATGTATGTTAAACATTACGGGGGTCTATCTCAATGATGAAACTGATTTATGATCTCGCAAATATTATTTTTAGGGTTTCGTACTACCTTAAAAAACGGACTCCTTATAAGATCACTCATATGTCTGTCTCTCTATCCGTCACAACCGTTTTTTTTTCAGAAACCGCTGTACGTGTATACTTTAAATTTGACAACAAAATAAAGCATATTAACCTGCTTATATTTCAATAAATAATACTTAAAATATATTATTTAATGAAATATATGATATTTATTGAAAAATATAATACATTTATTAAATACTGAAAATGTACACGAAAAAAAAATTAATTCCATGTATAATATCATTTCATAGGACTTGTTATAAGGGACACAAAAGTATTCAAATAATTTTCAAAATTTTAGGTATTATAAAAATATGATACCGCTCCCCTACTCTTACTTTCGAGGCTACTAAATCTAGAATTATAAAAAAAACAGAATTTTTAGACGCTTATGCAAAATTGTAGAAAATCTCTGGTGCTGATTTTTGATGTCATAATTTTTTAAAATATAGTTTCATATTAGGTTGGAATATAATAATCTGATTATGCTATTCAATATTTTATTTTTAAATTTTAAAAAGAAAACATTTTGTTGACAAATATATTATCCTGCATAGTCTACAACTTCTTACCAACGCCGCGGTAGCGACGTTGTCCTGTCTTCGTAGAATTTGGAGTCGTGAGAGATGAAAAATTTTGGCAACCACTGTTCCAATGAATTCTCGTCATAGAAGGATTTTCCAGTTATTCGATCCTGTAGCGACCAAAACAAATGGTAGTCGGAAGGTGAAAAGTCTGGCGAGTACGTAGGGTGTATTAAAGGGATCGAGCATAGTCCTACAATTTTTTTCATGAAGCGATATAAAGTCGGGCATTATTACGAAGAAGGTATACTTTGTCTAGTTGTTCCTCAATCAATCATAGTGCAATAGTGTTTAGCATTTATAGTAACCGGTGGTTACAATTCCAAATAATTCCCTTCATATTTCACCAAACGCTCAACATGATCTTTTTTGCAGTCGTCTTTGTGCTCTTGACTACTGGTATTCTTATTTGATCGCTACTCAGCCATTGTCGTTTATGGTTGTGATTAACGCGGAGGATCAATTTCTCATTTCTAGTAACCAAGTTACGAAGCCCGATCAAAGTGTGGTGGGATGCTAGCTGCGACTCGGGTCACACGCCGGTTTTCATTTAATTAATGTGGTACACATTTACTCTGCATGTACACTATACCTAACTGATTTAAGCGATCAACCGCAATATGAGAGCATCCAAGCTCTTCTCCAAGCAGCCGTGTAGTTCTCCTCGAATCTTCCTTTGTGAGCTGTGTTAGATGTTCGACGTCTAACTCTACCGGTCGTCCTTGAGTGGTTTATTTGCAAGGTCAAACTCTCCCTTAGAGAAAAACGCCTAACCTAATCCACTGACGTGTGCTAAGACTCCATATTTTCACCCATACATTGGCATATATTTTGTGTCGCTTACTTAGCCATATGCTTTAGGAGTACTTTTATGAGTACACGTCTTTTAAAATCCATTTTTCTCCCATTACAACTCGCTGCATTAACGAATTATAGACTAACGTACAGAGAGCACTCGCTTCTATTTATAGACATGCCCATAGAATATTCTAGAATTGTTTATTAATTCTACAGCGTTCTTGAAAGAAATTTCAGATTATTAAGTTCCAACCTAATAGAAATACTATGTACCCTTAAATATTCACAAGAGCGTAATTGTGTACAGAACCCTCGTAGTATGAAAACTACTCGTATTCACGTTATTGCTAAAATGTCTTTTACAAATACATTGCTAATATATAATCATTGTATAATTTTGTGTCTTATATTATTGATTAATGACGCAGTTAAACGAATCTAAATATAAGAGAATATTCACGGCTGCAGTGTCCATGGTATAATATTCTCCGTGACTGCAATGATGAAAACATTTGTATTACTTCTTTGGCTGTAAGCATAAATACTTTTCACACTATCGGTATTCTCCAGCCGCCCCAATAAGATAAAGAACTCGCGCTCCCTATTAACATGTCGCCTTTTCAGATAATATGTTTATTTTACTAATCCGATTTTCATAACAAAAATGACGAAAACCTTCAAAACATTGAAAATTTCCCATTTGCGCGAGAATTATCATCTTACTATATAATATCTTGTATTAATTAAATCTTTCGTTTTTTAATAGCTATGTATAATAATAAACGACTTGTCTATAAAATAAATGCGTAATTTCCTTCAATGTATTTTATCATGAACGCAAGTGAAGAAGATGTCTAACCAAATAAAATTGCGGGAAAGTTAAATTTGAATTTCAAATTAAATTATTCATGGCAAATGCGCCGCGACACAAACACAATGCCAAAAGTACTTACCTAAATCAGGGGTTTATCTGACTTAATCTGTCTATATTGTGCTGCTTATATCGTGAAAAAAACGCATTATCCTGAATTGTATTTTTAAGTGCTAGCAATTTATATCAATTGATATGAAATATTTTATAGAATTAAAAACCTTTCAAACATGAGTGGGACTCACAGTACATTTATTATTTAGAAAACGAAAATATATTGCCTCCTGTATCGTTCACAGGCGTATATTAAACAAAAATATTTTTTATGTGCTATAACTAAAAATAAAAAATTTTCGGATTTTTTTTTCTTTACTTGTGCCATGATACCTTGTTTTTCGTCAAATTTTGTGATTCTAGATCAACGGGAAGTACCCTATAGGTTTTTATTTGCTTGCGAGTACCAACATATGTACATACAAGGTTCCTCTTGACTGTGTTGACTTAGAAGCTTGATTTTTCTAAAGCTTAAGGGATTATACACATATTTGCGTAATTAATATTTGATATTAATTTTGACTTGACACCTCTACGCGTTCCTGCGAGAAACTTTGACTCTTGACTCCTCAATTCGATGCGAAGCTCCGGGTTGCAACTTTTCAGTCCCGATGCAATAGGTGCACTGCCTGCTTAAACCCTGTGACTTGAATAACTTATATTTTAGATTAATATTTTGAATCTCAATTGATTATTTACCACTAAACTCCGAATTTTAACACCTCTGTTTTGACGCAGTGGGGATGATCTCTGTTTAAATCGTGAGACTGGTGAATCTACTATTTCTAATACAGTACTGTGTGTCTCAAGCGGAGACCCCATTATTAAACACCGGGTTCCTATTCCTCAGTTCTCATGCCGTAATGATTCTGCTTACTTAAATCATAATATAGACTTAAGGATCTGCTATTTTTAGATTATTATTTTGGGTCTCATACCAATTTCAGACCTCAATGACAGAGTATGTTCGATAAATAAGCAAGTACAAATATAAACAAGTTCATGAAAGGATTAAACGTTAGTAAGTTGATAGGTAAGTAAGTATATACAGATATATACAAAGACATAGAGCAACTAGGATATTAGGGAGCACGTAAGTGTATATGTGCGGAAATAAACAAAAGCATGAATTACTAAGATATTAGTTTTCGGATATATGGTACGTAAGGATAAGATTTCAATCTGCGTCGATTGAGGTTAAGTCAAAAGAAAAAATGTAATTTAAATGTCCGTATGTATATATATATATATATATATATATATATATATATATATATATATATATATATATATACATCTATGTAAATTTCAATAAATTAAATATTATTGGTATTGAATTCACCGTAAGCACGTAGCATTCTGGGTCACACATCCTATGTTACCCATTCTGGTTAAATATATCATAAGCACTAAAAACAAAAAAATAATATTTTTGCAAAAAAAATTTAACCACTTCAACTAACCACTGAATACGAGGCACAGTGTACTTCTATTCAATGCCACGTGAAAAAAACGTACCACTTATCTGTGTGAGGCTATACATGTATATGAGAGAGGAGAGAAATGTCGACTTAGCACCGATTACAAAAATCTGTAGCAGTAGCAGTATTTTACAAATTTATTTACGAGTACATTCAGATAATATATTTTAGCCCAAATTTTCATTATTTTATGTACACGGTTTTTTTGAGTAATAACTTTATTTCTAAATTATACTTGAAAGGAAAAACTTTTATTAATATCTCTTGAATGTAAGCCAGTGCATATGCTAGTTTATCTTTTAGTGAAAGTATGCTGCTTTTAGCACCTGTTTCGTTTCCCTTTAAACCTTTTAACACTTGTTTCGTTTCCCTTTAAACCTTTTAACACCTGTTTCGTCTTCTCGTTTACCTACTTTCGTCTTCAAACAATATACAAAAATGCGCTTTGTAGCCTTCAAAAAACGCTCTTTTACCTTTTCTACTATAGCCTTTGCACCTATGTTCAACCCTATGTGACTGTTTTCATCTATATCTGTATTTATGATATTTTTTTCAACTTTCGTATGAACAAAACAGATAAAATGGCTATGCTTAATAATGGGGCAGCTCTTACCGATCCCAGCTATTTTATAAAATGAAAAATGCTGTCAAAATAATATATTTCTAAATAAAGTAAATTTTTCGAAAAGACGTCTTTCAAATCGGCGCTGTTTTTATAATATACCAAATAAACATACAAAATTATTTTCTAAGAACTTTGATGACATCTACGTTTTTCTTTTTTTTTATATTTGTAAGAGGACGTGAATAATTAAATAACACGTGTTAATCATTGCCACTTTATACATCTTACCTCTCCTCCGTACTTCTGTCTCCATCAAGTGAAAATAACTCTGATATTATCGTAATATCTACTACCATAAATAAATTTCGTCCTGCAAACTCTTAAAGAATATAATCTAAATGAAACATTATGACTAGATACGTATTTACGCTTTATATTACTTTATGCGTTAATATAAAACAAAATACAAAATCAAGGATATGACCAACAATTAATTAAACTGAACAACTCGCAAGAAAGGTCCATGTTATTTATTTTCACAGCAATTTCAGTTTCAAATTACATTAAGCTCTGCGTGACGCAAACATAATCCGCAGACCTCGCCTCAATCAGCGCTTAATCCAACTCATTCTGTTACCATCGGCTATTGGTAATGAATTGTGACAGAAATTTATCCTCTTTATGTACTTTTTAGATAATTTCTACTTGTTCAACACGGTGAATTGGTTACTTGTTCAACCTCACCGGGTTGGACTTCGTATTTTACAGACTTTTGATAATAAGTTTGTAATATTTACGGTTAACATGTCTTAAACTTTTTAATTAAGATTTACTGCTGTTATTCGAAGTCCAGTGCTGTTATTCGATTTCCAGTCACTTATTACTTTCATAAAATCTATGTTGCTGCTGGTTTTTTTTTTGCTGCTCAATTCTCAATCGTGAAGAACTTCAATATCAGAGTGAAAATGCAATACCGTTATTTTTAAAAAAGAATATTTACATCAATATTACAAGTATTAAATAATGATGAATATTATTATATAATACCAAGTATACTTTATATAACGTAAGCCATAAATACAATCTCGCGTAGTCACTCTATTCACCTATTTTCAGTCCTTTTTCTTGAATATACTTTTAGTTCGTATTGATGATCAATGAGGGGTCTACTTTATAATCAAAGTTAAATAAATTTTAAAACAATGATACCTATTAATAGAAGACATTGTTATCACAAAAGTTTTCTAGTAATTTAATCTGCCCTTAAATTGCGTGTAGGGTACACGCAATCTCTCTCTCTGCGAAGATATTAATATCAAAATCCCGTGTAAAGGCACAGCTCCATCTAATAATCTTAATTGGCTTACAATCAAGCTTACTGAACTTAGTAATAAGTAATGAAGTTTTTCGATTTTTGCTAAAAGAAGAGCCAGCTTCGTACATAACATCTGTAAGTTAAGAAGTGCCGATGGGGGTTTTACACTTTCTTGCTCCGTCACCGGCACCGACACTGGAATGGTAGCAATAGAAGTATAAATATATGGAAACATATGAACACATTTTACGCTAGATTGCTTCCTACTGTCGCTAGAAAAATGAACACGTGTTGCGTAATTTTACAAAGTATAGTAGTGTACGTGTGCGTCAGCGTGCGAAGATGCAGTACGAAACGATATCTTGTAAAATTATCGGAAGGTCTCGCTTATCACTCTTACTTACGTTTTCAAAAATGATTCACATATCTTGGTAGATTTAAATACGGTGTTCTTACATTAACTATGTTAGTAAAAACTTAGTCCTTTATATGATACAAAACAGAAAAAAGATGATAGACGGGAAAAGATGAAGGAATGAAGCTGAGGCTGTTACGCTTCCCCATTCTGAATACGGGGTTCAAACCCAAGGTTGTAAACAGCCTAGACCTGAAAAAGATGGGCATCCTGTTCCTGAAATACTTATCAAGAGAACCTTGCATAGTGACCTTACTCAGCCCTTTACAGCTTGTAGCAATTAGCGTTCATTTTCAGTATTCTACGGCCACCGAATAATTTTGCGAGCATGTTAGCACCACCCTGCGCTTATGCGCTCATTTGGACGCAGACCGGTGGTCGTCCGCACAGGCGTGAACGCACAACCTTGCCTGTGGTATTCGTGGCATATTAACTTACATGGATAAACCCTGGAGTATTTAATTTACCAGATTGGCCTCCTACTGTGCTATTTACCCGGAATGCCCGCAAAGTTTTCTGGGCCCTTAAGAGAAAATTGATATTGATATCACTCTGGTCCCGAGTGGTTTTGCGGGGGTGTGCACAGCTGGAGAATCGGATTTCTTCTCGAGAGACCATAGGGCAATATTATTATGTTTAGGCAAGTCCCTAGTAGGACCTATTTTTCGAACCAGAACCCGGTTCAAGACTGGATGTCAAGACTGAGATAGATTCGTTCAAATTTTCCACCGAGAGCTCTAAGGTTATTCGTAACTGCCGAAACGTATAGTTTATTCTCATAATATGCTGTAGACTTTCAAGATAAGGTGATCATCAGTACCGAGGGAAGACTAGGTACGATAGATCCAAGTCCACCCCACGGTAGACAAGAGCCCTATTTCATATGCGGATGACACTTTTGTGATGGTCGGGGCAGCGAGACGTACAGAAATAGAAAATCGAGCAGGAGATCCCTTTTCCAGGTTACATGAGTGTGACACATTATGAAAAAGCTCAGTTTTGTCTAACTAAAGTTCGAAGCTCTCCTCTTCAAGGACAGGCTGACGAGGTAGCTGCATGTAGTAAGGGCTGAATTCAGAATTATGGGCACATCTCTCGATTCAGGGTGGAGCGTTTTGCTACAGGTGCGGTACAAATTAAACTTCAAATTTTTTCTCATTCCTTTATATGTACATATCCTGATATCGGAAATACATAAAACGATTATGAGGTTCGAAATACAAGGGCTTCATTTAATGTATTGTAATAGAAAATTAATGGCGTATATAATTAAGTTTCGATGTAGTAACAATTACTCAAATGACCAGCAAATAATCGTGTAACACTCATATTGCTATAAAAGAAGTACCATTCATCGTTCACCTTCATTTCAAACGCCATATTTACTTTTAAGTTTCTTTTATATTTTAAATGTTTTTGTATAATAGCAAAATGGAACTTTGATCCTCTGACGTGTATATTAACTATTTCAAAGTTTACGTTTAATTTCAGAAATCGCTCTATTAATTTCTAAGTACTAAACAAGCCTATAACGGTAAGTAGTATTAAGTTAAAAAATGTGTTTATTAATTTATGAAACGCTAAATATATAAAAATTATATAAAAGCGATCTGCCCAATATGCTAGATAGAACTATGTTTTTCTATAATGAGAAAATATAATATTTTAACCAAACATTGTTCATCAAAATAAAAAATATTACATTAGAAAGGCAAATGAAAAATTTTATGATTATTAAAATATAATCGAAAAAAAAATTTAAATAGAAAAATACAGTTAACTAGCTTATCCAAATTTTGTAAAATGTAAGGAGGTCGACAAAAATTTATAAAATGTTGGGCCCAAGTATTACAAGAATGAAAACGACACTCTAAAACAGACAAAATGAAAATAATGAGCTCCTCAGAAGTTTGAATCACAAAAAAAATACAAGAAAGAAATCATGTATTTTTTTTCATCAAAAGTAGTTATTTTTCATAAAATTTAAATTGTAAATTGTATTTCTACGGAACTCTTTCAACCAACAAGGTGAAACAAAATACAAATTATGTCCCATTGAATCCGCTATATAGTAAGCAGGTGTAACATACTAATCTACGATACTCGCAAGACTGAAAGGACTGTTGGAAAAGCAATGTGAAACTAGAAAAAAAAATAATTTTGGCAACAGAATATTTATGAATTAAAATTAAATGTAATTGAGCACGTGCGGACACATTTCTGAATGGACGTGCGAAATCATTCTGCTGTAATTTTAATGCTTTTCGAAATCTAATGGTGTCACTCGTTTGCTTTGGTGTCACTCTATCAGGTTTCCTCAGTATTCCAACAAAACTATAATTGATGTTTGAAATAGGATCCTACGGAAACACAAGCCTACTCTAGTATTTAGGTGCTTAGAAGATTTTCTTCGCGCTTTTCTTTCTCTAACTTTTCGGCTTCGCTCACATAGAATAAAATTTCGAATAAATGTAATCAAAAAATATTAAGAGTATTTCTTCTACAGGCATATGTAGCCTATGTCCTTCTCAAGGTTGAGGTCTACCTTAATTGAAATTTTAATCAAATACACAAATAGTTTTTATGTGATTGAGTATCGAAAATCTGAAAATTCGTAATATTAGGAGCTGTGTAGAAGAAACAATGGTTTAATATTTACGTATGTATTTTAGGAGTTCAGAAGACGTTTTTGGACACATCCGAACCGTTAAATAAACATTGCAATACAGTAATAAACCTAATTATGAGAATAAAATTATTTCCATGACTACAAATATACACCTAGCATCTAAGCTGAATTATATATTGTAATATATATACGAATGCTGTAATAACGTATTTAAGAACCGATATTATGTAGAATATCCAATTGAATTCCACTCACTTTATAATTTGTAACCTTTTAACATAACTCAACAACTATCCAGTTATAATTTTTGATATATTCTATTTTTGTCCGAAATTCGAAGCATTACCCTGGACAACAGTAAATTACAGAGGAGATAATTTCAAAGAATATTGACTAATTTTTTAATATTGAAGGTACAATCGATAGTATAACTTTAAAATTTAGTTTTACTTTAATAGATTTAATTGACGTCATTCGGCTTTCGAGCGTTTAAGTTTGGCATTCAACTTCAAATATTTAAAGTTATGTATGTATATGTAAAATGTATGCCATTTGCTGTTCCGATAAATTAACATGAAAAAACTGATCACCTGGCCGATTTATATCTTTATATGGCATCACCACTTATAACCCCGTTCAGGAAACTACAAAAGAAACATAATTTACCATCACTATTCTGATGCATCATCGGCTACATGTCTAATTGACCTTAGAAAAAAACATCCAATTTTAATGTCTCCAAACATCAGACACAACGTGATCCTATTCCACAGATATAGGTACAGATTTTATACGAAGTGTATCTCAAGAGCTGCGACATTTTGAATTGCATGCAGGATTAAGCAATCTTTTTAGAAATCTAGATTTATCTAAATCTAAAGCCGAGTTACTTAGAATGCGACTGCAACAATGGAATTTTTAGAAGGAATCTCCTTCTAAATTTAAATAAAATATAATATTTAAAATAATAGAAAACATGTTTTGATTAAATGAAAAGACTGAGTGCGATATATTTGAAAATACACCGACTCTATTCAGATTTGGTCTTCTTCTAAATTATAAGATCAATTGGAATCTTTTTGTATTTTATGGCCTTAATCGTATTCATTTGAACATTCTGTTCATCGTCAAATATTATTTAATGTTGCAAAAAGGAAATAAAACACTAAGACGAATCCGGCAATTCAATTTGTTTATGACATTATAGCATCAAATAAACATTTATAAGAATGAAAGTGTCCCTATAGTATCTGAAATTAGTCTTAAAATAAATTTGTGTATTTATTCTCTCAAATTGTTTTTTATTTGACAGTTGAATATTTAATTTAATCGCTAAGACAATTAAATACTTTATTTAGGAGGTTGTTGTTTTTTGTAAGTAATTTCCTTCGAATTTTATATTATTATTTCAGACAAATTTTTTCTTCTACTGCATATTAAGAAAAGTATTGAACATTAGTTTAAAATATTCAATGAATTTAAATAACATAGTTCCTTGCACTTACACATATGAGAATTTACATTTAATTGTATAAGAAGGTAGTTAGTTACTCATAAATTTATTGTTTTTATTAAAATGGGATGAAAACATTAAGTAAAAACCAGTAGTTAAAAGAAAGTAAAAATATATTAAAAAATAAACGACTTACGGATTTTAAATTTAATGTGGGAGACGGAGTGGGTCTTCTTGTCTTATTCGCTCTCTTAAAATATAACAAGCTTTGCAAATAACGACGTCATAATTCTGTCTTCTCATCTTTTTCTAAGTATTAAGTTTAAACCTTTATAACTCGTTCAATTTCTAAGATTTGTCAAAATTGCTTTCACTCTTCGTGAAATTGTAACTTGAACTTATGATTAACTCCTTAAATAATACACCTCTAAAATAATAACTATACTCCTAAAATAATACACAAATACGCTAATGTAGTAACATTAGCTCGATTTGTATTAACAAAAAAGGAACATTACTAGTAGATGGTGGAAATTCGGTAATATTTATACATGTAGCATTATCCCATATATAAACCTCAATATGTCACAGAGAATAATCTCTATATGCCTTTTGTGTGTTGTTATTTTCGTATGTACTATATTTGCTAAAAAGACAAAAATAGATAAATTTGGTTAACACCTTTTTCTACATATTAAGACATTAGTTCTTTTGTCAACTTTTTTTTCGCAAATATAGTACATAAGAAAAAAAAATATTATAAATAGTTTTATACGTTGTAACTTGTGAAATTGTATTTTGTATTCAAATTAAAGTATACGAGTATGATGGGTGAATTATGACTTAGGGCTCTCTAAGCAGAAGACCACAGTTCCAGCTCTCAAATTACTGTTCCATCCAGATTGCTACACGAGTATTTACGTTTTGCATTTCTGCTTTATTTATCATCTATAATTAATAAGTATCATGTTCATATTTTACTTGTTTATATGACTTTGGTGACAAAGTACAATTTTTAAATTTATATCCATAAAAGCGATTTTAATAAACACGTTAACAATCATATCAATCGATATAAAATTTAAAATGACATTTGAAATCCATATTGAGAGACATCCTGAATTTCTTTCTGCATGAATAGTATTTTCACATGAAATTTCAGCAAATGGCTTGGAAAAGAAAATTTCATAAAATATATGACGAAATACATTTTCTTAATTTAAATAAATAAATTTTATTTGAAAACACTAAATCCTTACTTTCCACAATTGACAAACATGTTAATACCTTAATTTCGGTGACAGCCATTAAGGACTAAAATATGTATTTCATAAGAAAATAAAATTACCATTAAATACGGGAAAGCCTTAATGGAGTTTCCCTGAATCAGCAGCTTAATTAGAAAGTTGAATGAAGCAGCCGTCTTTATAAGTTCCCTCATTGCCAATTGAAGTTTCCCGAGAAGCTCTAATCATCTAGTTTATTTAAAAAGTTCAATTTCTCCTGTTGTTTTGTGTTTCTCTCGTCCTTCGCATCGAAATTTATCTAATTAAATTTCATATTGTCTTAAGGAAATTTTCTTTTGCGTCTTTTTTGTCTGGTTGTATTAACAATGTTTAAGCATTCGTCAGAGAATCCAGCAATCAACCAGCGATAATCTGGTCTATGTGCAGCGTTTACGAAGTAAAGTTAAATTTTAATTCAATCGATTTTGCTAATAAATTACATAATTTTTATTTATATAAACGAAATATTTTTTCGTATAAGGACTAAGTAAAATTAATGGTGAATAAAAATATGTGACAATAAAGAAGGATACGACAGAGTCATTATATTTTATTTAACATATGCATACATTAAACAAATCATATTCCAGTTATTAGTATAATCATAAACTTTTAAATTTAGGAAGGCGAGCCATCAAAAATGTTTGGATATGTTTTGCATATGTGAGTATGGTATTCTTGTCGATTATGTAGGATGTGATAAATGTAATCGTAATAAAACCGGCCAAGTGCGAGTTGGACTCGCGGATAAAGGTTCCGTGCCACCACATAATATTAAACTTACAAGTTTCGTGTTTTTCAGACACTGTGAAAAATAAAATTGTTGCTGCGATTGGTACTGAAAATATCCATTATCTTAAAAACTACACAACATATGTTATTCAAACCAATTTTCCTTGATAGTTTATTTTAAGTTTAACGAATTTAATTATTTTCAGAATTTTGCAAATGTTAGTTGAAGAGTTAGAGGGACACACACACTTTTTAGAAGTGCATATCTCACCAACTATTGACTCATTAAAAAAAATATTTTAGAACATCTACATAATTTTTTAAGACCTATCTATTCAATACGCCATACGCCTACGTCTACTGGATTTTTTTCATTTCTCAGTTACATGTATGGAGTGCAACCCCTAATATTATTTTTTTCATAATTCAATTTCCGATTTCATTGTATAGCAATTTATAGAAGCCACCTACCGTCTAAATTTCATCTATGTAGTGTAATAGTCTCCTAGTAAAATGGCTGTGACATACGGACAGACGAAGAGATGGACGACGGCCAAGGTAATATTATAAGGGTTCCGTTTTTTCAATTTGGCTATAGAACCTTAAATATGTAGAAAAAGGTGTGAACCAAATTTACCCCTACTTTATTCCTGTAAACTTTTTTTAATATTCGGAATTCACTTTCAAATTTTTTGAAGCTTCATGATCATATTTATTGACCACCAATCAGATGTATTTACTTCATTGTGAATGGATTACTATTGTAATTTTTTGTAAGCTACTAACAGGAATCCAAAAAATCACTTGCAGGAAATTTCATATATACTCAGGGAAATATTTCTTTAATCGGAAATAGATATTTGGTGAATACCACATTTTTGCCATTGTGGATATAATATGCGGTAGGATGAAACCAACCAATAATGCAAACGGCACGCATAATCTTAGTATGATATTGCTATAAGGTTATGAATAATAAAGCCCTGTTTTACGGTTTTGCTAAAAATGTTTTTTTTATTACTTATAGACACGCACTTAAAAAAGTAACTGCATTTCTTTTAAAATTAAATCTATTTTTAATTTTTTTAAAATGCAGTTACTACAAATTACGGTGTTAAATTTCGATATAAAACTAGGGATTTTGTAAATGGAAAGTTACTCAATGTGATTGTGACTAAAATTGGATACAAAGGCAATACGCGATTCGACCAAACACCTTATGGTAAAAAAGTTTCATCAAATTATTAATCTAAAAAAGGTGAGAAATCAACATCAGATCAATTATTCATGTCTGACCTAATTATTTTAATTACCTTTACAATGTACAATGTATACCTAATTAGTCTAACTATACTTTTCTTAATATGCGGTGGAACTAAAGTTTAGTCGAGAATAATAAAATATGATAATATGTGATTCAAATAATATTACATACAAAAAATTGCAACTCCCGAAAAAAGTATTTAATTGCCTTAGAAATTGATTTAAATATTCATCTATCAAATAATAAACCTCTGGAAGAAATAATCCCACACAATAAAATAAAAAGTCTAATCAAAAACCCTATTTACTATGTTTATTTTTGAATTCAAAAGAACAGAAAATTCTTAGATCATTGCCAATTGAAATATCCCTACGATATTCAAAAATTTTTATTATTATAGAATTTTTTTTATTTCAGATATTCAAAGATTATAAGAAAATATAATACATAAAGGTAAAAGCTCAATAACGATAAAAATAAAACCGAAATTTGTATTCATATTGGTTCACGTGATAATTCTCATTAAGTAAATTTACTTATGTCTATCAACAAACACCTTTTTAATGAACTTGCTTTCTTTAGTCTACATATGACACATTATAATTCAAAAGAGCATATCTGAAAGACTTTGTCGTAAATCTAAACCCAAATATGTATCTAGTCTGATTCACGAGATAATCCTATTTGAGTAGTTTATAACATGGACAAGTACTCTGCTACCTGCTAATAAATATTTCGGTCATAGACTTCTTTCGCTAAATTCTATATGTGCTCAGAACAAAGAAAACACGAAAGAAGTCATTGAGATTGGTTCTGTCCTCATCTTTATAAAAATTAAAGATAAAAAAGAAAAAAGACGAACTGAAAAGTGCCGTTTTTAAACTCATTTTTTTCCTGTTTCAGTTTTAACATTTTTCTTGTTGTTTTAATACTTTTGATATACTTTACAGTGATTGTAAAATAGAGCCTACGTCTCTACTTGCATGGAGAAATGGCACTTTATGAATAGATTGAATATACTTCCTCACGCCTAGCATAAATATATGGCAGCTGCTGAAGTTTTTTGGATGTGGGACTAAAGGGAGCAAAACAGAGCCGCGGTCCAAGTTAAGGCGTTGACTATATGGAAACACCCGAATATGGTAAAATAGTGCATGAGGAAGAAATAACTCTTCAAAAATTCGATCGGCAATGGAATATCATTGAAAATAGTATATTACTATGAATTTAAGGATCGAATTTGTCAACTAACTGGGTAAATGTACACATGTAGTACGTAATTTATGGCAACAGATGTGATTCGACTTGTGATACGGAATAATATCAGTAAACTAAGCACATTAATTGAAAATGGCAGTTCGCTATAATAACTTATTAACTATTTATAACTATTTATTTTGTAGGCGAGACCAGATGACTGACACACATTTAGAAGTATGTTTATGAATTGAGAGCTATGGGATAATAAAGATTTCGACTGTGGCATTGATATCTCACTTTAAAAATTGTTAAATTATTACCAACAATATAATGCATAAGGTCATCACATTACTTCCAATAACAACGGTAAATATAAATAAACAAACTTCAACGATAAATTTTATTTATATGACAGTTACTTTACTTGAACACCAGGAGACGAATAAACAAGCTATTAACTAAAACAAAGTAAATTGTTAACTCACTAGAACACGACGTCATTAATTATCTCGTTTTCACTAATAATTGAATAAACCACGCTCTTAAATAAGCACGGGCTCAGAAACGATAATAACTTTCTAAAAGCTCTTCATAATTTTATGTAGAGATGAATAATATGAAGACGCTATATTCGCTTCAATCTACGTAACAAACCAAACTCATGTGCACGTTCCTAAAATTAAATTTCGCATTTTAGGTAGAAGGTTAAGTTTAATTCTAGCATAATTGATATACAAATAAAATGTACGCTGTTGTCTTCGATAATTTGCTTCATTTCATTAAATTTAGAAATTTTAAGTTCATAAATACTGAAAATATTGATAAATAAAAACGAGTGGTCAGAATAGACAGAAAAAGAAAACGTTCGGGAAATAAAAAGTACTTTCAAGTTATTGACGAAATAATAAAAGACTGTTATTGTACTACTAATATTATATTACTAACATTAACATGTAATCAACTGCTAGGACAACGAAAGGGAGTGAAGATTTTAATTATGAAATAATGGAAGTGAAACATTATATATTTTCCAATTAATTAACAATGTGCACATATCCACACTCTCATCACGAAAAAAACTATTAACATAACAGTATTAATACAAGTAGTACCTGTATTTATAGTCACGGGTACGGCACTTCTTTGCAATAAGGACGAATAATGTAGAGTAAAGCCTGACGAAATTTTCATCAAAATCAATGCGTGAATTAATAAAAGTATACCAAAGTTACAATTTAATATTGAGTGAACTAATAAAAGTATACCAAAGTTACAATTTAATATTAAATCAATCAACCTTTTATTACGTTACAAGTATGAATGGACGATTATGCGCCAAGAATAACAAATTTATAATACCGAGGTTATCACAATAAAAGAATAAACTCTAGAATATGAGTTCTCAAACCATATAACCATAACAAAAACAATGAAATGACAATCATTATTCTGTGCAATATGCACGCAGCCTACCACAGACTTTCTAGTATATTTAAAAGGAATCAGTTTTTTTGGCCAAGTGTCCAAAACCTTTATTCTGATTTTAAGCAAAAACAAAAAGTACTAACTATGGACTAACATGAATATCCTACCATTTGCCGGATTCCGATCTGACTAGTTTTTGCAAAAAAGAGTTAAACATTTCAACTTAAGGCGGAACGGTTTTCCGAGCTTTGATGTCCGTTCCGCCCTTCTGTTTCGTCATTGTCTTACCATTTTTTGTTTTTTTTTGCTAGGCTAAGCATTATCAAATAAAAAGTTTCTAGGCAATTGGATGCTCTCTTCTCTTTCTTCACTTCTATATTCTTTATTGGCCGTACGTAGAAACATGCATACCAATACAAACACACACAGGCTAAGATACTATTAATTCGTGCTTATTCCTAGCATTTGCTTTCCAAGTATCCTTCTGTCCTTACTTTTATTAAATCCCTCTCTAAAGCTAAAGCTATACATTCTTCATTTTAGTATAAGTGAAAATTGGTTACGATTAAATAATATATTTCAAGCATGTAACTTCTTCATTTTCAACCTTTATTTGACTTTTGTAAATAGTTTAGTTGAAAATAGAAATAACATATGTGTGTGGCTACATTCCACCTGTGAACAAATTTTACGTATCATATTCATCATATGATCGGCGAAAAATGTACACTTTGACTAAACTATTAGAAGTAGAAATATTCTTCGGAAAAGGTAACCTATATGGTTAACAAATACTGGAGAAAGTGACATTTGCGGAAGGCGCGAATGTTCCTAAAATGAAATTGAAATGGCTACTATATGAAGAACAAAACTGAATATGCAGGAAATATGAATCGTGTGTATACCAAAAACTTTATTCCCAAATGCCGTGATTTTAGCTGTTTTAAAGCTGCTAGGATTTATAAATCAATACAATAGCGTATGTTGTAATAAAATCAAAAATTGAAGTAGATTACTTAGTTTTACGTAAACGCTACTTTTTATAGTACGTTGTAATTCATCCAGAAATTACAGGTTTCCTTTGCATAACCCAAAGTGAATATTTATTTCAATAAAAAGGATAATATTAAGAAATAAGAATTGAAAAACTTTTTCTCCCTTTCTCTCTATTTTAACACTTTAAAATATTCTCATGTGTTAATTCAATTTAATATAATTCAAATCAGCAGTACTAAATTGCACGGCATCTTGGTATGTATTAATTAACCAGCTATGATCGCTGCCTCGCTCGCGTGTGAACCTTCAGAAATTAATATTGAATTAAGTGTAAAATGAATACCTATCTATTATAATAATTACAAGAGTTAACGTTAGTTGTTCTTACGTTATACGGGAACAAACAAATATGATCATAGACAAACGGACGAAAATTCCCAAAAATAACATTTTTATGTTCTATTACTTTTGTTATGGTTCTCTAAATACTTTATTCGCAAATACCTTTAACGTATAGACACGTCAATTCTACAGTTACACTTTATGTATTACAATAAAGTAAGGGGCAATACAACCTAATTAATACTAAACCTAGTAAAGATACTAAACTACAAATGTCGATATTTGCAGACAGATTCAAATTTGATATAAACTGAGGAAACAAAATAAGCTTATATAAAAAACATACATCAAAAAATGTTGCGGAAGGTGACAAATAACGATTGAGTTATGCTCCTGCTTGCTTTCGGATTACGTACTTTAACATCTACCCCTTCCGCACCATTCCACACTTCAAGTGGGGCAATCCACATTTTATCAATACATGTCAGGGTGAAAAATTCTTTTGTACGATTTAAAAGACACGTTACGTTATCTATTGATGTACAGACACCTACTTGTTTGTTACCTGGCAAAAAATTGTGTTATTAATACGCGTCGAGTAACAAAGTAATTCTTTGTTGTTGTACTAATTTAATTTAAATGAACTGTTGAAAATATTAAATTTACATATTTTCTGAACCGATTAAATAGAAACTAGATAGATTCCAATGGAATAAAAACTAAATATTACATCAATCGGTGAATAGTTCTACGTGATGCGACAGGAAGATAACAAAAATACTAAGCTCCGACTTATGAAAAGTCTGTCCTCCCAATCTTTCAAAAAGAAAATATTTTTGTTTTAGTATTGTTAAAATTCTTAATCGATATAAATACAATATTTAAAAATGTTAACAAATATCAAATCGATATAAAACATTGGTAGATAAGTTTATTTTATGGTGAGAGATGGTAATATAACCATTTTACAAAGTATATATTCTAATAAGAACAATTCGTAATGAAAACATTAGGTGGATACAAATCTCAATTGTAAAAAAAAGTTTAATCCTCGCTCGACTAGAGGGCTGACAATCTTATTATAATTATGGTTTTATTAATAATTTTTTTAGTATTAACTAATTTTAGAAATTCGCAGCATTTCTCCATGAAACTTTTTACGTAAGTGATCTGTGATTGCAATAACACTTTTATCACCATAGGTTATGTAGTTCTCAAGAAATTGGATGAATCTTTATAAATATGTATATTAATAACTCTGAAATATATGTCAAAAAAAACTTTATTTCTTTAATTGAAATAAATTTTTTAATTTGTAATTGCACTGGATATTATAAAACAATTTAAATTGGTTCAAGATGAAAATTTTAAAATCACTTAAAAACGAGAAGAAGTAGAAATACAAGAAGAAATAGATCCTATGGGTAAGCATGATGATAAAAACAATACTTCTAAAGAAGTGAAAAATAAAACAAATCCATATTCAATAAATTTTAATGAACACATAAAGGAAGAAGATTTCAAAATTAATATGAGTAACTTAAATATTCAACAAAAATCAGCAATATACAAAATAATTGACACTTACAAATCAATCTTTGCAAAAGACAAATATGACATCGGCACGGTCAAAGAATATGAAGCACGTATTCATCTACTCATAGACAAATATTATAGTATAAAGCCTTATAGATGTTCGGTTGCAGACAAAAAAGAAATATAAGACCAAATAGCAAAGTTAATTGACAAAAATTTTATAGAGGAATCTTATAGTCCATTTGCCGCACCGGTAAATTTGGCTTTCAAAAAAGAAAACAACAAAGGGTCAAGCAATTTAGCATTCCGATCAATCCCGCTACGAATTGAAGGTAGGAAGAAAACTGCCTTTATAACACAGGAAGGACATTATCAATGGACATGTTTACCTTTTGGTTTGAAGACATCACCAGCTATTTTTCAAAAGATACTAGGTAACATTTTAAGAAAGTACAAGCTTACAGGTTTTGCAGTAAACTACATAAATTATATACTTGTATTCTCTAAGACTTTTTTTGAGTATATTAACCATTTAAAACAATTGTTAGAAGCTATAAAAAGTAGGATTTTAGACTAAAGTTTACAAAATGTATATGTGCTTCAGATTCAGGGAAATACCTCGGTTATATAGTACAGGATAATATAGTACGGCCAGTACGAAATAATTTAGCTTCAATAAAAGATCATGAATGTAAGATTTGACTTCTATCATTTTAAATTTGACTTCTATCCTGAGTATATACCAAAAAGTGCAGTAATTTTATATTAATAATTATATAAAAAAAAACAAAAATGTATTTGATCTCCAGATTGTCAAAAATCTTTTAAAGACATTAAATATTATTGTGCTCATACCCAATCTTAGAAATATTTGATCAGAATTTCCCAATAAATATTCATACAGATGCACCTTTGGAAGATATTGGGGCGGTATTAAAGCAAATTAAGCCAAATGAAAAAGAAAAGCCAGTGGCATATTTTTAAAAAAAATGAAATCAAATCCAAAAGAAAAAAAGGTAATTTATTTAGAATGTTTAGCTATTAAAGAAGCAATAAGATACTGGTAATACTGGCTAATAGGTAAGTCGTTTACAATATATTCAGACCATAAACTTTTTGAAAATTTAAATATTAAGTCTAGGACAGATGATGAGTTAGGAGATTTAACATATTACTTATCACAGTATCATTTTAAAATAAAATACACTTCGGGAAGAGAAAATATAGAAACAGATTATTTAAGCAGAAACCCAGTATTGGAAGCAGATGACATAGATGAACAGTTAAAAATTGTTAACGTGATAAAATTGTATGATATTATTACAAATCAAGAAAAGAATGCAGATATATAAAATAATAAATCAAAATTACTATCAAGACATAATATTTACTATAAAAAAGTTTGGAAAACGTGAAAGAATTATTTTATTGGAAGGCTTCAGTAAAAACTAATTAAAGATAAACAACAAAAAATTTAACAAGAAATATTAAAAGACATTGTAAAAGTTGTGAGATATGTATAAAAAACAAAACGAAAGGACAAGATAAGTATAGTCTAAAGTCACAGTTAGTTCTTGCCACAAAACCTTTTGAAATAGTCGCAATAGACCCGGTTGAAGGTTTGGAGGTCCACGATCAATAAAAAGATATTTACACCTTTTAGTAGACCACTTTACACGATATGCTTACATTCTTACCTCAAAACACAAAGTGCTAATGATTTTGTTAAACTTGTTAAAATTAATACTTCCTACTGATCAATACCCGGGAATTAACTAAAAATATTTTATATAAAATACTTTTATATTTTATTTAAAAAATCTATACCAATGATATTTACTACAGTAATTACCACGTTTTTTAACGGCTTAAATGAAAGACTGAATCAAAACCTCGTAAACAAATTAGATGTAAAATAAACGAAAAAACTAATAAAATGTCATGGAGAACAGTTGCTCATAACTGCGTAGTATATATATATATATATATATATATATATATATAATTACATTTATATTTATATAGAACACACAGTTACTGGCTTTGCACGAAAATATATGTTAGAGGGTACAGATGGTATTTTTTTTCCAACTGAACTAAAAGAAGATAAATCAGAAGTTGAATGGGTCAGAGATAGGAAAATAGCATTTGAAAATTCAATGAAATCACATAAGTACAATAAATAAATATTTGATAAAAATAGAACTCAATTAAATTTAAATACAGAAGTTATGATATATGTAGAGAATGGGGACAAAATAAACAGAAATAAATTAGATGAGCTGAAGATTGGTCCATTTAAAATAGTATCAAATTAAATTTATAGAATTGATACAGGTCATAAGAAGTTAGAGTCGAATCTCTTCCACATCTCAAAACTCATACCAATACGTACATTAAAAAAACTCAAATAAGACTGAGAGAAAATGTAATTCAGTTTAAAATTATATTGTAAAATTTAGATTTAACATTAATTACTTTCGTGTAAAGGTGAAAATTGTGGAGAAAATTTTCTTCCCTGGGGAGGGAGATGTAAAGAAACTATATTTCTTTAATCGGTACAGCGCTCTCCTGTCGGTGAACAGTGACCATGTACTTATGTACTTCATAGATGGCGCTGTGATTAATGGCGGCTAACTCGGTCAGCAAAGCAGATAATTTTTAGTTGACAGAACTCACGATTCTTATTTAGATTGTTTGGTTATATTAAAAGAATAGTATAAAAAGGTATTGACAACTTAAATAATAAACTTTAAATGTCGTTTCTTTGTTTTCAGGTAGTATAGTACTATTTAAGTTAAACTGTGTAATTATTATTGTGTGTATGTAAGTACTAAAATAAACAAATTTTGTTTGCAGAGCAACGCAATTGTTTAATTTTTTAATTCCTAAGAAATTGTCTTATTTCACTTCCGTTAAAATTATCAACGTGCTTCATAGTATCTTGTCATTTAAAAACGAATTTAAACTATTCCTGAATTTTACGCGAGCAAAACCGCAGATGAAAAGATAGCACATGTAATTATTAGAAACACATGCGCAATAATATTTCTACAAATGCAAACAATTAATGTGAATTGCGAATACCTATATGTATTAGTAATATAATATCTATATGTATTGATGCTTCAAATTCGTCAAATCTATCAAGTACGAGTAGAACTTGCTTAGAAGTTTTCTTTCACATTTGGGCAGTTAAAACATTTAAGGGTAAATAATATTTCTGTTAAACTATTTAAAATTGTAATTTTTGCAACGTAAATATATACCTACAATATCTCAAAATTGTATGAAGTTTCTATGAACTCTTTACAGATCCAACTACATGCCATAATTTCGTCGAATATTACTCGTAAATTAGTGTAGCTAATTGTGATAATCTTCATTTTAATTTCTTTATGTATACTACTGTTGTGAATAATTCTCAGATATTCGAAAATAGTAATTTAGCTCGTAGAGAGATGAAGACACATAACTCAAACAAAATGAGCACTTTAAATCCTAATGTTTTAGAAACGGATTACCTTATGGAAAAAATTTCCATGACGTATTCCCAATATTTTTGGAAGACCTTATTCAGCGATACCCGATTATTTTAACGTTTTTCTCGTAAATGTAAATGAAGAACACTTCTTATTTTAACCAAATAGATTACGCGAAAGGTGAATTTAAATTTGAAATGAAATTTTCATGACAAATCGGCCGTGATACAAACATAATCTCGCAAGTACTTACCTCAATCAGCGGTTTATCTGACTTAATCCCTCTACAATGTGCTATTTAAAATTAAACGTGAAGAAGATATGTTACCTGCGATATATATTTTTATGTAATGAAAATTTATTTGTAAAAACTGAATTGAAATAATAGAATTGAAGAGTGGTGTAGAATATAATTCATTAATCAAAAGCTAACTTAATTAAAAAGCAATGTAATATTAATGTTCGTTAACTTATTAATTAATTAAATTTAAAATTTTCTTTGAAAAGATAATTAAATTTACTAATTTATTTAGAAAAACTGGTTTAAAAATTGATAATAACAGTTGGAGAAAAAATAGACAACGTATTAACGAATGCGGACAAAATTTCACATTCCACTTACGGCAACTTTTATATTTTGATTATAATGAAACAGCGACTCGTCCTGACCTCGCATAGGTGCAATTAAATTATTTGATTAAGGTTTTCAAACATACATTTCTTATTTCTTTAAGGTAGTCTTGCACTTTATTTTACTTTACAATTGTATAATAATGTCCAGCGATATGATGCGCTTGTGATGTACCCACATCAAGGGTCCCAGTTTCCCCTTCCTCCTTCTTTTCCCATTCTCATACGCGAATACGCGCACCGAACGAAATCAAAATCGTTTTTCTACTTTTCTTTACTTTAAAAAACTTTTCTTTACTTTAAAAATATCTCAAAATTGTGGGTCTTTTATTAGCCTTCCTTGACTACCACATATCCAACTGATTTACTTTTGTTACCGTAAAAAATATTCAATTTGCTTTCTTTTCATTCATTTCTTTTTTTGTCGATTATTTAATGCTTTTACGTTTTTGGGATTCAGGTTTAAAGTTAATTATCTATGTTTTAAAGAAAACTCCTTAAAAATGAAATATCTGGTCATATTCGTTAAATGCGATGATTTCTCTGGTTCGACTACGCTGGTAATAATTTATATTGGTATCTTCTCGTTTTTGTGTTTTAATGTGTTGTATAGTTTATAGAATAATTATCTGATATGAAGCTGTTAAATAACACAGTAATGATTCAACATTAATCCTCATAAAATGTTATATCGTTATGTAGTATAACAGTTCAGAATGCTTAAATAAAAGTTCAAAATTAATGATTTAAGCCAATCATCGATCGTAATAATTTTGTTTTTTTTATTTTCAAACGTTATAACATATTTTGTAAAACATTATCCTAACTAAAATTATAAATGCAAAAATATTTTTGTTTGTTTGCTTGTTACTTAGTAACTCTTATGCAACAACAAGTCACTACTGAATTTGTGAAGCATTTAATTCGTGTGATGAAGTAACGCATAAGCTAATACCCGTGGCTTTCCCTCACGTAGAATATTAATACGCGGAAAGTGTAGTATAGTATAGCCCAAACGTCTGAACAATTTATTACATATTCGACTCAATCTTTTTAACCCAAAAAGTGTCATAAATTTTACAGCATGTAACTTGGTATTTTTTCACTAACTTAGAATATTAATACCCCGAAAAGGGTGTGTAAATGTTTGTTATCGGATCTCGCCCAAAAGGCTGAATAGATTTATATATAGTCGACTCAATCTTTCTACCCCAAAATGTGTGATAATTTTTAGCATGTAACTTGGTATTTTTTATGAGAAAGTTTACTACTTCTAGGTGTCAATAGATGTTGCAATGTGAATATTAAATCTATTGTTTATGCATCTCGACAGACCAAAATTTGTTGGTAAACACCACCTCTTAATCGAAAATCTATGGTGGCAAAATGCAGGCAAAGATTAATTTGTATTTAAATGAGACATTTTCAACAGTTCTGAATGATTGTGAAACAAGGTATTTCTTATGACTTATAATAAGTTTAGATTGAACTAAAAAACATCAATCCTTAAATAATATTTTAGATTTCTGAGTCTAAATTTCTAATAAGCAAGCTATCCAAGTACAAGGATTTACCCTCCTTTCTGATAAATATCCGCTGACGTGCCTTTATAATGGCGTCTATTTAGATCATGCATATTTATGGTTTTTAAAGGCCATTTTAAATTAATATTAAAAATGTTATTAAGAGTGTGTTGTCACAAAACACGCCTAAAATAACGGGTATAACAATAGATCAAGTGCGATGCCAGGTTATGTAACATACAGAGGAAATATAGATGCTTTGCGTCACAACCGAATATTTATCAGATCAAATATACATTTACGTTTACGACGCTATAACGCAAACAAAGCGAATTCGGCGGCATGATATTAACGATGTGTTCCCACCAACACGGTTACGTCATCTATTTTAATACCGATGGGTGGAGTGCCTACGAATTTCGGTAAAAGAAAAATGTGATAGATACATTTGAATCATTTGTGTTTTTATAGGATAGTTTTCAGGTGTTCTCCAGCCAATCTCTTTAAAAATCTAAAGCGGCCAAAAGTGAGAGGGAAAAACAGAGGCAAAATTTAAATTATTCAAGCCAGTAATAACAAAATCTACTCTATGAAAATGGCGGTCAGGGCGGATGGATTATTTTCATTAAAATAACAAAAGGGTGGATCATTGTATATCAATGTATTAATTTATGTAATAAGTAATTACTTAAATTTTGTTGTCATTTCCTGCTAAGGATGGAAAATGTTATAAATGATCATTGAGGAGACTACGGGCGAAATTAACGATATTTGGCTCATTAACTAACTAATTGACAGTGATTGGCATATTCCGACAATATATATCTGTTATTGAGAATTAAGTAGTGGTAATGCTCGTGTCGTGTCTAAAACTTCCGACTTATTATAGAGCCACAGGAAAATGATTTTGAAGAGCATAATGCTCTTCAATTAAAACCATTACAACCATTATTTCAATTAAAACCATTACATCTCAAAAAACGAATCAATCTTAAAAAGATCTGTTTGTTGGTCAGGTCTTTCTTTTTCGGAATTATCTGGAATTTGAAAGTTATTTTCTCCATTGATTTTCTTCAATAGTAACATATTAAATGCTATTCTCAATTCTTAGACAATATTGATCAACAATTTAGTAATATCCTGATCCTAGATAGTAAAATCATATTTAACACTGATATTAGAATAGGAACTTTCTTAATTTGGTCTCCACTTTTATCACTTGTTTAGACGATTAAAAGGGTTTTTGGAAGGACGCGTTTTAGCAACGACGTTAAAACTTATGTTTCAGACTATTCTATATTCTAATTGTACCTGACCTTGGCTTTAATTTTTTTTCAATATGATATTGGATGGATTAGTAGACTGTTGTTAAAATTGTGTGGTTACATCGAAAAATAGGTTGCAAGCATTGTATTTTTATTATTCAATAAATAAATAATTAAGTGCTTACATTTAATAATTTGCATGTGTTTGCTACACATATTTGGCCATATCAATAAATAAATAATTAAGTACTTACATTTAATAATTTGCATGTGTTTGCTACACATATTTGGCCATATCATTTTTATCTATTTTTTTAATACTTTGAAGATTTCGCTCTTACTTTAGTATCTGAATATGTAAATAGTTATATTAATTTTAAAAAAATATTATATTGTGATATAATTATCTCAATGCGAACTTTTATTTAAACAATAAAAGGATGGCATTAAAGAAAAGGATAGCATTAAAGAAAACTATTTTTTATCACAATGACATTATTCAATTGCCAGGAAAATAGTATAATGGATTAAATATTGATAAGAAAGCTCCCGAAACGGCAAAATAAAATCGAAAAAGTTAACTTTCCTCCACTGCGTCCGGAGAGATTCATATTACAAGTTTAATTTTTAATTAAGTTTTATTTCAGTATACGCACATGCAGTATTACTTTTGTAAAGATTATCTTTTTACCTCTTAGTGTATTTTTATATTTCAAGTTTTTTTTTCAAAATGTTGTTAGGTATTTAGTCATATTATTTTAGTGACCATATCTGTATTAATTTAACGATATTTTTCATGAATTTCATAACTGTATTATATTCTATTTCGATAAGAATGAAGGTGGACTGATTTCCATGAAATATCCTAAATTTAATTTGCAGTTAGTGACGCCAGTACAAAACTCATTTGATTAGTTCTTTTTTTTTTAATATTATCTTATTTTTATAACTAGGCTTGCACAACTGGTTAAATAAAGAGAGAAAGAAACCGAAGGATTTTTGGATAATAATAATTTCTAAATAATAATAATTATTATTATTATGTCATAATGCTTAAAATATAATGGAAGACAGACAATCGTTGATTATTTCAAAAGCATTTACTACGCCAAAAGAATAAGACTCGGTGAAAATAAAACCAAAACCATCTGCATTACAATAAAATTTTGTGGGCAATATAGTCAATAACGATTGTTTAATTAAATAAAAGTTATAACATTGAAAATGAAGTTCTCATCAATATTCTGAAATATATTTTAATTTAGAAGTATTGTTATTTTATTATTAGATTAAATAATTTTTTTATTTGAACAGTTTTTTTCCTTGGGAAAAATTGTTTTCGTTACTTAGAGGATGTTAGAAAAAGATCAATAATTGATTGCTTTTTCATAACTTTTCTTTCTAAATATTTATGTACGAGAATATCCTAAGAACTAAAAATCATCGTGGAATGAGTATATATTTCAAGTTCAATATACAATGAAAAAGTTTAATTATATATTAAATATGCAATTTATTTAAGACTGCTGCAGAAATACGACATGGCTTTATAAGGAACTATATAGAAACTACAAAACGTGTATAGAAAATTTCGGGTTTAAGTACCAATGATGAGGGATACTAGCTGTGTTTAATGTTAATGTCAGAAAATCTAAGTGTGCTATAAAACTAGCAATTATTTCTTGGAGCTAGCAGTGATATTATAAGTTCCTAGTAGATTTCAGTTAATCTTTTCTTGAAATCTATGCCATCAGATATAGCTGTCCGTGTCTTTTCTTTAATGTTGACTTCCTCCTTCAAGATGACGTACAATTAACTTGAACAAACACTGTGTGGGCGGGGTGGATGTTTTTGAAATTTCGTTATTTGAGGTGGACACATGCTGCAAACGCTTTTAAAGGTTGCCCATTAACTTCATAATTTTTAAATAATTGCATTATTAAAATATGTAGTACACGTCATGAATGCATGCATGTTTATTGACTCTTGAGTACGCCATATACAACTGCCCATGGGAAATGCACGGAGATAGAAGGTTTATTCCACTCACTTTCAATGATTGGTCTTGCTATTTAGTAATCGTCATTGTAAATGCAAGGCAAAAACTGGACGAGCTCAGCTTGAAACGGCAAGTCAGTTGGAGTCAGTGGTATTTATGTAATAAGAATATCCTCGCCTTTGAACTTTTCTATAATTATCATTGTTTCAATCACGTTGCTCATCAGCTTCTTAACAGCGAGTTTTATTACATTGTATAGTTTTGGTTGGTTTAGATTGCGTAACATCATTATCAATTGGATAATTGACGTCTTCTTCTGGATCAGTAAAGAAATCGATCGTCTTGGTTGAATGCAATTAGGTAGCGATTTTACTTTGAAGTTTTATGTTCAAATAGTCTGTTGTTATGTTTTGTTGCCAAAATGGCTTGTTCGCTCAACCAAAAATAGGTTTTTATAATTTGCACTAATATTCGGGAATACCTTCGTGTTCAATTCTTCTTTCCACGGTGTTAATTGACAAAAATTAGGTGAAAATGAAATCAGGCGTTCAGGTCTATCTGAATTTTTCAAAATATTACCCCCTTAAAATATGAACAGATTGGTGGCATTAAATTTGGAAGAAAATATCTTAATTCCTGATTTCTGCTTACTCGTATGTTATCGTAAAATTAAGTGATTTACTTAGACGCAAATTTAGACATTATTAAGAAAAAATTAAATATAATCTTTATTTTTTCCAAAACTCTTACAGTTTATTATAGTCTGAAAATTATAACATATTGTGCATTTTTGGGTCGTTTGAAAAGGACTGAACTTTTCATTGGAAAATCTTGGATATGATAAATTGATTTTTGATCATTTAAATAATTGTTAAAGTGTATTTTTAGTAAAGTTGAAAATCTTGTTTCACAAATTCGACTAAGACATTTTTAACTGTATCAGTATAAATAAAAATAAATATAAATTTAGGAACAAGTTTTTTTTAATTGAATTTTTAGTCCGCAAAGATAGAAAATATATAAAAAAACTGAAAACGTACTTATTACTTCTTTTATATATTAAATTATATAGCATCCGTAGAAACAATAGATTTGTCTATACTCGTATGATGATGATAATAAGTTACAAGCCAAGAAGTATCAGACACATATACATTCAAGCCAAGTCAGTATCAGATTTTAATAATGCTGTTAATTTATTAATTTGAAAACTCTCCAAACGATAAAGTGCCCGTTATGTTGATTAGTCCGAGATACCCGATGAAGACTTGATTGAGGTCTACAGGGAGTATTAGGTACTCAGTTGAAGGTTTCTAGTTATATCATGTGGTCGGATATATGGAAATAATGTTACTGGGTTGAGTAAACTTTGAAACCTCAAAAGTCAGAATAAATTATAAAACTTTCTTATAATTCACTAATGATTGAATTCGTTTTACAAACGTTATGCATATGCAGATATATACTTTAGCCAATATATACAGGAGTAAATATTAATTTTTATAGAAGAGGAGCAAATTTAGGCAGATATAAGTACCTAACCGTTTAAATTATGAATTAAGAATTTGATACATTTCCATTCAGATGGTAATATCGTAGAATAAATACGCTAAAATAGGTGGGAAATTATGTATCTAGTCAACACGGCTGCAAGGGTACACTGGAATAGATACAAGGAGATAATGTGCTGGAATTAGCAACAATGGTTACGTCTTATGATCAATGCGGCACAACTTTGTAACTTCGCGGAAGAAATTTTAGGGCGTATGTGCCGTTTGCGCTACAACAACGCTCTATCTTTTTCGCAGATCTTTTGTGCCGGGATACAATTTTATTCATTATTAAATAACTATGCATGCATGTGCGTCGTGATATAATTAAGGAACTAATACTTGATGTGAACGACGTTAAAATTTCAGCAATCGAAACAGTAATATATATTGTTCTAACTTGATCTCACTGTGCGTGAAAATTTATCCAAGCTTAGTAAAAAAAAATTGCAAAGTATCCCTCTTCGTACCCTCGTCGAATTAAGAGCATGTGAAGGTTGATACGAAGTTCACAAAAACTAAAACTGCTGTAAAAGATGCGAATGAGGATATTCAATGTTTGAGGATAATCCGCATAATTTAAAAGGCGTTTATGTTGCACACATTTCTTACCATATGTAAATTACATCGCGGTAAATTTCGATAGATTGGCAATCAATAATACTTTTGTGAAAACTCCGTTAGCTTTACATTAAGTAAACGATAATTAATGAAACACCAATTGCTATTTTTTTTAAATAATATTAATTAATATTTCATAATATAAAAAAAAATTGCGGCATTAAAAGTTTTACTTTTTTGGCATAATACAAGAATAACTTTATTTAGCACGCAAATAATTACACGTGTATATAAAGAACCGTTAAATTTACTACAACAATCTACATAAAGTTTAATTTATAATGAAATGAATATAATGAAAATTTATACTATTTTATTGATGTTATTAAAAGTATTTAATAAATGATAAAGTAATAATTTATAATTTATAATGAAAATAAATTCATGTCGAAATTTAACTTCAATTAGAGAAATACACTTAAAATGTATTTTATAAAGCTTATAAGCACTATTTATATCACGAATATTAACAAATAAACGTTTATTATATGGACAGTTACTAAAAATAATATTCAAAAACATAGATATAATTTAGATTTGTATAAATATAAAATACTTCTTGTGTATATGTCTCAAAATCTATCATGAATATGATATTAGTCACTACACGCATGTATGATGTTTTCTGAGCAATTTCACCCTATCGATTTTTGTTGCATCACCTGTCGATATTTGTTATTTCGTGCGTGCGCATGCGCGCATCCTAAAATTTCCTTCTCATTTTGTTCCGTGCCTAAAGAGGCATAACTTCAATAATGGGAATAAAACCAATACAACAGAGAACATCCTAAAAAAAATAAGTTCCTCTGAGTCAAACGAGCAAATATTGATCAAATATGCTATTCACGTTAATAACATCGAATACACTACATATTCCTAACATTTGTATGTCTTAAGTCACCAACATTACTCGTTAACGCAATATTGACGGTTAAATTTTAGACTCGGAAGAAATGAGGAAATTAATTTAAATTGTTAGCGGGAGGCTGTCAAGCGTTATATTGATTAGATCTTTCTTAACGTATTAGGTAATTTGTCAGATTTTCCAAAACTGAAAGTATTAGTAGTAGTAGTAAAACATATTTTTTTCACTACATCGATATTCAACAAGCAATTCCTCAAGTTTCCTACGCTCATAGCAACACGACAGTATCTGTGAAAACTTCGGATTATTTTTGGCAAGCGTAAGATTAAATAAAAAAAATTCTACTCAAAAGTTGTATTAAATAAGAATTAACCCCTGAAACGAAGCCGTCTCCGACATAGCTGAAAGCAGATTTTGAAGAATTACAATTGTTGTTAAATTAGTTGTGTCTTATTAAAAAGGCTTTGTTGGTCACATTTTTATTTTCTTATTTTGTCACAGAACTCGCGTTATTATCATTCTTTATTTTCACGACAAATGAAAATTAAGATATTCTAATATGTACTAAATGTTACGTCTGACAGGCCATTAAATTATTTATGGAGCTCCCGCGATTTTCCTACGCGGCAAATCTAGATCAATGGGTTTATTAAACTGGTTCATAATATTGGAGTGTAAAGATCCGAAATCTATAAAAACCATTATTCTCAGTACAAATAGCAGAAAGTTAGTATAATTGCCATTATATACATAACTTAATTGATATGTACAGTTTGTGGTAAAAAAAAATAAATCACACATTCCCTCCGGGATTCCGATATTTGCAGTCATTAAAACGAAAACTTTATAGTGTATTTATAAATTGTATTTTGTAATATTATTCCACTGAAATATAAAATTGTAGCCTTAATTTTTTTACCATTATTTTACTATGATGAAAAAGGATAGTGAAGGCACAACATTGTTTTTAATATATGGAGTACAATGTCATAAATAACTTACACAATTTAACTTTTAACAGATAGAATATTGAGATGTAAGAATTACTCAAAGTGAATAACAAGAAATGGTTTAAATTGTATCTACAAGATAACGACATAAGAGTTTAAAGTCATATAGTTGTTATATTTTTGTTAAATAAATTTGACTATTTACAATTATATTTCGAACATATCAATTGTATCAGAAAATATCAGATTTTATTTTATAAAGTCAATGAAATACACCAACAGGTTCGTCGGCGTTGGCGCCTTCAAACATAATACAAAGTCGGATGCAGTGATCAGAAGTTGAGAATATTTTACGATCATTAAAGAACCTATTTTCATTTTCGTACAATATACTCGTATAAAAACAAAAAAAATTGTAATTTTAAGAAAGTTGTAAAAAAACAGGTAACAATTTCTGAAATTAATTTGTACTTTTTCTCATGCTCAATTACTGCGTTCGAGTGACTAAAAATTAGCCAACTCCTTCGTTAAATGCTCTGTTAAATGTAATTTGGGTTACTTATTGAATGACACCGTTTAGCTAAGGGACTAAGCTATTAATTGAATGTCTAATTAAAATTGATGGCTATACACATAGCTACAAAAATACTTATGTGTGTGTATACACATATACATACATACATACGCACACACACGAACATATATATATATGTATATATATATATATATATATATACATATATATATATATATATATAACATATTTTATGTCTTTTAGTCTGCCCAAATAACCGTATTGGACATTTTTTGAGATGGAAAACGTGTAATGTATATTTCGAATATTCTGTCGTAATTTAGCCTTATACTCGACGTGATGGAAGTGAAAAAAAGATGTTTACTGCCCCATAACTTCGTGATATTTTAACAAATTTACACGAAATTTACAATCTGCATGGCATATGAATAGATTATAGTATGGATTAACACCTTTATTCCGAAATCTAAAGTAGTTTCTAAGGAATAACGTACATCTTTTATGATGTTCATTAAGTTGCTCTTTTGTCGCGTAGTATTTCTGTAAGGAAAATTCTGTAAACTGAATTTAACAATGTTCACTAACACCGTGTGACGCGATTTCCCAAATTCGAGCATAGTTTCCTTTAGTATGCAAACATTTTTCCTTTTATAATTTTATCACGATGTTCCGACTAAATACAAAACGATTGAGAAAAATATAAAACAAAGATAATTTATAATCTGGTTTCACACGTAAGCTACATCATTGTATTTCACGCGAACAAAGTCGCGGGTAGTAACTAGTTTTGCGTAAATATGTTAATATTAAATGAAAAACATTGATTTATTTTCAAAGTTCGAAATTTAAAAAAAATTGGTTTTTCTGTTATTCTTAGCTATGATGATTCTACCGCAGAATGTACTGAAAATAGTTCACTTGCTTGAAAAATATTAACAGAAATACTGGTTTAGAACAAAGAACCATCACTGTACTAATTCATTACGTGTAGAAACGTTGAAATATTTGCTCACATGAGTCAAATCTACAGTATAATCCATAATGACTTTTGTGGATGATCTATTTTTATAATAGATTATAAAAATCTAAAATTGTTTACAACAAAAGATGTAATATGCTGATTATATCTTTAAGATCCAGAGGCAATCAAAAATTAATTTACATAATGCTTGGGTGGAAGAGGTATACCATTAAATTAATTAATTGGAAATTTATAAATTGATACTTCGTGGCGTTATTTCAAAATTAAATGAAATGTTTCTAGAAAAAGGTTACAAAATATCGGCATTAGGTTTCAATCTAGTTTCACTGTTTCCTTTGAAACTACGAGTATTTATTAAATGTTTGTTATATAATTTTTGGAAAACAGCCACAGTCTCATTTATAATCATAAAATATATAACCCACAATTAGTCTTTAATCGAAGGAAAAACTATTATTATCTATTTTTGGGCTTCGTTTAAATCGTAAATTATTCATTTAGCCCAAAGGTTTCTACCAGATTAATTATGGCGTAGTATTTTTTGTACTTTACACACACCAATACATTATTGTTTTTACTATCGTATTATATATATATATATATATATATATATATATATATATATATATATATATATATATTTAAATATATATATATATATATATATATATATATATATATATATATATATATATGTATATGTTTATGCACATATACACAATCTTAATCTTTTGTACCTGTGTGTATATAACGGTGTAACTAAAATATTGGAGATACGTTTAAGACGGAGATTGAGTTCTTACATTGAGTACATGTAATTAATAGAGAGCGGGAAGCCGTCCCTTCCGTCCAAAGAGGTGCCAAGTGTGCTGGCCTCGACCACGCTCTGTTCAAAGGGAAAATGGGTGATTTAATTACGTCCTTTGCACAAAGGTAAATTCGAATTTAAACTTAACCTTATCTAAGCAACGCTTTTTCTTTGAAATAATACAAGCTGACAAATAGCATTTAAATGCCTAGAAACATTTATCAAGAGCTCGATAGATATTAATGTTAAACTAACGGGGGGAAAGGACGACACAAGGAACTGCGGAACCGTAGCGAATTTTATTTTTTTTATGTAATTGTGCTTGTGTATATGAAATACTACAACTTAATTGTTGACAGGCACGCATGGAGAGGGTATAAAATGGCCCGTTCGAAAAATTATATTTACGTAAAGTGTAGGTACTCGTGTATATATATATATATATATATATATATATATATACATATACATATATGTGTGTGTGTGTGTGTATACACACAAACCTGTGTGTATGCGTAAATATAATTTTTCGAACGGGCCGTTTTATCCAGATCCAGTAATTTTTTTTTTTATTTTCTATATTAAAGTCTCGATAGTGTCATTTATATAGAGGGAAATCAACAAAATAAAAGAATATCAAGAAAATATTATGGATCATACTTGAATAAAATTAATAATTTATTGTAACATAAAGTTTATCGTTTAAATTTTAGAGAAATATGAATAGCTACTTAAGTCCAATTTTTTTAAAAATAAATTTATTTAGCTTAGAATTGTATATTCTAAAAAAATATAAAAATATTTATAACAAAAAATTTAAGTGAAATGGCTTAAATTTTGAATTATAAATCACATTAAAAAACGATAACAAAATACTTAAACTTTTTAAATTATAATAAATTGCCAGCATATTCATTTATTTTCATTGTTTGATAAAATAGTAAAAATAATTTTTTAGAATAATAAAATCTCATGTTAAAATCAATTTCAAATTTTATTAACTATGAAATGTTTCAATCGTAATATCTACACCGCAACTAATCACCCATGATATATTATGCGTACAGGATATCCTATTATTAAAGTAACATATGTATGAATGTATTAAATATGGCAACTCGGCCCAATCTGCCATTAGAGAAAAATTAATTCATATGAAGCTTTCACTTTAGAAGAAACTGGAAATATATAACTTTAACTTCTTTGTATATTATTTGTAAGACCATATACTTAGGAAATGTTGTATTGAGGTACAGACTGCTATAAGGTTTCAGATAACACTTGAATAAATGGAAGGCTTTCTTGCGTTAAGAGCAAACACTTACGCCCAACGCTTTCACTGCATGCTGTCATAAACTGAGTGATTCCGCCCAAAGGCACCGTAATCCGAAACGCGATACTTCAAAAGCGCTCGTTCTATTGACTAACCATCCGTATTCCTTTGGAATGTTTGGGTTTTATTAAATATTGTTTCTAATGCAAACCTTTTGTATTTTTTCTTTATATGACACTATTATTGTTAAATTTTAACCTAATATTACGCTTCTAAATAAAAGCAAATTGAATTTAATTAATTTATCAGGCAATTTTGAATTATATTCATGCAAAATCAAATATTTAATTTATGTAATAAAAATTCAATCTGTTATTATGATTGAAAAATACATTATCGAATTTTGTTGTGGAAAATTTCATTTTAACGTAGATGTGTTTAGTGTTATCTTTCGATTTGTCCAGAAATGTGTATTTGTATCAAAATATCTTGAACTGTTGAACTTATTACAATAATTTAATCCGAATGCTCCCAGCTGAAAAAAAAGTAATGGAATTTACAAATATGTAAGTAAGACTACACTAAAAAGAGAATTCGAGATTTCTTTAAAACGGATTATTTTATTAAGGAAAATGATGTATATTTTGCCTAAATATATACTTTCATAAAATCTCAAACATCTTTATAAATTCACTTCAAATTTTATTTTTGCTACTTCTTACCTTATTGTTTGTGGAAAAAACCATGTACAATTGACCATATCACTTGATGGAGAAAATTATGAACATAGCTTGTGACACTTGATACAAAGAAAGCAGGTAAGAAAGTCCCATGTCACTCGATTAATAAAAAAGTAATGTAGCCTAGGTCACTTGACGAAAAAGCTATGAAACACGGCTTCATTAAGTTGATCCAAAAAAGTATGTAACATGGCCTATGTCACTTCATGCGAAAAACTATGTGGCATAACCGAAATTACTTGATGCAAAAGAATTACGTTATATATTCTATGTCACTTGATATAAAAACCTACGTAACATAGCTTTTATTACTCGAAGCGGCCAATTTGTTTACTTTATTACGCAGCTAAGAAAAAATAACAGACAATAACTTGAAATCTTGCAAAACTTAGGTCGGGCAGTTATGGGAAAAATGAAATGAACTTTACCTGATAATTATGGAAGGCTTATTGTATCTAAGCTTTCAAATAGTGATAGAAAAGGTAGAAATTAAATAATTGACTTGTTAAACGTGTCGTCTAGAATCTTTTGATCTTTGAATCTTCTCGCCAGATCCAATAATGTTTATTTTACAGAAAATGCATTTTTTTCTGTTACAATAAATTGAAGAAATATTTTTTATTATAAATTTAAATATAAAATACATAAAAACACATTACCTACCAGTTTAGTTAAAATACTATCAAAAATATTCATAATTAATTGAAAATCTTATGAATAAAATGAATATGGCAGATATTGTTATTGAGTTGTGGATCTAGCATTTTTTGTTACTAAGGTCATTAGATATAGCGGAACTTGATATTAACTTTTGAGATTGTTTACAGATAGATTAGATTGGTTAGATTGATACTTTGGTTAGATTGTATACAGGTTGTCCTAAACAAAGAGTGTAATAAATAAAATATTGTGACTTTGAAAATTTAAGATACGTATTTTAATGAAAAATATATATATGTAAGATATATTAATGTTCATTGCAGTATTTTTAAACAAATAAAATTTTCGTTTTCATCAAGTACAACACATTGAATATCTTCATATTCTTTAAAATTGTCATTGTTTGCCTCTATGGCTTTGTAATATTTCAGAGTATCCATCATTTTTCAACCTTCACCAAAATATTTTTTTGAAGGATTCATCATATCACTTATTTTTTTATTATTTATTTTATTACCTCTTGGCAAAATGACAGGTGATATTTTAGAGCACTTTTTTGTGACTTACTTCGGTTGTCCTATCAGATTTTTATAGTTTTTTTCTCTATATATATATATATATATATATATATATATATATATGTATATGTATATGTATATGTATATGTATATGTATATGTATATGTATATGTATATGTATATGTATATGTATATGTATATGTATATGTATATGTATATGTATATGTATATGTATATGTATATGTATATGTATATGTATATGTATATGTATATGTATATGTATATGTATATGTATATGTATATGTATATGTATATGTATATGTATATGTATATGTATATGTATATGTATATGTATATGTATATGTATATGTATATGTATATGTATATGTATATGTATATGTATATGTATATGTATATGTATATGTATATGTATATGTATGTATATATATATATATATATATATGTATATATTCCCAAGAAACCTTTTTATTGCAGCTTACACTTCAAATAACACATCAAATAAAAAACAAATCGTGTACTAACGTAATTTCCCCAGTTAAAATTTCCATAACTGTATATTTCCCTGTTAACAGTTGAGATATATCCGGATATATCATATACCAGCATATATCTCAACAGTTAAAATATATGCTGGTATGTGCTTTATTACCATGGCACTAATAAATCATCAATATTTCAAGTTTCCACGCCAGATTCCAAAAAGACTTTGGTATACCGACGAGTAGATTTGAGCAGACTTAAAACGAGACGACGAGAGAATCTAAGTGATTCCGTTTTGAAATAAGAAATTACAAAAAAAGAAATATTTTAAAATTTACTAAATACATTATTCTATATTAGAGGTACACTGAAATAAAATAAAATATGATCTAAATAAAAAAAAGAAGGCATAAATGCAATGGAATTAATATACTTAAATAAATCAGTTAGAAAGTGAAATACGTGGATGATGCGCTATTACAATTGCAATACAGGTAACAACCTTATTGAACTAGACATTTGAATTATTCGTAACAAAGATGTCAAGAAATGTTATCACTTCATTTTAGACGTTACACATTCCTCGTAGCTGCGCTCTATTGCCGGCTTCTTCTCAGTTTATTAACATACAATAAGATACACGGACAGTGGATACTTTGTCGTTTAAATTCTTGTTCCTACAAACTATCCGCGAATACTTTTTGCTTACTGGGGATAGACTTTTATCGTTGGTAACGTTTTTGTGTCTCAATAAACTATTGACTGGTAGATATTTCCATCTCCGTCTGTTATTTATGGACGTTATTGTTACCATCATCACATTATTTATATTTATTGTTACAATTAAGACATTCTAATATGTACTAAATGTTTCGTCTGACAGGCCATTAAATTATTTTCCTACGCGGCAAATCTAGATCAATGCGTTTATTAAACTAGTTCATAATATTGCAGTGTAAAGATCCGATATCTATAATAACCATTTGTCTCAGTACAAAATTTAGCCAACTTAATTGATATGTACAGTTTGTGGTAAAAAAAATATAAATCACACATTACCTATGGTATTCCAATAATTGGGGTTTTACTTTAATTTATTCACCAACAGGTTCGTCGGCGTTGGCGCCTTCAAACATAATACAAGGTCGGATCCAGTGATCAGAAGTTGAGAATATTTTACGATCATGAAAGAGCGACTAAAAATTGGCCAACTCGTTCGTTAAATGCTCTGTTAAATGTGTTAGGTAAATGTCATTTGGGTTATTTATTGAATGACACCGTTTAGCTATGGAACTAAGCTATTAATTGAATGTCTAATTAAAATTGATGGCTATATATACACAGAACTACAAAAATACTTATGTGTGTGTATACATATATACACACGCACACATATATGTGTATATATATATATATATATATATATGTATACATTTATATATATATATATGTATATATATATATATATATCATATTTTACTTACTGAGTATAGCGTTACTTATGTCTTTTAGTCGGCGCAAATAGCCGTATTGAAGCGCTTGACTGGAAATCAGCGGATGGCAGACATTTTTTGAGATAGAAAACGTATAATGTATATTTCGAATATTCTCTCGTAATTTAGCGTTGTACTCGACGTGATGGTAGTGAAAAGAAGATGTTTACTGCTCTATAACTTCGTAATATTTTAACAAATTTACACGAAATTTACAATCTGCACGGCATATGAATACATTATAGTCTGGATTAACACTTTTATTCCGAAATCTGAAGTAGTTTCTAAGGAATAACGTACATCTTTTATGATGTTCATTAAGTTGCTCTTATGTCGCGTCTGTACGGAAAATTCTGTAAACTAAATTTAACAGTATTAACTGACCCGTGTGACCCGATTTTTTAAATTCGAGCATAGTTTCCTTTAGTATGCAAACATTTTTCCTTTTATAATTTTATCACGATGTTCCGACTAAATACAAAACGATTGAGAAAAATATAAAACAAAGATAATTTATAATCTGGTTTCACACGTAAGCTACGTTATTGTATTTCATGCAACAAAGTCGCGGGTAGAAACTAGTTTTGCATAAATATGTTAATATTAAATGAAAAACATTGATTCATTTTCAAAGTTCGAATTAAAAAAATAATTTGGTTTTTCTGTTATTCTTACCTATGATGATTCTACCGCAGAATGTACTGAAAATAGTTCACTTGCTTGAAAAATATTAACAGAAATACTGGTTTAGAATAAAGAACCATCACTGTACTAATTCATTACGTGTAGAAACGTTGAAATATTTGCTCACATGAGTCAAATCTACAGTATAATCCATAATGACTTTTATGGATGATCTATTTTTATAATAGATTATAAAAATCTAAAATTGTTTACAACAAAAGATGTAATATGCTGATTATATCTTTAAGATCCAGAGGCAATCAAAAATTAAATTACATAATGCTAGGGTGGAAGAGGTATACCATTAAATTAATTAATTGGAAATTTATAAATTGATACTTCGTGGTGTTATTTCAAAATGAAATGAAATGTTTCTAGAAAAAGGTTACAAAATAACGGCATTAGGTTTCAATCTAGTTTCACTGTTTCCTTTGAAACTACGAGTATTTATTAAATGTTTGTTATATAATTTTTGGAAAACAGCCACAGTCTCATTTATAATCATAAAATATATAACCCACAATTAGTCTTTAATCGAAGGAAAAACTATTATTATCTATTTTTGGGCTTCATTTAAATCGTAAATTATTCATTTAGCCCAAAGGTTTCTACCAGATTAATTATGGCGTAGTATTTTTTGTACTTTACACACACCAACACATTATTGTTTTTACTATCGTATTATATATATATATATATATATATATATATATATATATATATATATATGTTTATGCACATATACACAATCTTAATCTTTTGTACCTGTGTATATAAAACGGTATAACTAAAATATTGGAGATGCGTTTAAGACGGAGACTGAGTTCTTACAGTGAGTACACGTAATTAGCGGGAAGCCGTCCCTTCCGTCCAAAGAGGTGCCAAGTGTGCTGGCCTCGACCACGCTCTGTTCAAAGGGAAAATGGGTGATTTAGTTACTTCCTTTGCACAAAGGTACATTCGAACTTAAACTTAACATTATCTAAGCAACGCTTTTTCTTTGAAATAATACAAGCTGACAAATAGCTTTTAAGTGCCTAGAAACATTTATCAAGAGCTCGATAGATATTAATGTTAAAATAACAGGGGGAAAGGACGACACAAGGAACTGCGGAACCGTAGCGAATTTTATTTTTTTTATGTAATTGTGCTTGTGTATATGAGATACTACAACTTAATTGTTGACAGGCACGCATGGAGAGGGTATAAAATGGCCCGTTCGAAAAATTATATTTACGTAAAGTGTAGGTACTCGTATATATATATATACACGTATATGTATATATATATATATATATATATATATATATATACATATATGTGTGTGTGTGTGTGTGTATACACGCAAACCTGTGTGTATGCGTAAATATAATTTTTCGAACGGGCCGTTTTATCCAGATCCAGTAATTTTTTTTTAAATTTTCTATATTAAAGTCTCGATAGCGTCATTTATATAGAGGGAAATCAACAAAATAAAAGAATATCAAGAAAATATTATGGATCATACTTGAATAAACTTAATAATTTATTGTAACATAAAGTTTATCGTTTAAATTTTGCAAGTAGTTATGAAGAAATATGAATAGCTACTTAAGTCAAATTTTTTTATTAAGAAATTTATTGAGCTTAGAATTGATATATTCTAAAAAAATATAAAAATATATATAACAAAAATATTTAAGTCAAATCGCTTAAGCTTAACATTCGGTGAAAATATCCCTTGCAAATTGTAAATTGGACTAAAAGAACTGCTTCTGAAAAAAAAATGCATTAGTGTATTTTTGTCACGCCAAAAGCGCAGCCCTCTTCTATTCAACTCTCTCTCTCTCTCTCTGTCTCTAATTTATATTTATTATGTTATTTTTTATCATTTTTTCAAAGCAAAAATGTAAAGTAAAGTTGTAAATCAATAAATTTCATTTAAAATTTTTGGGAAAAACAGTCATTTATTTTAAAAAAATTAAATATAAAATAGTGAATTATAAATCACATTAAAAACAATAACAAAATACTTAAAATTATTAAATTACAATAAATTGCCAGCATATTCATTTATTTTCATTGTTAATTAAATTTTATTTAGATTGTTTGATGAAATATTTAAAATAAATTTTTTGAATAATAAAATCTCATGTTAAAATTAATTTCAAATTTTATTAACTATGAAATGTTTAAATCGTAATATCTACACCGCAACTAATCACCCATCATATATTATGCGTACAGGATATCCTATCATTAAAGTAACATATGTATGAATGTATTTAATATGGTAACTCGGTCCAATCTGCCATTAGAGAAAAATTAATTCATATGAAGCTTTCACTTTAGAAGAAACTGGAAATATGTAACTTTAACATCTTTGTATATTATTTGTAAGACCATATACTTAGGAAAGGTTGTATTGAGGTACAGACTGCTATAAGGTTTCAGATAACACTTGAATAAATGGAAGGCTTTCTTGCGTTAAGAGCAAACACTTACGCCCAACGCTTTCACTGCATGCTGTCATAAACTGAGTGATTCCGCCCAAAGGCACCGTAATCCGAAACGCGATACTTCAAAAGCGCTCGTTCTATTGACTAACTATCCGTATTCCTTTGGAATGTCTTTGGGTTTTATTAAATATTGTTTCTAATGCAAACCTTTTGTATTTTTTCTTTATATGACACTATTATTGTTAAATTTTAACCTAATATTACGCTTCTAAATAAAAACAAATTGAATTTAATTAATTTATCAGGCAATTTTGAATTATTTTCATGCGAAATCAAATATTTAATTTATGAAATAAGAATTCAATCTGTTATTATTATTGAAAAATACATTATTTAATTTTTTTGTGGAAAATTTCATTTTAACGTAGATGTGTTCAGTGTTTATTTTTCGATATGTCCCGAAATGTTTATGTGTATCAAAATATCTTGAACTGTTGAACTTATTACAATAATTTAATCCGAATGCTCCCAGCTGTAAAAAAAGGAATGGAATTTATAGATATGTAAGTAAGACTACAGTAAAAAGAGAATTCGAGATTTCTTTAAAACGGATTATTTTATTAAGGAAAATGATGTATATTTCCCCTAAATATATACTTTCATAAAATCTCAAACATCTTTATAAATTCACTTCAAATTTTATTTTTGCCACTTCTTACCTTATTGTTTGTGGAAAAAACCATGTACAATTGACCATATCACTTGATGGAGAAAATTATGAACATAGCTTGTGACACTTGATACAAAGAAAGCAGGTAAGAAAGTCCCATGTCACTCGATTAATAAAAAAGTAATGTAGCCTAGGTCACTTGACGAAAAAGCTATGGAACACAGCTTAGTAAAATGAATGTAAAATACTATGTAATATGACCTATGTTACTTGATGCGAAAAACTATGTGGCATAACTTAATTACTTGATGCAAAAAAAATTACGTGATATATTCTATGTCACTTGATATAAAAACCTACGTAACATAGCTTTTATTACTCGAAGCAGCCAATTTGTTTACTTTATTACGCAGCTAAGAAAAAATAACAGACAATAACCTGAAATCTTGCAAAACTTAGGTCAGGCAGTTATGGGAAAAATGAAATGAACTTTACCTAATAATTATGGAAGGCTTATAGTATCTAAAGTTGCAAATAGTGATACAGAAGGTAGAAATTAAATAATTGACTTGTTAAATTTGTCGTCTAGGATCAAAACCCGCCAAATCCAAAAAGATTGATTTTACAGAAAATGCATTTTTTTCTGTTACAATAAATTTAAGAATTTTTTTTATTATAAATTTAGATATAAAATACATAAAAACACATTACCTGCCAGTTTAGTTAAAATACTATCAAAATTATTCATAATTAATTGAAAATCTTATGAATAAAATGAATATGGCAGATATTGTTATTGAGTTGTGGATCTAGCGGTTTTTGTTAATAAGGTCATTAGATATAGCGGGACTTGATATTAACTTTTGAGATGGTTTACAGATAGATTAGGTTGGTTAGATTGAAAATGTAAGATACGTGTTTTAATGAAAAAAAAATAAATATATGCATATATGTAGGATATATTAATGCTCATTGGAGTATTTTTAATCAAATAACATTTTCGTTTTCATCAAGTACAACACATTGAAGATTTTCATATTCTTTAAAATTGTCATTATTTACCTCTGTGGCTTTGTAATATTTCAGAGTAAACATCATTCTTCACCCTTCACCAAAATATTTTTTTAAAGGATTCATCATATCACTTATTTTTTTATCATTTATTTTATTACCTCTTGGCAAAATGTCAGGTGATATTTTAGAGCACTTTTTTGTGCTTTACTTCGATTGTCCTACCTGATTTTTATAGTTTTTTTCACCTTGAATACTAACATTCTGTCTTCCCCGAAACAATTTAAATATTTTAGACGGATTAAACTCAAAATGCCAACCCCCTGTTGGTTTTATATTTTTTTATAACTTCTTCTTTTCAAGTATGAACCTCGATATCGTTTTACCCAAATGATAAACATATCCATGTTTTCTGCAGAAATCTACGTAGTTCGCCTCTTCACGTTCATTTTCAAGTCAAGAGTAAGCTGACTTGGCAGAGACATATATTGTTTAAAGCTTACTTGGAAGAGCCGATGACAATTGTAAAATTATACAAATTGAATTAATTGCTAAAGTAAGCGGCTTGATCCGGTAATTTAGGGAGTGGATTGTTCTTTTGTCAATAAAATGACATCGAGTTGTATTCTCTGGTGATTTTTTTAATAAATTACAAAAGGCTTTGGCTTTCAAGGAATGGATTAATTTTTCAGTCATAAACATTTTTTTTCTGCAGGTATGTGGGCCGATTCTATTTTCCGACCTAACTCAAAACATCGAGAATAGGTGTCTTTAAGTGGTGAATCAAATCGATCATCGTATTTAGTGTCAAAAGCGTTATGGTAATATGATTCTTTAACTTTCAGATTTGTTGTACCTTAATTTTGCCTTTGCTCTTAGTATATTCACCAAAATTGTTTAACAGTCAGTTCCGGGGGTAAATACAGTCTAACCGTGATTTGGTATAATAACGCAGCTCAGCAGCTCTTAGCCCTCTATAAATCGGTCCACTCTTCGTAGATTCTCAGCATATAGTGTTTTATTGTAATTGCCACCGCGAGTTTTCTTTACCACACTGACACCACTTTTATAAGATCGTTGTAAAATTTCAGTGACTCTACCAACATTCAATATTTTAAGAAAAGTAGGTTTGTAGACTATTATCCGTTTTTATGGAATTTTTTTAGTTACATAATGAAACTTAAAATGTTTTGACCTCGTGACTCATTTTTGACTCTTAGTCTAGAAAATTTTGCAATGCGACAGTACTGTAATATGAATTTATCACGATTTTCTCATATTGTATAAATTACAACGCATACGAACGATATCTTGCATTGTTAATTTAGAGAATTTATACGTTTTTTGGTGTCTGCAATTCAGAGCACTTAGAAACCCTTTAGAAATAATATTAATATTGATAAAATCAGAGGTCGATAAACGCGCAACCTTTAATGTTTATATATTTCAACAGAAAAATTCTGGACCGATTTCCAATCGATTTGTTAGATGAATAATGCTAGTCTACAATAAAAAAGTCTCAAAAACTGAAACACTTTAAACTAGCGTAGAAATTTCACTCACCAATTTCGTTTTTGTTCCTTACTTTTCCAACTCTCTTCTTTGTTGACACCCCGTTTTCTTACCTGCTTAGAAGGCACTTTTTCTATTTTTTTCAATAAATTATCGATTATTCCATTTGATGTTCATGAAAATAGCAGCACGACATTCAATGAAAATCATAACCGACGCCATATTAATCCCCAATGATGCCATGACATGTACATTAAAAATGCGTTCTTTTTCATTGGTCCGTTTGGATATAGCGAAGAATAATTGTCATTGAAGCTAAATGTAGTATGTATCGGTGATTGACGCAGTTTTTTGCTGGGAACCACAGACAAATATTCATTCGAATATTATTACCCAACAATACACGAGCACATGCAAAAAAAACAAATAATTACAAGGCATATAACAAAAAAAACTCCACTATAGCGTAATTTCCTAAGAGGAAATTCGATAAAACAGAAGAAATTTAAGAAAATATTATGGAACGTACCTCAATTACATTAAAAGTTTGTAACAATAAGTATGTATTAATAATTTACCATTATGCATAAAGAGGCGTCCGATGATATTATCAGGTCAATGTTAAGTTCCTATGTCTCGTCCTAATTTTACATGAGATGCAGCCAGTTCCCATAAAATTTCAACTTTTTAAGAACAAAACTTACAACAGATGTATTGACAAATCGTATAGCATTTTACATTACTTCGACAAATTTGAAACGAAAACTTGTCACCGACCGAAAACTTTTTCACGACCAACAAAGTGGTTGATAATTCGAATTTAATTGTAAATCTTGGTAGATATTTACCACATAAGTGATTTAAAGAAGAAAGTTTTGACCGTGAATCGTATCTCCAGCGAATACTGTACTGAACTGGTTTTAATTATAAAGAATATTTTAGAAAGATTTTATGAAGTATAATTAAGTAGCTCTATGAGATTAAAACAGTACACGTTTATTTATACGAAGAATCTTTATAATATATATATATATATATATATATATATATATATATATATATATATATATATATACATATATGAAACTTTCAAAGTAGTCATATTTGGTGTGTCTCGACATTTAAAATCAATATCTCCTAAATAGATGTACCTCTATGAAAGCCACGTAACAACATTTTGAAAGAAGTAATATTAGAATTGATTCTTAGACTATAATTGATTCTTAGAATCCCAAGAAACCTTTTTATTGCAGCTTATATATCAAAAAACACATCAAATAAAAAAACAAATCGTATACCTACGTAATTTCCCCAGTTAAAATTTCCATAACTATATATTTCCCTGTTAACAGTTGAGATATATTCGAATATATCATATATCCACATATATCTCAACAGTTAAAATATATGCTGATATATGCTTTATCACCATTGCACTAATAATTCGTCAATATTTCAAGTTTCCGCGCCAGATTCCAAAACGACTTTAATATACCGACGAGCAGATTTGAGAAGACTTAAAACGACGTATATACAGACGAGAGAATCTGAGTGATTCCGTTTTGAAATAATAAATTACAAAAAAGGAATATTTTATAAGAAATATTTTATATTAGAGGTACACTGAAAAAAAATAAAATGTGGTCTAAATAATAAAAAAAGAAGGCATAAATGTAATGGAATTAATATTCTTCTATAAATCAGTTAGAAGGTGAAATACGTGGATGATGCGCTATTACAATTGCAATACAGATTACAACCTTACTGAACCAGATGTTTGAATTATTCGTAACAAAGATGTCAAGAAATGTTATCACTTCGTTTTAGACGTTACACATTTCTCGTAGCTGCGCTCTATTGCCGGCTTCTTCTCAGTTTATTAACATACAATAAGATACATGGACAGTGGATACTTTGTCGTTTAAATTCTTGTTCCTACAAACTATCCTCGAATACTTTTTGCTTACTGGGGATAGACTTTTATCGTTGGTAACGTTTTTGCCTCTCAATAAACTATTGACTGGTAGATATTTCCATCGCCGTCTGTTATTTATGGACGTTATTGTTACCATTATCGCAATATTTATATTTATTGTTACAATTGTCGGTAGGGACAATGTATCGAGATGAAATTTCGTGACGTCCTATACAATTTAAACTTCTGTCAACGCTATCTCCAGTTAGAACAACGCCATCCATCGATTTTGTCAGATTGATCCATGGTTATAGTTGCTTTATTTTTCATTGAGTTCCACCTAAATATGATTATACATAAGAAAAGAACAAAAAACAAAAGTAATAATTCAATACAAAACACGAAAATTATTTTAAAATAACTGAACGTACTACTTACTCGCAATGAGAATCTAACTGGCAGTTACCAGCAATGCTAGTGGGATACATGTATAGAAATCATCGATAATTGAAACCGGACTATCGTTCAGTAAACTGTTTCTACTGATGTCTCGTGTGTTATAAAAAACAATAGTAAGATTATCAAAAAAACATTTAATCAAAATAATCAGATTCGATACTTTATTCATTACGGAGTTTGAGCATGCTATGTGACAGACATTATTTTACAGAATGATTAATTTTCAATTACACTCTCAATACTTTCGGAATAACCAATTATTATACTTGATGTATTCCATTTATAATGCGTATATAACAATCATTGCATTATTTTAGACATGTTGAAGAGCTTTTAAAAATACAAATTGCTTTTTAAAACTCAAATAATAGAGATGCCGTTCATTGTTAAATGCAACAATGAATTGAATTAAAAGAATTGATATAAATATATTTAACATATTACTCGGAATATTAATGTAACCCCAATCTCGCAAGCTGCCAACAGTTTTTTGAGTGTTGCCATTAATTAAGAATTGATTAATTGTGGCAATAATTATATTTCAATAATTTAGATGCAATTTGTTCTGTTGTAGAAGGGAATTAGTTTCCTTTTTGAAGTTTTCTGTGGCCATAAATACCAGTTATTTTATTATTAATTAGGTTATTAAAATACTTATGCACACCGCTTGTACACCATGTCACTTTACACACTCTACTGAAAAAGTGACTACTTTACTGAAACAAGTACCAATAGCAAGACGTTCAAAAAAATTGAAGGGAGGCAAAATATTACAATTAGGAAATCGAATATTGGATTCTTGGTATCATAAAGAGGAGAGATTCATTACATTCAATTTTATGTTACTTATTGAAATCTTATTTATATTACATTATTTCTTATATCCTCGCACAGATAATTAAAAATAAACACACTATGATATCGTTTCCGGAAAAGGTAAGCAGTGTTAATGATACAGAACTTCACTGTATCTGACCTTTTACTTTACTTCACTAATACTTGCACGCGCTGTCGTAAACCCTCTTTTATTTATCTCTTTTATATATCTCTTTTATGTGTTTTACATATTGCTTAATTTGACTCAATTACCTCTTTCTGGTTTACTACGCTTTGTTCCGGCTTACTTCTTTCGTAAATATATTTTTTATTTTTTTTTCGTGTCCACGCGTTTATCATGATCAAGTCATATAAATGTTCCTTATTTTACCTTCAAGGATACTTTAATCAACATCACATCCTAGTCGAATATCCCTATGTTTAATTCAATTATTCAACTTTTATCCTTATTTCGATTTCCAACAAACTTAATTTCACATGTAACGAGCGGAACCTTGCGACTTCGGCCGCATACGATTACGAAATGTAAGTGCTGTGTTTTAATGCATTTATTTTTTGTCCTTTTATGTACGTATTAACCGCAAATATTTTAATTTAAATCTTAGGAGGGCCGGATTATACTCGCGCCATCCGTTCCCCTGCCTATTCCTGTGCGTTACTACAGCTCGCTGCTGCCCAGCTCTATATGACAGAGATTTTGTTTAATTTTCTACGTGACGTTTTGATCATCATATTTTCGAAAGCGTTTGAGATATCGCGACAAAACAAAAAACGAAATAGTTCCCAATATCATTATCTGTAATCTGTGTAAAACATTTATGTCATTAGCTTTTGTAATTTTTGGATTAAATCCATTTATAGAAACGTACCGACCGACAGAGGATATTTTTTTAATATTAGATTTATTTTAGTAAATATTAGATTTATTTAGAAAAATATTTAAAAGCTGAAAATTCTAAAATCATAAAAAGACACTTCAAGTTTAATTATCGGCGTCAAAATTGATATTAATATACTATTATACTTGCATAAAGACACCCTCGATGTTTCAAGTCACATACTGTTCATCGTTTTGCAGCTTTTTTAGACTTTTTTTTCGTCATCAACAACCTTCCTGAACAAATAATAATTCCACTTATTCTATACTCACTTCACCAATTTTTATCCTACAATTTTGCTTTTCGTTCCTTTCAACGTTACCTTTGTCAACTTACACAAGTTGGTATTTTTCCAAGTACCATGTATACATAGAAACCAAGTATATATGGAATATGATTATGATGCCTGTGTACCATAGGGCACAATAATTATATTCCATGTGTTTAAGATATTTCAAAAAAATGTATATACACACACACACACACACACATATATATATATATATATATATATATATATACATATTTATATATAAGGTAATATTCCGATTAACATGTCAACGCTCAGCCCAAACCACTAATGGTAAAAATTTTAAATTTGGAGAGGGTTTTATAATGGAAGCATCGTTCAGGACGGGATTTTTCGAAATTCATCCCCTCAGTGGGTAAAGAGTTGTGACTAATTTTGTATGGGAAGAAATATTTTTATGGTAATTTTTACTTGTGTTTATGCTCTTTAACAAAAATAATGTTACCCGTTTTTCAGGATTTTCAAGAAAAAAAATTATTTACATAATTTTAACTTAAAAATTTGCATTAATGCTTTTCGAAACAAATACTGAAACAATTATATAAAAATATTCCGATTTTCAACACCTAAGGGGTGAAAAGGGTTAATAAGTTAAAGTTAATAAGGAAAATTTGTATGGAAATGAAATTTTTATGGTATTTTTTAATTAAAATTTCTTAATAATGCTTTTCCATATAAATTATTAATCTCCTTTATCTGTATAATTAATTTTTAAAAATTATCGTTTACCGATATTCTAACCATAACGGGTGAAAAGGGCGGTTAAATTTGTATGGGAAAAATTATAATGGTAATTTTTACTTAAAAGTTTGTATTAATACTTCGCAAGACAAATAATGAAACAAGTATTTAAACATTTTCCGATATTCAACCCTTAAAGGTTGAAAAGGAGGTGACTAAATTTGCATAGGAAAACAAATTTTAGGATAATTTTTGCTCAAAAATTGTTATCAATGCTTTTCAATAAAAATAATAAAAGAAGGATGTAAAAAGGAGTGGCTAAATTTGTATGGGAAAAAAACTTTATGGCAATTTTATTTAAAAATGTTGTGTTATATATACAGGGTTTTTATGTCATATTTTAAAACGGATTTTTATAAAATTTTCATTATTCTCTAAGTTGAGAAATACTAAACCAAATAGAAAGAAAGAAAATAATTGTAATCTGATTAGTAGTTTCCGAGAAATTCGTGGAAAAACATATAGAAAAATATTCCTAATTTTTTTAAATTTTGTGTATTTGTTTAGAAGCCTTTAAACGACAAACATATTTAATAATATTAAATACATTTGGGTCGAATTTATAACCTCTTTTTTGAAGGTAATTAAAAATTTTACTGAAGTTTAGAAAACGACTCGAAAATCTAATTAAATATAAAACAATTGAAATATCAGTGTCAACATTTGAACACTTTTTCTTCATATAACTCCGTACTATGGTGGTATTATTTATTAAGTCACATTACTTTTGGATTTGAATTGTATTGTGTTTTTTTTAATTATGCTTAATTTTCGGTTAAATCCAAAGCATTTAGGGGAAAGAGAAATGTAGTAAACACTTTAATATTAAAACTGAATGAAATGTGTGACCAAGTTTAGAAAATGGCTACAATCTAGTTACCATGGCTAATTACCAATGGCTACAACAGTTTCATTAAACGTCTACCAATAATTTCGACAGGTTCATTAAACGACTACCAAAAATTCAACAGCGACGGATACCTTAAGATCCTTGCTTAAGACCTCCTTTGGTGTCAAAACAATCGATATCAATTCTTCGACAAAAATCATGTATTTCACATTTCTAAAGGATTTCTTTCTTAATCTTTATGTAGATAAGATCATAGATAGATCTTAATCTTTAGTCAGAACTTTTTACAATTCTTCAAATTAACAATATTGGCGTATTTTCTTCGAGATAAGAATGAGCAATACAAGTTCAGGTTTTTGACTCTGTAGCTTTCATCATATAAGTAAATTATTGCTTACAGTACAACTGATTTGTCAAGTCTATGAACTTTGTAAGTATAGCGAAAATTTAAATTGAGACGGCAAACATCATAAAAATAGTTCGAGTGAATATTCTAAGCGACTTAAAAAGGTTTTATAAATTATTTATTCTTCATTTTTACTATACCAATAGCCGCTCTCACGACTTCATTCGCATGGACTATTACATTTATTTAGGTTATTAAAAAAAAATCGAAGCAAGGAATGAAGATAAACAAGTATCAAAGATTTTGCTACTGCACCATTGCTATTTTATGAAATTTCATCGAAAAGGCTTTAGATAATAAAGGGTTTTGTTAATATATCATAGAAGGCGCCCTATGGATTTTGTTTTACTACTATAACATAGATAGCGCGTTGTGGATTAGGTTTTCCTACTATAACATAGATGGTGCGTTAGGTATAGTCTAATAACATATTAGATAACGATCAAAGAGTACAGTACCTGTTATAGCTACTGTACTCTTTGATCGTTATCTATAATGATGATTTTTAGCTTCCACTGCCTTTGAAAACAAATTTGACCTGAATTAATTATAATCTATGGGCATGTGTAGTGTAGATACCGCAGCTTTAAATACATATTAGAAATGCTCAACATAATCCAGTACAAACATCATCATAGCTTCGGAACCGTTTGAAATATCACGATGAAACAAAAACTAATTTGATCTCAAGGATACCATATATTTGGTTAAATATATTCGTAGAAACGGAGAGACGAATTATCGTACAGAAAAAAAATTTTAACATTACATTCGTAATAGCAAAAAATTCGGTCTTTATGATTATTTGTTTCTCCGTCTTAATAATCGAATATGCAAACGGAAAAGGTATTTAAAAGCTAACTATTTAAAAATTACTCACACATTTCATTTCTATTGACATATGTTGATTTATATAATCAAATTTTTATAAAAGCAAATAAAGACTAACCAATTGAGACCTGACTATTACACATGTATAGGTTTTGTTCCTTTTAAAGAGCACCAATCGTACATTACATTGCTATAAATTCACAAGAGTGAACAACTTATAACAAGCTCTAACACAGTAAATGGGCTCTGTTAATGTTCATGATCTTTACTCATCCTCGATCATGATCTTTACTCATCATCAATCAACCTTAATACTGCTGTTTACCCCTCAGACGTAATAAAATAATGCAGGTATTCTACATAGAAAAACTCAGAAATATTCTACGCACTAGAAATTAGTCGTGAAATCGCGTTAGAATAAGTAATTTGGCAGTGTTTTTTTGCTGAAAGTAAGGCACATGATTTACGGGGCATAAAACATATAAATAATTACAATAATTTAGGCTAGGAATTTCTAAATTATTGCTAAATGTTTTGTGCATATAATGTTCTATGATATTATAAAAATGTGGAATATTAAAGTTAACAGTACGCATTCTCCAAACATTTATCAGAAGTTTCTCGGCTAAAAAGTTTTTAATATATGAAACAAAGGGAAAAGTATATCTATAAATTGAAATAAAAATATTTATTTGCCTTTCAGAGTGCGCTAGTGAGAGGCTGTTACCAATGTGACTATACTAGGTCGTGAAATAAGTCCTTACTGAATAAAAATCGGGTCAAGTAGGGACGGCGTACTTCCGCTCATTTTGTTTGTGTCCACCAGAAATTAGCATTCACGATTTGATTACTTTCAAATACCTTTGATGTTGATATATTTATTTGAGTATATTGGACTGAGCGAAGTATTACTGTAGATTGTTATTATAATTAGTTCTAGCTTAAAGTCCCACATACATTTTTTTTTCCTTTTCTTTTACAAATTACGTTGTCTCCAGGTTGCCACTCATGACGAATTACTAAACTACTGTCTTCAGTGGTGCATATCAACTACTAGAAGTCTTTTCCTGACAGTTCGCAGACTAATACTTATACTTCTTACTTCTTCTAGATTGTTTTAAAGTTTGTGTAGGATTTTAAGGTTTAATGTTTGTGTAGGGTCCCTTTTCGTAAAGCTTGACTAATAATATATCGGTCATCCTAGGACCCAGTGCACTATTTTCTTTAAAGATTCTCTGAATAATAGAGTAACTTACACCAAACCAATGCGAAACATAATAGTGAGTGCAGCCTTTTTCAAGAAGGGTCATTGCGTTACCAGCGGTTACTGTTATGTTTTCAATAGGAAGTTATAAAATTTGTCACGAAAAACAAATTTAAATAATTTAACAGCCACATAATTAATTAAACACTTATTTTTTAATAAACAATACCACATAACAAGTCTTTTAATTCCAATCAAATATTTATAAATTAAATCTAAAATTTTCAAATTTAGAATGGTTCATGGTACCTGCCAGTACTTTTTAATACATAGACAAATATTTCCGATCATTCGAATTTATATAAAACCTCTTTTTTTAAATTTCCATAACTGCGAAAAAAAAGTTTTAATTACCCGTTTTCTTTGCCAAGGGGAAAATTTTCTTTTTTTAATGTGATAAAAATCAAAACTTATTTTGATTGTCCCGCGAACAAGGAATGTATATACAACAATCAATAATCGCAACTGACGTCCATCGACTATTTTCGCTGCCGTCTGAACATCTTGTTTATTATAAATTGGCAGAGGGAAAGTCAGGAACTAATGAAAATTGTACGTAAACATAAAAAACTGATCATTTTTAATTAAACTGGTTCCACACTCTATGCCACATTGTAATAAACAGACTTTACAGTCTGAGACATGACAGCAAGAGACGCTGAACTGAGAGTTACGCGCTGGCTGCCATGCTGTCACACTAGGGCAATACGCGCAAAATGTATGAAGCGCGTGGATTTAATCACCTAAACATCCTGCCAACGTAAAATCATATTTGTATGCGTATGAATGTATACGTAGAATTGGGCAGAGTTTCCACCTGCGATACACGGCAAAATAACCCGAGTAATACCGATGATACAAGAACAGCAGTCGGCATCCGAAAGTCGACATGCGTCGACTGGCGGATGTCGATGCTAAAATTATAATTTAAGTAATTTCCTCTGGTTAATTGTTAGCATTGTAAGTCAAGATATGAGATAATAAACCAGGTACGATATAATTGAGCTAGACTTATCAAATGTGAAATAAAATGTGTCTATTCGCTATTTCTCCCTTTTTAGTTAAACGCATTTTTATTTTTATCTTTTGTTTCATTATTTTGAATGGTGTAGGCACCTGCCTACATTTTAAAGTTGGTGTAATTTTTTTTAAATTAGTGTTTATATTATAGAATTGCGACGTGCGCACGCGGCGGCTCAGCCATCTTGAAAATGGATGATTTTATTTAGAGAAAGTGATGAAAAAATTACCGGTATCTATTTATTATTTCCAAATGATTTTACATTTTAATACATTTTTTTAGCGGTAGAATGTATAAAAATTGAATTTAAATAATCAAAATTAATTTTCATCTTTATTCAGTTTCAGGTGTAAAGACATGGTGGAAACCTAAAAAATATAAAGCGGATCGACAACAAGCTTGCTACTGATGTACCTTCTCATATTTATTGTTAATCAATTATATTAATGATTATGAACTATCAAAAATAAATATTACAAATAAACGTGACATACTTTTTACATATAATATATAATGAATGATACCATTATAATTTAATAATTATACTTATTTTATTACGACTACAAATTTTTGAGCCGGCGAAATTGAGCGGGGATATTTCTACTCTACTGTGTTTTAACGTCAAGCTCAATTAAATTGAATAATCGTGCAAACTTTGAAAAGACGTAAGTATTCTTCAAAATTCTCGTTACTGCATTTAAGATGCTTAAGAATTAAGTTGCGAAATAGTCCTTCTTCCTCTCAATTTTTGAACTAAATATTCACTTAATTATACTTTTTTGCTTTTCATGTGTAAAGACAACAGTTTATCACTCCTCTCTTCTTCGAAATGTAACAATTTTAATATGTTTTATTAATTCTAGACAAAAGTTCCTAACTCTTGTTTACCGTCGAACGGATCAAGCCCTGTAGGTATCCCCTGCCCCCCTAGGTAGCCCCAAGCCCTGTAGGTTCCCGTTACTGCCCGACCTTAGTTTTACAAAATTTCAGATTATTGTCTGTTGTTTTTTCTTCGTTGCGTAATAAAGTAAACAAATTGACTGCTTCGAGTAATATAGGCTGTCTTACATAGGTTTTTGTATCACATGACATAAAATATGTCACGCAACATTTTTGCATCAAGTTATGGCACATAGTTTTTCGCATCAAGTGACGTAGGCCATATTACATAGTTTTTTGCATCAAGTTAAAGAATCAATATTTCATAACTTTTTCATCAAGTGACCTAGGCTACATTACTTTTTTTACCGAGTGTCATGGGACTTTATTACCTGCTTTCTTTGTATCAAGTGCCACAAGCTATGGTCATAGTTTTCTCCATCAAGTGACATGGTCTATTTACATTTTTTTGCACGAACAATAAAATAAGAAGTAGCAACAAATAAACTTTGAAATACAATTCAAATTTCTAAAGATATTTAAGATTTTATGAAAGTATATATTTAGTAAAAATATAAACCATTTTCCTTAATAAAATACCCTGTTTAAAGAGACCTCGAATTCTGTTTAAAGTGAAGTCTTACCTACATATTTATAAATTCCTTCACTTTTTTTAATTTTTAGCTGGGAGAATTCGGATTAAATTATTGTTTAAAGTTCAACAGTTCAAAATATTTTGATACAAATAAACATTTCGGGACGTAAACACTGAACACATCTACGTTAAAATGAAATTTTCCGGAAAAAAAAATCAATAATGTATTTATCAATAATAATAACAGATTGAATTCTTGTTATAAAATTTTGCATTGATATAATTTAAAATAGCCTGATAAATTAATTTAATTTAATTTGTTTTTATTTAGAAGCATAAATATTGAGGCATAACTTAACAATAATAGTGTCGTACAAAAAGCAAATATAAAAGGTTTGCATTAGAAACAATATTTAATAAAACCCAGACATTCCAAAGGAATACGGATGGTTAGTCAATAGAAAGAGCGCTTTTGAAGTATCGCGTTTCGGATTACAGTGCCTTTGGGCGGAATCACTCAGTTTATGACAGCATGCAGTGAAAGCGTTGGGCGTAAGTGTTTGCGTTTAACACAAGAAAGCCTTCCATTTATTCAAGTGTTATCTGAAACCTTATAGCAGTATGTACCTCAATACAACCTTTCCTAAGTATATGATCTTGCAAAAACCAAACCAAGAAGTTAAAGTTATATATTTCCAGTTTCTTCTAAAGTGAAAGCTTCATATGAATTCATTTTTCCCTAATGGCAGATTGGGTCGAATTGCCATATCTAATAAATTCATACATATGTTACTTTAATAATAGGATATCCTGTACGCATAATATATTATGGATGATCAGTTGCGGTGTAGATATTACGATGTAAACATTTTATAGTTAATTCGTAAGTTATTATAGTATTTCTTTTTTTTTAATTGGGTAATAGTGTTTACCAAGTAATCGATTCATTAGCCATACGAATCCACTGTTATTTTCAGTCGATTTATTTCAACAAATTCATTGTTTTTTTAGAAGCAGTTCTTTTGGTCCAATTTACAATTTTCAAGATATTTTCACCGAATGTGAAGCAGTTTGACTTGAGCAATTTGACTTAAATATTTTTGTTATAAATATTTTTATACTTTTTTTTTAAATTATTTCAGGCTAAGCCAAAGAAATTGTTTTTAATAAAATTGGACTTGAAGTGCTATTCCTATTTCTCTATAACCACTTTCAAAATTTAAACGATAAACTTAATGTTATAATAAATTATTAATTTTATTCAAGTATGATCCATAATATTTTCTTGAAATTCCTCTATGTTATTTAATTTCCTCCATATAAATGACGCTACCAAGACTTTGACATTAGAAAATTTTAAAAAAATATTACTGATCTAGATAAAATAATAGAAAAGGAAAATTATAGAAGAATAGAAAAATTATATTTAAGCACACACACACACACATAAACATATATATATATATATATATACATATATATATATATATATATATATATATATACCTAAATATGTGTATATACACACACGCCTGTGTATGTGCGTAAATATAATTTTTCGAAAGGACCATTTTATACCCTCTCCACGCATGTCTGTCAACAATTAATTTCTAGTATCTCATATACACAACTACGTAAAAAAAATTAAATTCGCTATGGTTCCACGGTTCCTTTTGTCGTTCTTCTCCCTCCCCCCCCCCCCTTTATTTAACGCTAATATCTATCGAGCTCTTCATAAAAGTTTCTAGGCACTTAAAAGCTATTTGTCAGTTTGCATTATTTCAAAGAAAAACGTTTGCTCAGGTAAGGTTACATTTAAATTCGAATTTACCTTTCTGCAAAGGACGCATTAAATCACCCATTTTCCCTTTGAATAGGGCGTGGTCGAGGCCAGTAAATTGGGCACCTCTTTGAACGGAAGGAACGGCTTCCCGCTCTATTAATTACGTATATTCACCGTAAGAACTTATTCTCCATTTTGAACTTACCTCCAATATTTTAGGTACAACGTTTACAACCAGGTACAATATGTTCTTGATAATTTTAATATTGCATATATGTGTACAAAAAAAAATATATTTGTATATATATATATATATTATATATATATATATATATATATATATATATATATATATATATATATATATATATATATATATATATATATATATATATTACACATCGATGTCTGTAAAATACAAAAGATACGCCATCATTAAACTACTAGGTACCTTGGGCTGAATTAATAATCCACAATTTAAAGGATGCGCAAAAATTTTATACATAATATTTTTTCCTTCAATTAAAGACTAATTGTGAGGTCTATGTTTAATGATTACACATAGACTGTGGCTGTTTTCCAAAAATGACAAAAAACAAATAAGCGCATCACTACATAACAAACTTATTATCATTAAATAAATATTCGTAGTTTCAAAGGGAATAGTGAAACTAGATTAAAACCTAATGCCGATATTTTGCAGCCTTTTATTAGAAACATTTCATTTAATTTAAAAATAACGCCACCTATTATAAATCTATTATTTATAAATTTCCAATTAATTCATTTTCTCAGTTAATTCATTAGCATACTTCTTCCACCCAAGTATTATGTAATTTAATTTTTTTATTTTCTCTGTTCCTTGAAGATATGATGAGCATATTGAACTTTTGTTTATAAAATTTAGATTTTTATAATCTATTATAAAAATAGATCAGTCATAAAAGTCATTATGTTTCTTTGTTCTAAGTATTTCTGTGAATATTTTTCAAGCAATTGGACTATTTTCAATACATTCTGCGATAGAATCATCATAGATAAGAGTAACAGAAAAACCTACTTTTTCTTTATATTCGAACTTTGAAGCTAAATCAATGTTTTTCATTTAACATTAACATATTTATGCAAAACTAGTTTCTACCCGCACCTTTTTTCGCGTAAAATACAATGATATAACCTACGTTTTAATCCAGATTATAATTTATAGTAACATCGTGATAAAATTATGAAAGGGAAAATTTTTTGTATGCTACACCACGGAAACTACGCTAAATTTAGGAAATCGGGTCACAGGGTGTTACTTAATACTGTTCAATTTAATTCCTTACAGAAATACTACGCGACAAAGGAGCAAGTTAATGAACATTATTCCTTAATCGATTCATATGCCGTGCAGATTGTAAATTTCATGTAAATTTGTTCAAATATTAGGAAGTTATAGAGTAGTAAACATCCTCTTTTCACCATCATCCTGTCTATATATATATATATATATATATATATATATATATATATATAAGTAAATGAACTGACCTGTATGTGAAATTAGACCTATGTAAGAAAATTAACTCAGCAACACAAAAAAATCATCTTTTGGTATATTGTCACAAAGTTATATAATTTATTCTGACTTTTGACGTTTCAAAGTTTACTCAACCTAGTAACGTTCTTTCCATATATCCGACCGCATCATATAACTAGAAACATTTGCCCGAGTTCCTAATACTCCCCATAGACCTCAATCAAGTCTTCACCGAGTAAGTTGATCATCTCGGACCAATCAACATAACGGGCTCTTTATCGTTTGAAGAGTTTTCAAATTAATAAATTAACAACATTATTGAAATCTGATACTGACTTGGCTTGAATGTATATGTGTCTGATACTTCTTGGCTTGTAACTATTATTATCGTCATCATACGAGTATAGACAAACCTATTGATTCTGCGGATGCTATATAGTTTTATGCATAAAAGAAGTAATAAGTACATCTTCAGCTTTTTTATATATTTTCAACCTTTGCGGGCTAAAAATTCGGTTAACAAAAACTTGTTCCTAAATTTATTTCTTTCTCACGGACGAGTATTTATTTATTTATCAAAAAACCGCATGAGCAACTTTTATTAAAATTTTATTATTTCTACCTACATACTAATATTTTTACTGATACAGTTAAAAATGTCTGTCGTATTTATCAAAAAAAAATTAAAAATTAGCAAAGATGCCAATAGCCCACCTGAAGAGGGTGTATTATAACGAAACCTCGTGGTAAAGAACTTAAAGCCATAAAAAAAAAATAATAATTATTTTTGACTTTACCAAAAATACACATATGAGTGACTGAAAATTATTTAAAAGATTAAAACTCAATTTATTATATCCAAGATTTTCCGATGAAAAGGATTGAATTCAAACGAGCCGAAAATGCACGACATGTTGTCATTTTCAGACTACAACAAACTGTAAAGTGTTTAGGTTACTTGTCTAAAAATGAAGGTTACATTTAATTTTTTCTTAATAATGTCTCATTTTGTATCATTTAATTTTACTAAAACGTACGAGTAAGGAATCAGGAATTAGGATATTTACTTCCGAATTTAATGCCACAGATCTATTCATATTTTAAGTCACCTTCTCCACGTACTTGTATCTACAATATTCAATACAATAATTTGTACAGGTAATTACCACTAATTCGTTGTTCATTTTATGTAAATTATTGGCAATATGAACCGATCATTCTTAATTTTCAGAATCGGTGACAGGGCTGAAAAAATTATTTCTTTACTTTTCATGTAAAGTCCAATTTAAATAATATTTCCTATCAGTCAAGCGAGTCTTTGAAAATTGATTAAAAATGTTTCAATATATCATAAACGGAATCAATTAACTTGGGTACTTCCATTATGTTAAAAATCTTCTAAATTTATTTGAAATTAACGCTTAGTAACTTGACGTCAATTAAAAGTTTCTTAAAATTTGTTACATCATTATTATCACTTTTTTTCACAATCACAAAATTTGTTACATCATTATTTACACATCATTTGTTACACATTAGATTAAAAATTTAAAATTTTGGTATTTCGCAACAATATTGTATCCCCGTAACTAATAATAATTACAATTAAGACTTAATAATCAATAATCTAAGACTTAATAATTTAAACATATTGCGAAAAATAAGTGGAGAAATATTTCCGATAATAGCGTATATAAGCCAGTTACGTCCGTAGTGTTGAGATAAATTAAGTCACTTTTGCTAATAAAACAAACAAAATTAATTGTGCACGCACTGCTAAGTTTTAACCTATGCACATTTAAACATTTACAGTTACACAGTATTTTCAAGACACTATATACAAACTTTATTCCAATTATATTTCATTATATACGTGTATTGATTACAACTTATATTTATAATTTCTAAAAAACTGTAAAATTATACTGTAAATTTATATTATGTAGCTTATAAGTTACCTCAAAACCAACAAAATCCACCAGTAAATATATACATTCATTTAGCTACTCTTGCATGATGCGTAAACAAATAACCAGGCTTACAGACACACGTTTCAAGAACAATATTTTTGTGTTCTCTTTCTTTTGTTATGTTACCCTAAATGTTTCGTAAATATGTTCAATGTACAGACAGGCCAATTCTGTAGTTTTATTATCCTAATTGATATAACATTAAATTTTCTTGTTTGTCTTTCTTGCACGTCGCAGTGGTGCAAGAGATTAACTTGATTTGCAACAAGATAGCTGGAACATCGTGAAATGATACAGGATACAAGGATATATGGAATATTAGAAAATTCTTGTTAGAAATTGAATAAATACACAAAACTAATAAGGAAGCAATATCGCAACAGAGCAATGAGTCGACGTGATTTTTAAACCGTTACATATGTAATATAAAAGAACAAGAGTTTAATTCTCTAATTAATAATTAAAATGAAGAACTCAGTTTAATTCTTAATTTATATTATAAATAGAAAATTGTGTTTCTTGGTCCTTTTTTCACATCACAGTTGAACTATATATCAATATGGTTTTCTTAGAGATAGATCGCTTACCAGGAAATGATAAAGGCTACTTTTTGTGTCGAGAAACCTTATTTCGACTAGTATTATAATTTATAATTAATGTTATAAACTCGAATGCATATTTATTTGTTATTCTTTCACGACCTCGGTCGACGTGGTCTTTTGCGCGCAAATAGTTAGCGGGCCGGAGAATGACATAGCTAAATCCAACCTGGGAAATCTCATCGTAACTAATATTACATCTCAAATAATATTACACATTCTCAAATAATATTGTAACTTCGAAAACCCGTTAATTTATATTTCCTTAAAGTCGAAATGGAGACATAAATCGACCTGATTTTTTGCACAGAAGTACTGTAACTTAACACATCTATGTTAAACTGATTTTATTTAAATGAAAATATAATAGTACATTGATGCTGTATTGGATGTGGCACTAAAATCGAATAGTTCTATCCTAATTACCACCCTTGATATATCACGACATTCATTTACTCTTTTTTTAGAAATTAGTGAATTGAATATCTCCTTGCTATTAACTAGATTTAATACCTTTAAATTTATCTTCTTTAAACACTAATTTGCTGGACTACAGTCTTGAAAATATAACAATTATTCTAGTTTAAGGTAGCAAATTGTTTAGTATCAAACCTGTTTCTGATGACCTTTAGTTATATTCTTATTGTCATCCTGATTACGTCGATTTTGGCACATTTTATTTTTAATCTCATTTGCCTCCTATGTGGGAGTCAGCAGTTTAAAATATACGACTTTTATTTAGTCTGGGTTTTACACAACCATTCGTAAAGCATAGCGCACTAACTTAAATGAATCTCCAATATTGAATTAAGCTTCAAGGTAAAATCCGCAAAAACTTATTATATTGCTGCCATTTATTCACGACTGACGGGGGCGTAATATTCATTCTCCCACATTTATGTTTAATATCGACCACAACTCCAATAAATCTACATTCTTTCATTTAAATTTATACCCGTCTTCCGTAGACAAGGATGAATCATTTCACTGTAGAATTTATAAAAAATCAGTGAATTTACGAATATTTTGAACAGTATGTTAAATCGCATTAATATTCTACTCATATAAGAATATTTTTAATTTAAATGGGAACTTTTTTTTACAAATATACAAATCCTTGTAAGAAACGGTGTTTTTTTTCGTTTTACAGCAGATAATACATAACTTTATTATACCACTTTAGTATTTTGAAAACATGTATTTTAAATGTTCTTGTAAGTGTGTCTTTCTTTTATTTTTCCATTATATTTAGCATTATCTCCTTTTTTAAAATTACATCTTTTTGGCTTTTATAAATCCATTCAATTAATTATAAATTTACAACGCTAAATTAACGTCTATATGTGTAGTTCCTTACTGGATTTGCTGCCTTCGCAAAGGCTCCATTAAAATTTTATCTTAAAACAAAATATCGCGACAAATTTACAGAACGATTCTGAATATGGTATCACCTTACACTTTAAAGACGCAATTTATTGTTTACAAAGGCCAAGGGAATAAAACTTATTTATATTAATATTTAAGTAATTGTTTATATAGACAAAACTTAATTTGACTTGCAAAGGATACCGAGACATATTATGTACCTCACGCATAGGAGGACGACAGTTTAGGTACTTAATTTCTTTGATAAGATGAAAAACAACCATTGGGCATGTTAAGAACTTAGAGCCAGAATTTTAGGTACCTGTATTCTTTTATACATGAATAATAAGAGAAACTATAAAATTAGAAGATATGCTATAGATTGGTGTAGCGATGAGTAAAATTTATATTCGCTGTGGATCTGGAATTTTGGAAGGACCACGAATTTAGACCCGCATATTTTCTTAATGATCGTTGGTTCTTGCACGAACTTTTGAAAAAAAAACCTATACTCTTTCCCATTCCAACAGAGTTTAACAATGCGTTTAAAGAAACCAATTTGACACTTAAAGTGTGATTATCACAAATTGTTCACAGACACATTGCGCCCGTAATATTATTAAACGATATGACCATTACAGTAAATAAATAATATTATAAATATCCATATTATACCGATAATCTAGTAAAATTAATTTCGAGGAAATTTAGAGGAGAAATGTATTTATGAAAATTGAATTAGAAACTTCAAGGAGAAAAATGGACAATCCTTGATGTCGATCACACAAAAATCAGAGACATAAAATGTTTTGGAAAATTATTCGTATGCGTATAAACTCTATCTATATTAGGTACACATTTTTTACTTTATAATACATTAGATTGAGAAAACTACGATATGATTTATCGCTTATAGATGTTTCAATTACAGACGACATTCGATAGTCTTTCTAGCGTAAAACTTAATTGAGATAGAAGGAGTAAACGAGTCGGAACAATGGTGCTAAATAGATTTGACGTGAGACTGGGGAAAAATTGGTCAATTGCAAGCTGTACTTGCACAATTAGTGTGCTGTCAGCCCCACACTTAATTGTTAATAGTAATGCAATCCGATTATGTGCCTAAAAGGCGCCCATCTGCTGAGCTACCCACCGCCACTGCGTCGATGGCACCAATGCCGTATCATATCGCGTATGCACGGAGCTGAATACAATGCGGACGTTTCGTTTCGACCGAGTCAAATCAACAATTTTGAAAAACGTTAGTTAAAAAAGTGAAATATTTTTAGTCGAATTTTTTTTCTCCCAAAAGAATGGTTCAGCGACTACAAGGAAAATAAACAATTTAATTGTTTATAACAATTAATCGCGCCGGCATTTTTCAGTCGAGATAATTTTGATTTAATCTATATCATAAATCTCAGTGTCTGATTTTTTTCAGATTTTTCTGAGGGACTTTTTGATGATAAGGGTGATCCAGGGTTTTTCCATTTACCCCCTGAAATTTTCCAATTTACCTGGGGGACACCCCGAATAATAACTGAACTTTTAATACTTCACGTCTGTTATTGAGCCACCATTCTCTCTTTATACCAAATTATTTTTACGCAAAAAATTTCCGACGAAATCATCTGTGACAGACGGACGGACGAACACCGAGGTGATTCCCATAGTGTTACGTTCTGGCACATTTGCCATGCAACACTGTAAACATTGTGAAGTGTAATTTTATTTTTAAAAGTATTTTATTTTACAGTGTATAATACATATTTTATGCATACTATATGGCAGTGTTCTTTTATAAGCGCTATGTTTTTGTTCATATTTTGTTGTATATTCTGGTTAATTATATTTAATGTTAGATATGTTTCATTGCAACGAGCAATGTGAATTGTGTGATATATATATATATATATATATATATATATATATATATATATATATATATACATATATATCTATATATCGTATATCTATAATATACATACGTGAAATATAAAAGCACGCTGTCGCTTGATCCATATTTGCAATATTTTGGAATAAATACTTTTTACTTTTTTGGTGTTGAAAACCATCTTTTTTTTTAAACACATTCTTACACTCATCCACATCTTGAGGATAACATTATGAATATCCGCATCCTTATCGGCTAAGGAAAACATCGTAAGTCTTTGTTAGGCCAAGATTATAATTACATTTACAAACGATGTCACACTTTCATTAGGAGGAATAAATTAACGCCGGTATTTTTTATTCTTTCCTTGATTTTGTAACAACGCATACGCATATACGTTATATATTAATGAATAAAATAGTACCCCGGCGCAAAAGTGTTACGATAAAATAAGAGCATTAATTAATAGCGCAAACGGTACAAAGGCTATAATTTTTTTTCGACGAAGTTACCATATTATGAGCCGCGTTGGCCATAAGACGTACCCATTGCTGCTCATCCCAACAGATTACCTCCTTAAATCCATTCAAGCGTACCCTCGCAACCGCATTGATTAAGTATCCAATTTCCCAGTAGTTTAACCTCTTTATTCCACGATATTACCTACTCTCTAAGTACAAATGTATGGAATTCCACATCCATAATTTAAAGGGTTGGGTCCTTTGTCGTGAATTTGCTTCTCTTATATGAAACTTAACGTTTAATAATATATATATATATATATTAGCTAAAACGTGTATCTGTATCTCTATATCGTTTGTATAATGAATTCAATTATTTTGCTATTGAATTGTCACAAAATTTTAAAATTTACTCTGATTTTTGAGACTTCAAAGTAAATTCTCGTTTTATTACAGTCACAAAATTTACCCGACCTAGTAACGTCCTTGCCATGTGTCCAACCGCATGATGTAATTAGAAACCTTTACCCGAGTCCCTAATACTCTCCACATTCTTCAATCAAATCTTCACCGATTACGTAGATTATCCCTGATCAATCAGATTAAGGGGCGCTTTATTGTTTACAAAATCAATTTCAAATGAATAAATTAACAACATTAATGAAATCTGATATACTTCTTGGCTTGAATCATTAATAAGGTTTTGTAACTCTTATTATTATTACCACGTAGATATTATAAACCTGCCTATAGATACTACGGATTTTTATTTAAATAGGTTAAATATTTGTAAGGAAAGGTTTTTATTTTTTTTTTTAATTTATTACTTTTACCCTAACGGATATTTAATTATTTCTCAAAAATATCATGCGCAAGTTATAGATTTATCCAATGCGCTGGACACGAGGAAGTAGCATATGAACAAATGGTTATAAAATGTGGTACATACAATAATGAGCAAGACATAACACAATGTAATGTGTAAGACATAAGACATAGCACTCTAGAAACACACAGCATTTCGAATATCCCTCACTCTAACGATCGGTCATGATGGTTCACGCAACTCCATAACCCCATTCCTGAAGCAGTCAATGGGGCAAAAATATATCAAGGCTGGCCGCACTTCGTAATATTGTGTTGAACCATATAACACAGGAAATATAGGTGCACGCTCTAGGCAAGGAAAACAAACTGTGACATGGTCCTCTCGTGTAATGACCAGAAGCATAAAGCGGTACTAAACGCAACATCGCAGATCTATCAACATAATGATTTAAAAATTTTAAGAGTCGAATAGAATTACATCCAACTTTGCCATTATAAAATCGGAAAGCAATAAATGAGGATAATACCCATACAGTTTACAATAAAAAACCCATTACACTTTTATTAATGTTTTCTCCAGAATGAGAAAATAATGTAAATTAATATCTAATTCTATATTTGTTTTTCGCTGAATAAGAATCAAAGAGAGCAAGAAACCTATGACGTATCTGAAATTGTATAAGTCATTGCTCTCAGTACGACTTTAAACCTCTCGTTCGTCGAGTTAAATTCAGAGGTCTATCAATCCAAAAGTGCGAGGTGCCGTGTGGGAAGACGCACAGCCGGATGTGTAGTTCCGTCGTGACCGGCGTGTACACGTGAAGTGGTCCGTCGGTGTAAAATTAAAGTTTAAGCAAGATTACACGAGAGCAACTAACATTTATAATATGACATTAAGCGAAACAATAAGTAGAGAATTAATATCGCGGTTCTTGGATTCAAGTTAAAGGGCGAATTAATTAAAGCGACGCACTGCATGCAGCTCGCATACCATATAAACATTCAACCGATTAATTGAGATGGAAGAATTAAGCAAAAAAATATGGTCAGAAAATAAAAATAACACATTATTCTCTTTATTAATTAATAAAGCAGTACGTTTAGTTAGTACACAGGTGTGAATTAAGTAGCGTGATGTTTTGTCAACAAACTATAATTGACTCTCTTAAATTACGTAACTGTACGCTTGTCATATTTTATATGTAATGATTGATTGTTTCATTGAAGAACTAGATCCGATTTAAGTAATCGAATATATATATGATAGTTTAATATTATATTGATTTTAATACATACACACACATATATATATATATATATATATATATATATATATATATATATATATATATATATATATTGAACTAATCTATTTAACAGAAGATTAACATCGATTAAATTATAAAAAAATTTTATTATTACTACATACATATTAATGTTTTCACTGATATTGTTAAAATTTAATGATTATCGTATTTAGAAATCAAAATATTTTATAATTATTTTTGACTTTACCAAAAATATACACATTAATTTATTACATTACATTATTACATTTATTACATACATTAATTATTTTATTGATTAAAAATCAATTTTAAGATGGTCCCATGAAAATTACTTATATTTAAACGGCCGAAAAATATACGACATGTTATCATTTTCAGACTACCGTAAACTGTAATGTCTTAACAATTTACTAATAATAAAAATTATATTTAATTTTGTTTATTTAATAATCTCTAATTTTGCGTCTATCATTTAAATTTACGTAAACTTACGAGTAAGCAGGAATCAGAAATTCTTCCGAATTTAATGCCACCAACCGGTTCAATCCATATTTTAAGTCACCTTCTTCACATGCTTATATTTTCAATATTTAACACAAGATTGCAGAAAAATAGTTATCACTAATTCGTCGTTCATTTTATTTAAATTATTAACAATATGAGCCAACCACTCTTAATTTTCAGAATCAGTGATAAGGTTGACAAAATTATTTCGTTACTTTCATGTAAAGTCCCAATTTAAATAACTTTTCCTAAAATCAGCCGAGCAAGCCTTTGAAATATTTGTTAAAAATGTTGCAATATGTCACAGATGGAATCAATTAACTTGGCCTCTTCCGTTATATTAACATTTTTCTAAATTTAATTGAACTTTGAACTGAGTCAATTAAAAGTTACTTAAAATTTATTACATCGACTAATACTACGTTTATCATTTTTGAAAAACTGTAAAATTTTGGAATCATCGCTTTACATTTTCAGTAAATTTGATTTAAAATTATAATAACACTCTTGTTTAATAATTATGACTTAAGGAGCTTCCAAGACGTAGGGAGAGGGTATTATTTTTCTTGAGGACATTTTTAGCAATATCTTTAGAATTTTTTGAGATAAAATTATAAAAAAAGTTTGTGTGTCCTAAAAACCTATCTCGCTGATACGGTGTGGTGCGTTAGTCTCAGATTTGCGGCCTTTAACGGGCGCGCCACATCGCGGGGTTCAATTTCGATTCTCGCCCCCTTTTCGAGCGGGTGAGCCCCGCTCGACTGATGTTTATATTCAAGTATCTAAAACGCCATAGATCAGTGAGGGGCAGCAGCACCACTAATGCGAGAAACTAAGCACTGCGTTCGCCAAGCAGCTCGACATCACGAGCATTGTCTCCAATGATACGCGCATTGGGAAGGGTCTATATCCAGCAGTACATGAAGACAGGTTATTGATGATATAACATATGTATAAAAAATCGTTTTGGAATCTCTCCATCGGAATCACAAATATAAAATAAATGTTCAAAAGTGTTCGGAAATAAAAACAAAAATGCGCTCATTATTAGGGCGCGTTGCAAAAGACATACAATGTCATCTACGTTTTTAAATGATTTTATAAGGACTCGTTTTATTTTTTTTTTGAGACAACATTGAATGTCTAGAATAGTAGGATATAGTTTGTAGTCGGCGTGAAATTGTGTATGTTTAGGACGTGTATATATATAATGCTATTTGTCATGTCTCGTGCCTTATGTATTCAAAATATCATTAGGGAATATTAGTTGAACAAACAGGATTATTTGCATTTACATTCACTTAGAACTTTCATCACATTATAACATGTAAATAAGTAAATAAATCATTAAGTCGATACATTTCACATCTTTTCGATTTCCCATTTTGGTTATAAATCTCTGGTTTGTTTTGTTTCTAAACCGTTACTTATCACTTCAATATTAAACTGATTTCACGTATATATAAATAAATATATTATATGCTATACCGGATGCGGCGCTAATATTTAATAGTTTTATCCCGATTACAACCTTTCATATGCCACTGAGTTCATTTACTCTTTTAAGATCTTAGTGATCTAGTTTCAATTAAGTAGATTTAATCTCTTTAAATTTATCTTCTTTAAATACTACTCTGCTGAACTACAGTCTTGAAAATATAATAATTATTTTAAATGAGGGTAGCAAATTGCTTAGTTTCAAACCTGTTCCTGATTATCTTTAGTTATATTCTTATTGTGATCCTGATAACACCATTTACACTTAATCTCAGTTGTTTCCTATGCGGTGGTTTGCAGTCTAAAATATACGATTTGTTATTTAGTCTGAGTTCTACGCAATCGTTTGTAAAATATTATGTACTAACTCAATAATACAGGTATGCAAATTTTAACTTTTATTTTCTCTTTTTCGATTTGATAACTGATCTTATTTATGTGTGCTGACTACGAATATGTAATTAGATTTTCCCAAGCTCCCTCAGTTTTTTTACAAAACACCTATGTATAAATTCGCAAAAAAGCCAATTTTACTCATTAAAAAATGTATATTACACTAAAAAAATATCTACATGACTTTAAAATATTTTAAATACATTTAAATTCAATTATTAACATTTAAATTACGTTAGTAAATAAATTGAAAATATTAATTACTTTTGTGGTACCTTGTTATTTTTTCACCGAAGCTCTGATTGTGAGATTTTCACTTAAAAGTCCGGCTTGGATCATCTCGTTTTAGCAACTAACAATAATCTGCCATCATCCTTTTATTCCACCTTCCCTGATAGTGACGTTCTATCTTGTTTAAATCCTGATGATATCATTTGCCTTACTCTTCAGTTACAGCTCCCAAGTTATCAGGAACCTAGTCCAAATGCGAATTAAGGAAGTGAAGTTTAATGCCCATGGAACATCCCATTTTTCCGCAATTTTCAATCATAATTTGGACTTTTATGGTTTTCTAGGAAATTGTTAACTACTTCTTTAAAAGATTTCCTGGCTTCTAGTTCAATTTCACTTCATTTTTTATCAAAAGTTGCGTCTTTCCTTAATTTTCTTATGTTCGGACCAAAGAAAATACATTTTTTCACTTTAGCTTCAGATAGAGGTGGAAAAATTTGATGTAGACATTTAAAAACTTTTCCTTCTTTATTCAGCGCCTTCACAAATGGTTTCATCATTCCCAGTTTGATGTGTAAAGAGGGCAGCAAAATTTTTTCCGGGGGCGGCTTAAATTTTCTGTCATAATATTTTTGGTTCCAGAAACTAATTTAGTTCTCGCTGGTACCTTTTTCTTCACCCAGTGTTGTCCTCTCTCTCTATTAATCTACTATCATTAACCCTCCTCAATAATAAGGCCATGTCATTTAGTTAGTTACATTATGTTTAACTAATTATTTATGACAACTCATTCATTGTTGTCTTTTGCAACCATTCAGTTTTTTTTTTCAATAAGAAACAATTAAAATAAAATATAAATTCTTGCCTAAGTAGGCCTTAGTACTTTTGGCAAAAAAAACTATGCTAAATAACTAAATATTCTGATGTGATGAAATTTTTTTAGCATTTTTCTCGTAATTAGCGTCCCAAATTCTATTAAAATCAGTTATCAAATCTGAAAGGGGAATAAACAATTGTAAACCTTTGTAATTAATTAAGCTTCGATCTAATATTCAAGAAAATGTATTATATGGCTGAGATGTATTCACGATTCAAATGCGAAGGGGATGTAATATTCGTACTCTTACATTTATGTTTAATATCGTCCATATTTCCATTTCATTTAAATTTATACCCGTCTACGGATTCAATGGTAAATCATTTCACTGTAGCATTTATAAAAAATCAATGAATTTATGAATATTTCAAAAAGTGTATTATATCGGCTTAATATTCCACTCAAATAAAAAAAAATTTAATTTAAGTGGAAACTTCGTTTTACAAATATTCAACTCCTTATAAGAAACGGGGCTTTTTTCGTTTTACACATCATAATAAGTAACTTTATTTTATCATTTTGATATTTTTTTAATATGTATTTTAAATATACTTGCAGCTAGCTTTTCTCTTCTTTTTCCATTATTTGTTAGACATTCATTGTAAATATATTTTAGCATTGTTTCTTTTATAGGATTCCGTACTTCAAAATGGAAAAGGAACCCTTATAAGATCACTTCGTTGTCCGTTTGTCTGTCTGTCGACACCCTTTTTCTCAGGTATGCGTAGAGGTATCAAGTTGAAATTAATATCAACTACTTAGATCTACGGTCTCTTGGAGGTGTAAAAAATCAAGCTTCTTAGTTCACGATGGCAAACAGAACCCTAAAAGTGCGGCTATTTATGCCACATATTTTAAAACTCGCAAATAAATCAAAACCTATAGAGTACTTCCCATTAACCTATAATCATGACATTTAGCAAAAAGCAAGATCTTACAGCACAAATAAGGGGAAAAAAGTGTTTAATTTGTAGTTATATCACATAATAATTTTTTTTTAAATATGCGACTATGAAGATGTAGTAGGCAATATATTTTTGTTCTAAAAAATTAAATTTTTGTAAATAGTTTAATAGGAATATTATGTACCATTAAATGTTTATGGTACCTAAATGTATAGGAAACCCTCGTATAGACGTCTATGCATAGAGTTCCTTATTGCGTTTGCCTTCGAAAAGGCTCCGTTAAAACTTCTATCTGAGAACAAAGTATTTGCTCCAATAAAATTGCGAGCTTTTTCAGTGTAATTTTATGAGCTCGCACAGCCGCCGCCTCGTGCTAGCCGTTATCTCCTTTTATGAGGATAACTTTATTAGAGACTCAGTTATTGCAACGTCGATACGCTGTTATTTCTATGAAAAGAAAATTATTAGATATACGCAGTACGAGACAAACTGACAGATATTGATATCACCTAGTACTTTAAGTAAGAGGTGATACCAAGTCACTGTTTAGTTATTATAAAGGCCAAGGGTGTAAAACATGTTTAAATTATTATATAAGTAATTTGAAAAAAATTATATTTGATAAAATTTTAAATTGGATAAAAGTACCATTTTAATAACAAAGGACACAAAGATATATTATGATAGTACGACCATATAGGTATTTAATTACTTTAGCACGGTAAAAAGCAAAACCATCACGCGTGTCAAGAATTGAGAGACAATATTTTACGTACCTCTATTTTATTTATAAATGAATAATAAGAGAAATTTTAAAATCAGCAACAGTCATACGATTGATATAGTTGTGGACGAAATTTATATTCGCTGAGCATCTGGAATTTCGGAATGAAAACAAATTTAGACCCGTTTGTTTTCTTAGCGATCATTGGTTCTTGCACGAACTTTTGAAAAAATAACCTATACTCTACATAAAAGTTGCCTTTTACATGAAAATATACTATATGTGTAGTAATTGATTTGCTAAATCTTAATATAAAATTTAAAACTGATGGTTAATTCATTACGTTTATTTATGTAATATTTAAAATCATGGCGGGTAGTTTGTACTGATTACAGTTTCATTGACAGTTCAAAGTATGTTATGATATTTGTATATTACCTACGCAAATTTTATTACCACATTTTCGTTTGATGTGTCAAATTATGTTTGTGTTTTTGTTACTAGTTAAAATGTAAAACTTTATAGGTTTTATTATCATTTTGGACATATTTTGATGTTTAATCTACAAGTTTTGTTATGTCACGTAATTCTGAAAATAGTACAGATAATTTTTGCTACATATGTGGTAACGTGAACCTAAATAGCCAAAGATACCCAATAGCTGAGCGTTTAGAAACTGCTTACTTCTATTCTTTTGGAATCGAAATTAAAAACCAAGACAAATCGTGAGTGCCACATTTTAGTTTCAGTACTTTTTCAACTAATTTGCTCAAGTGGCTTAACAAAGAAAAAACGTTATTCCAAACAAGAAAAAAACAACAAAAAATCAATCTACTAATCATGTGATTGACTGTTACTTTCACCTGAATTCTCCCATCCAGCATGGTATATCGAGAAAAAAGAAGCGAAGTCTGGTTTGCCCTGAAGTAGCATTGGTAATATAACCGATTGGTTTATTCCTCAGCCTTCCGAAGACTACCAGCAAGATACTGATGAAGAAATTAATTTAATAGAAGTTGATTACGATGAGCCTGCAGCCTCACAATCTTCAAAGTTTTCGGGTGATAATATTGTTAATGACGATCCTAGCAGGCTTTTGCGAGAAGAACTCAGTGACTTTACACGAGACTTAATTTGCTAAAAGATAAAGCAGAATTACTGGGAAACAGACTTAAAGAATGGAAATTACTACAACCAATTTTAAGATTAGTTTATACGGAAAACGTCAGAAAGACTCTGAAAACCAGCTTGTAATTTGTCGTATTATGAACGGCTTAAAGAACGCTTTGAAGATTGAATACGATACACAGGAATGGATGCTATTCTTATTGAATTTAAAAATTCAGTTTAAACGCTATTCTTCTCCACAACGGGAATACACAAGCTTCGATTCCGTTATGTTACGCAATGCATGCTAAAGAAACATATGAAATTAATTTTAGACGCTATATCATACTCAGAGTACCAATAGCAGATTTGTCACAGCCATATTTTTGGGTCTACAAATAGGCTATACCAAGTATTGATGTTTGTATGTGCATGGGATAGTCCGATTAGATCTTTACATTACATGAGAAAAGATTGGACTCCAAGACGCAATCTAAATCCCAGAGAATAGAACGTCCAGCATATTCCTCTAGTAGAATCCCAAAAAATTCCTATCCCACCTTCGCATATAATATTATTATTATTGGAATTAACGAAGAACTTTGTCAAGGCTCTCAACAAAGATGGACCGGCCTTCAAATACCTGCGAAGTAAATTTTTCCGTCTAAGCGACGCCAAAGTAACAGAAGGAATCTTTATCGATTTTCAAATTTGTGAGATTCTGAAAGACCTAAAGTTTGATTCAGTTTTAAGGAGTTATAAAAAAAGATAATAGGAGGTGAAAATTATGATATGCTTGTGAACAATCTCCTGCAAAAGTAAGGGCAGTTAGTTAGCATATATACATATGTCCCTAAAAGTTCTCTACCATTACATTCATCTTCATTTTTTTCCTTCTAACTAGGGTGATGTAAGTCACAAACATGGAGAAAAATTCCATCAAGATACATCGAAATTGAAATGAAGATACCAGGGCCTATGGAATACGTTAATGTTGGCGGACTACTGCTGCTTTTGTAGATATACCCCTGAAATTAATTAAGATGTTGGCGGACAACTGCTGCTTTAGGGGAGATATCCCTGAAAGTCATAAGCTATCAAGTTATTAAGAAAAATTCATAATGAAAAAAGGTAAACAAATTTGTTAATATTTCTAAATTTTCAATTCCATATAAAAAGTTTAAAACAAAAGTAAGGATATCAATGTTTTCTTAAATCGACATTTTACTGAAAGCCGTACTTTTTTATACTAGCGGTATTTTGAAAACAAGTGCTAATATTGAATATATTTGGCGTTAATTTTGTAGAAATTCATTATTCACAATTATATGAAACTACGTGATGTAATATTATTTCTACTTTTACCTAAGGTTTAATCTTTGCTAGTAACCCACCTGAAGCTGTTGTAATACAACGAAACCTAGGTCGCGGTAAAGAACTTAAAGAAAGTATAAATAATACTACACCACGTAGTTTCATTTAATTGTGAACAAGGGCTAAGTTAAACAAATATTTGCAGTTTTCGTATTTAATGACCTTAAATTAGTATAAAATATGGTATCTGTTTAAAAGACGCATAAAAAGTTAGATTGTGTTGACCAAATTATTAAACGATACGACTACTGGAGTAACTCAATGAATTGTAAAGATAAATAATTTTATAAAAATCCGTGTTATACCGTTATTTTACTAATGTTAATCATGAAAGTTAAAGGAGAAAAACACACAATCCTTTCTGTGGATCATATAAAACTAAGAGATATAGAATATTTTGGAAGAATATTTTATATTCCTACATGTATAAAATCTATATTTACATATGGATGTTATTCGGTACAAATTTTTTACTTAACAGTGCATTAGAATGAGAAAATTATTATAAATCAGTTTCAGTTTTAGATGATATCCGATTGTCTTTCCAATGTAAAGCCTAAATGAAATAGAAGGAGTAAACGAGGCATAAATGGTGCTAAATAATGAAATAAATGTATTCATTATTCTTAGCGTAAGGCTGGTGAAATGAAATCGGTCAATTACAAGCTGAAGTTGCACAATTAGTATGCTGTCAGACCCATACTTGAATATGGTACAGCCGCCTCTGCGACGACTACACGAATCCCGTATCACATCGCGTATGCGCGGAGAAAACAATAGTTCAGCGGTTAAAAGGAAATAAACGATTAAATTGTTTATGACAATTAATCGGGCCAGTATTATTCGATCGCTATAATTTTGGTTCAATCTTTACCATTGATCTCAATGTTTCCAATTTTGTTTTATTTTTCTGAGCAACCTTTTTGATGTTAAAGGTGAAGGACAACAATTTTTACGCGTTTTTCCCGGAATATGTTTAAGCAAAATCTTAAAAAAATTATACAATCGATAACCTTGAATGAATTTTTCCATTTACACCCTGAATTTTTCCAATTTACCCCGGGATTTTCCCACGTATCAAAATTTAACTTTTTATACTTCACATCTATTATTAGATCACCATTCTCTCTTTCTAAGATAAATTTATTTTTTTTTACGTACAACAGTTTCCGAGGAAATCAGCAGTGACACTCTTTCCACGGAACATTAAAAACATCGTGACATGTCCTTTTATTTTCAGAAGTGTTAGTATTATTTTACAGTGCAGAATACGTATTTTATACACACTGTGTTTGTGTTTTTTTTGTAACTGCTTTGTTTTTGCACTTATTTTGTGTTATATTCTGATTGACTATAATAACTCTTATACGTAATATTAGACATATTTATTAAAAAAGGACAACATTAGAAGAAAACTTGAATGTTAATATACGGCATAATTTATGCGCACTTGTACATTATACATATATACCAAGCCGTAGCAAAATGCTTAAGATGCTAGCGTGGAATAAAGGGTCCCGGGTTTAAATACCGGCACGTTGTTTGAACATTCATTAATTATTCATGTAACTGTGAAAGATGATTTGTACTTGATAATAAAAAAAATGAAAAACTTATACCTATACAAATAATATTTTTTAATCAGTAAATATGTCCATAATATGTTACTAACGTGAATAATTGGTTCACTAAACTGTTACGAACATTCGAACATTCCCTTTTGGTATGAAATGAAGCATTTAGTATTTTTTACTTCACTGTCTCCAACAAATCTGTCTGTTAACCTTAGTTTATATTGGTAATTTACACATTGATTAAAGTCTAAAAAATCAATTTTTTACATTAATACGCATAGAGACCAGGAAGTTAGTAAATATAAATATAATATACTATTTTAATGGGTTTATCGGTATAATCAATTATCATTTCTATTTTATTTTTGTCTATGACTACTTATGCATCAATAAAATCATTTAAAAACAGAGTATTTGATTATGGAATACAAAAATATTTTAAATTTTAAACTGTATTTAAATACTCGAAGTCAAAATAGATGGTTTTCTAAAAGATACCTTTCCTTTCCTAACCACAAGAATATAGAATTTTTATTTCGAAATAGAATTTATTTGCCATGTTTTTGCAAGAAAGTTATTTTTAAACTATTCCAGCCTACTAAAATATTATTTCGAAACACAATAACATTTTTATTAATTTTTTATAACTAAATTCAACAATAAGTGAAATACGCGTCGTTCGTCGCTCAGGCGATAGGGAGTGACTGTGGGAAAATATGGAACTTGTAAAAAAATATTTCTAAAAATAATTTCAAACCACTTCAAAATTCGTGTCATGGATTTTCACATAATAATCATTCGAATAAAGTAATCAGTTCTACGTGTTGCTTATCTATTTAACATTAAGTAAACGTAATATTAAGTTAGAAATATTGACAAATAAGTTTTGTGGAAAACCGGAATTGCTGTGACAATTTTAAAATTAATAAATTATTAATATTTACACACTACGAATACATTAACAATGTCATAGGGAAGAGGGCTCGAATAGCACTAAATTTAATACAAATACGTGAGGCTTTCCTTGAAAGCCTCGTGAATTATCACTAGTTTCTATGTAACTCCATGTAAGCATTTGTCTCCTTTACGCGCATTAAAGAGATTCTCTGATAGAATGCATCTTTGCTGGATTCTCCCCGAAAACTTAAAATTTTTGGCTGTGGTCTAGAATTTTTTCTCTACTATTATAGATAATTTTTACTTCCGAACAATGAATGTGAAAATAAAGAAGTAAGAGAAGATCCACAGTTAGAGGAAGGAAAGAAAAATTTAAAAAAAGAAAGATCACATTAAATTTAACAAGAAAAAAAGGCATATAATGAAACGCGGCATGAATTGATTCCGCGTAAAAATTTGTTACGACGTCTTAATTTGAACATCAAATATTTTCATACTAAAATTATTTTTCGCAAGGCGGTTTATCGCCATTCGCTGCCATTAATTTTGTTTAATGTCACGAAGCGTTAATTTTGATAACTTGGACGTCTTATGACTAAAAATTAAATGAAATATTTTCAGTGAATGCCGTTGAGTGCAATTTGGAGCACAACACACATATACATTTTCACAGCAGTCATTTAATAAAAGTGAAAAATGTCGTATTTATAAATGAAACATATTATTAAAGACGTTTTATAGTGAATTTCGTTGAAAATTCGATGACAAATATTATTCAGTTGAGACAGCCATTTAAAATTTTGATCGGTCTTAACCGATAAGTATATTCAGCTAAAGGAATGAGGTAACGGATGATAGGCAAATTTTACAAAGGAGTCTCTGACCGCCAATTACAACATTAATTGAATTGATTTATAGATGCATTATTGAGTACAGTATAAACAAGAGTAAGCCACTCGTCGGTAGAAACATAGAAAAAAGTAAAAATACGAAACAAAACGGGGAATTTCGAATATAATTAAATATTATAATTTCTCTATTGTTAATGTTACGGAACCAAATTTATAATACATTTATTGAAACTGATGTCTCAATTAGCAAATAATAATAAATGTTGTCAATTAGCAAAAATTAAATTACTATCAAATAACAATAACACAATTTACCCCGCCCGTTATCTTTCCGTATTCGCGCTTAAAACAACAAACAATTTTTAGTTGATTCACCGACACGCTGCGTGATCGACGCTTTTGTGACTCCGGAGAATATTTAATCCACACGACGGTTTTTCGGCTCAATACTTACTTGCGGTACGGGGAACACCTTAATAGTGTGTTTGGCGATGGTTGGGACGCTGCGGCCCAGTCCATGTCCTGCTTGCAGCCCTGACCTGACACAAATCGCACGCATCTACACAGCGACCGCCCGTGTCCCCTCGTATCCTGCGCAGCGCTACCACTCTCCCTCCCCCCCCCTTCATCGTCTAGACATCGGACGATCAATCAAGTACACGCGCACAATGTCACATATACAGTGTGTTTAACCGTTTATTGATTGTAATATTTTTTTCAAAGTAAAATTTAATTAGTATTTTTCCAAAACTTTAACACTGCGAATGGTTAGTATTCATAACCGATGTCAACTTTAGTTCAAAGTGTAAAACGAATAAAAAGTCGTCGTGTATATTCGTGCACACGCGGTAGTATTATTTGCTACTCTAGGCGAGACACATAAGATATTAAAAGGAAATATATAGCAAAAGCGTTCAGTACATAACTATTTATATATGAATTGAAATATCACAACCTCTATAAATAGATATGCCAAAAATTACTTTGAAAAATATTTTTAATCTTCGTAATGGTAACGGCAGTAGTATTCACATACTAAGGATGCATTATTAAATCAAAAACTGTATGCGTTATTCTAAATGTTGCAAACTTGAAACGAAAAAAATTCCCTACAGAGGATGAAGCGAAGAAAGCGAAGTCTAGCGGTCGATCCCATTCACATATGTACGATTGCACCTGATATTAGAAGTATATTGGGTCGTAAAGGCTTGCACAATCTTTTAAAAAGTAATTCCATATCAACATTCTCGTCTATTATATCAGCCACAAAATATTTCGATGTTGAATATTTGAACTTATAGGGGAAGATTAAACAAGCAGGATACAATCGCGCCGCGACACGCTGATGTTAATTAAAAACCAAAACTATACGACATTAGCGTAATTTAAGATATTAATCCATCCGCTCTAGGTATCGAACGATACCTAGAGCTCATATTTTGTTGAACTTTGGTTTAAATAACTGTGTATTTTATAAATGTTTCAATATATAAATTCACATTATTCATCCTAAGACGTGTTCAGTAGAGATAAGGGAAGATGCAACTGATTCTATTCTTTTACTCACGCATACTTTTTCTACGATATCTGTGCAGTCTTTGAATAATAAGATTGATAAGCTACATAAATAACGGGTAAACTTAATTTATTCAATCACCATTTCCAAACTACTACCAGAGTCGTCTCAGAACCCCTCAGGAGGTTCGTAACAACCCGCCTCCTACAAAAAAGGGGGCCTTCAAAAACCTTTTAATGGTATTGCATATCTATAACAAAACACTTCCACTCAACAACAAGGTTAGAAACTATTCCTATTCAATGAGCCATTTAGTTTCTTTATCTCTTCTGTGTTGACGTAGGCTCTCAACGAAAATTCTACTACTTGCTTATTTGTATTTTATTGCTTATTTCTAAGTACGCTTATCGTTACTAACTGCGATGGAATAAGATTTTGAAAATTTTCATTCTGCGTCTTCGAGCAGCAAGAACACACCGGGCTGTCTCTTAAGGCTAAAGGACATAAGCACTTCTTGGCATTTTGACCAAGAAGTGATAAGCTCGTTGCTAAGTAATGTAAACCGACAAACCGTTTTTTTAAGCAGTTTATTTAGAATGATGGGTATTTATTAATTGATTTTGAAGGACGGATAAATAAAAAAAAATACAGGAAGGACGAATAAATAAAAGTCCAAAAAATTATTCGGGCCAATAGTTGGTTTTAGATTTTAGATTTACTTTATTTTCAAAGTTTTACTATATTCAGTGAAATTTAATCTAACTAATGACAAAGTATTTTTTTTACTCGTGAGTCTGTAACCAAAGAACATGTCGCTACAAAATTGCGAAGTATACAATTTGTGTAATGTCGTATCGCATAGACTATTACCCGCGGCTTCTTTCACGTGGACAATTAATGTCACGAAAAGTGTATTTCGATGTTGGTTACTCAGACGGGTAAACAGGTTTCCATGAAGCTCGATATAGGCCAGTTCATGGTTCGAATTAAAATATTTAACCCTGTTTTAAAACTAAGAAATGGCATATTTTCTACAGAATGAAACTAGGTGATTTTATTCAATATAAAAGTTTAATACTATTACGTATCAACAGATCGTTGAACGTGTATATTGAATCTATTACTTACGCATCTAGAGAAACCAAAAACTCCTCATAAACACATTAACAAAAGTTAGTTAGTATATGAAACTTATCAATAATAATAAATTTAACAATAATAATGTCATCAAAAGAGTAAATATACATAGTTTATGACAGATAAATTGTTTAATAAAACCTAGGACAATTAAAGGAGAAACGGATAATTAGTGAATAGAATAAGCGGTCTTGAAGTTTTGCGGTTCGGAATGCAGTGCCTTTGGGCGGAATCACTCAGTTTATGAGGGCATGAATTAAAGAGTTGGGCATAAGTGTTTTCATCAAACACACGAGAGAATTTCATTTACTCAAATGTTGCCTGAAACCTTATGTTTCAGGAAGTTGATTAATATAAACTATTGGTAAGTGAACTGGATTCAGTTAAAAATAAGACACAATCAATATAGTTAACATTCTGAATTTCCAGTTTCTTCCGAAATGAAAATTTATACAAATTATTTTTTCCACACTGTGATAAACTGGAATAGATTGCCGTATCTAATACATTCATGTTTATGTTTGTTCCTAACAGGAAATTCTGTATGCATTACGGTGGAAAAGACAAGTTGTTAATTTGTAAGTTAATACAGTGTTTTTTTTAAATTGGTTCACAGTGTTTATTTTACCAAGTGATCGATTCATTAACCATGTTTTTTTTCAATCAATTCGTTTTACCAAATGCATTTTTTTTTCAGGAATTGTACTTTGATCCAATTTACAACTTGTTAGGAGTGTTTTCCCGAATGTCTAGCCTGAGCTATTTGACTTAAGAATTTGTGTTATAAATATTTTATGATTTTTGGTATATAATAATCTTAGCTATGGAAACAAGTTTTCAATAAAATTGAACTTAAGACGCTGTTGACATTTTTCCATAAACCTTTTGATAATTTGCACAATAAACTTGATGTGATGACTGTTTAACCGGCTTCAAAAAAGGGAGGAAGTTCTCAATTCGTCGGAATGCTTTTATATATGTTCAGCGACAATTCTTTATCAAGTGGACCGATTTCGATGATTTTTAGGACCATATTTTAGGGGTGGTCCCATATAAATATGATGACGATGTTCACAAATTAACAATGAATCTCCATAAAGAATGGCAGTAAATCAACTATGATTCAAGATATTTGCTACTGGTAGTTGTTACTTTGCAAAATGACTACACCAATTACCAAGTCAGGGTCTGGTGATAAGTTCTGGATATGAACAATGGAACTCCTTAACGGATGTTACTAAACCAAGCGTGATTAAAGATATCTGTTACTAGTAGTTACTTACTTAGTTACACTGTCGATCAGATCAGGGTCTGATGATGAGTTCTGGTATGAATAATGGAACTATTTTTTTTATCGTAGTGCAAACGGTAAGTCGCCATAAAATTTCTTCGGCGAACTTTCACAGTTGAACCGCATTGATGAGACCTAGCCATTGTTGCTGATTCCAGCTGATTACTTCTACTTACCCATTCGAGTGTAGCCTCACAGCCGAGTCAATTAGATACAAATTCCCCTCCTACTCGAACCTACCTCTTCCACCATATTACCATCAAAATAAAAATGTACCCAATTCCAGATCCATTCTTTTCCGTTCAATAGCTAGGCATCTTGTGTCCACCTGAATTACTAGTTTACTAAGAAAATAAAGATTGAATCCTGTATATATTACTAAAGATTAAATTTAAATAAAAATATATACGTAAAGTTTGTAAAACAAATTCAACCATTTTACTATTGAATTGACACAAAATTACTTTGAGTTTCATGTTTCAAACCCAATTCTTATTTTTATTACGGTTGTAAAGTTTATCCGGATCTGTAACATTCTTGGGGCGTATCTGGCCACGTGATGCAATTAGAAATCTTTAGATGAATCCCCAGATGGATCGTACAGCCTCAATTAAATCTCCACAGGTTACGTTGATTATCCACATGAATCAAATTAATAGGCGTCTTATTGTTTGGGGAGTTTTCATTTTAATAAATTAACAACGTCAATGAAATCCGTTGTATTTCTTAGTTTAAATCATGAACAAGCAATTGAAATACTAATTATTAACACCAATTGAATCAGAATGATCTATTGATTACATGGGTACTAAAACAGTGTTATATGTGGAAGAAGCATTACTTACGTTGTATATGTTGTATGTGTTCACCTTCGTGAGCTCTAAATTCGATGAAAAAAACCATAGTGTAAGATTCCTTTTATTTAAAAGTGTTAAATAGTATTTAATTTGCACTAAACTCGAGAAAATATTCATTTATTTCTTGAAAACCGAGTCTCACTAATTTTCTTAAAGCGTTGAACAAGTACCATGAGAACAAATGATTATAAAATGTTGTACAAGCAATAAGACCGCAACACACAGCAATTCGAATAAACACCACTCTAGCTAGTATTCAGTCGTGGCGCTTCATGCAACTCCATATCCCCAATTGTTAAGAAATTAATGAAACAGAAAACAATATCAGAACTGATAGTGTGTCGAACGATGTGAGTGCACGAAGTTAGGTGCGCGCTCTAGGCAAGTGAAATATAGCATGACATCGTCTTCTCAATTTAGTAACGCTTTATGCTAGAAGTATAAAGACCTACTAAACTCAAAACTAGGGGATGTCAATGTAATGATTAAATAACTAGAAACATCGGGATTAAAACCAATTCCTGCCAAAATTGCAAGGAATTATATCTAACCACGTCCATAATGCAATCGGAAGATAATAAACAGGAATAACATTCATACACCTTATAACACAAAAACGTAATTTTTTTTTTAAATTGTATCCATAATGAGGCTATAAGTCAATATCTAATTTTTTATTTGTCACATTTCCCTATTGCTTTGAATTTTCCAGATGATTGTCGATGAATAAGAATCGAAGAGGGCAACGAAATTATGAAATGTTTGAAGTTGTATATTTCCTATTTCTATCGGCACGAATTGCATTCTCTCCTTTCCTCGATTTAGAGATGTGTTAATCCAAAAGTGCGTGGCGCCGTGTAGGAAAACGTGCTACCGAATGTACAGTTCCTACGTTAGCTGCGTGTGTACGAGAAGTGACGGGAGGCAAGCGATCCGCCGGAGCGAAATTTAATTACAGTTTGAACAAGATTACAAGACAGAAACTAGCATTTCAATGTGACGTTAAGTGAAATATTGAGGAGAGGTTTAATATCGCGGCTCCAGCGTTCAAGTTAAAGGGTGAATTAATTAAAACGACACACGCCGCATAAAAATACTAATAATACCATATTCTCTTTATTAATTACAAAATCAATACGAATAGTACATAGGTGTGAGTTAAGTAGCGTCCAGTTTTATCCCCTAATTATTTGTAATGTAATTTGTACTGTAAATTAGTAATGTTTGGCATGTAAAAAATTATAATTTCATTAAAGAAGTAGCACTTTAATTAAATATGCGTATGATAAATAACTTAATGCTTATATTGATCTAAAAAAATTAAAACGTTGATAAGGCTGACTAAATTATTTTGTGATTTACATGCAAATTCCCAATTGAAATATCTTTTCCAAAAATTAGCCGTAAAAATGGTTGAAATTTTTACAAAAGATTATTGTTATGCAAAAATTAAATATGAAGTAAAATAAAATGATGTTTGTGTCCAACAAATAATAATTCCATGCAAACTGTCAGCGACCAAGTTACAATTGGTTACTATATTTTTCATTTTGTTTAAATAAATTTTTAAACATCGTAGGCCCAATAGTTGTTTGTATGTAAATAGTGATGTTCGTTATAGAAATATTGTAAAAAATATTTTATTCAATAATTACTAGCATAATTTTTTATCCCGTAAAATATATATTTACCGTTATAATGTTTATAAAATTAGTAATAATATATGAAATAAATAAATCATATAATCCTTCAAACTTTGTATAAAATATATATATATATATATACATATATATATATATATATATATATATATATATATATATATATATATATATACTACAGACTTCTGTGAACAATTTCAATGATGAAAACTACACGAATATCTAATATAAACCTAGCTGCTTGTACATGATATCAATAGCCGTCAACAAGTCTTTCGCATTTTTGAGCTTATAGAAATGATACGGATCACTTGCGCAGTTTGATCTTCGTGTTTATAGTTGTAACAGAAGCTACGCTATAGTTTAGCGTAGAAATTAATGGAATAGTGATGGGCGAAGATGAGGTTCGCTGTATTTCAGAATTGTTGGAATCAAAACGAATTTAGGCTATTCTCTTGACGATAGTTACTTTGCACTGTACTTTTTTTAATACAAGAACTGTCAAAAAATAATTTTTTTTACTATCCCTAACGAAACTCTGTTCACATCGATTATCACCTTCTTTTGTATTGGCTGTTTAAATTTATGCATTGATTAAATTCTAAATATTTTATTATCCTCTGCATTAATTACCCACACCCATAAGGCATAAAATAAACTATTGTCAACGGTTATTTAGTATGATCAATATTTACATTCGATGATATTTTTAGTCAAGATAATTTATTAACTAGTAAAACCATTTGAAAATACAATGTGTTATAAAAACAATCTATAGCGGCTATACGGAAAGAACGTACTAGGTGTTGAAATTATAAAATCTAAAAATATCGTTACGTATGGGACTTTATTATATTCACTTTTACAGGTCTTTTTGACATCAAGTATACTAGCTAACCGTATTTATTTTCATAGCATACAATACTAAATAAGACAATATATATATTTTAATAGATCCACTAACTAAGTTATAAATAAGAGCGTGAACAAATGTACGTGTGGATATCAAACTGCTTAGCCGTTTCTGATATTAAGGTTGAATATTTTAGCAAATTGTTATTTTTAAATTATATACGAGTACAAAAACATTATTTAGAAATACTAGAAGATTTTATTAATTAATCCTTTATTAAAAATGTAAGTTCGATAGCTAAAAACTCAGAATTGTTAACTGTGGTGTATTAATTTTAATGTACTGTTCACACGAGAAATTTGTAGGAAGCCCCACTATCAAATATGAATACCTTTTTGTAAAAATAACGTAGATTTTAATTTTATCACGATAAAATTGAAATTTAACCTAATTAAAATTTAACCTAACGTAACCTAGAGTGCCAGAGCTACAATAAGCGGGGATTTCATTTAATTTGTTGGAAATATTCATCTCGTTAAAGTTAATTGTCATTACATTTCGTTTGTGACATGAAGGGAAATAATCGTTCGTTTAAATGAAAATTGTTTTCTGGTAGTGCGGGAGGTGGCGTCGCATTGTAGATAATATTTCCCTACTTGGTTGCAAGACAATCCGTATGTAGATTAGTATGTCTCTAAAGGTGCTTTAGATAACAAAACATTTGGACCGAAGTTTACATGTATACATTTTTCTAATCGACGTTACTAAAATAATATTTAAAATTGAGCAATTTATCAGACAGCTTGATAATATGAAATTGCAGACAGATTGATATTTGGAGCACTACATAACGACTTATGTACGTTAAATGCACTCTAATTTCCTGTTTATTCTTTTATAGAAATCATTATGGCTAGACTGCCATTCATAATATTAAAGAAAATATACATAAAAGTTTTATTAAGATAATTTCAGTTTCTAAAATTAGCTTCTGTATATTGCTGCATGCGCATGCTACTTACACATGTAAGTGGCATGCGCAGGCAACGCATATTAAATTAACAAGACAAGGAGTTTTACAGACGAATGAAGAAGTATTTCTATACTTTCTATTGTTTTTTCTTATTCTAATTTTAATACATTATATTTAATCCGAAATTGTGTTTTAAGCTGAAATAATTAATATTAATAAAAAAATTAGTAAAGTTAAAAAGTTTCGAAAAATTTTACGTTAGGTTGGAGGAACTTACGCTCCAGAGTTCTATTTATTTTTCTCTATTTGTTAATGTTATATGTATATATCATCGGGATGCAAGCAATAATCATGTAGAGTAGAAAAATAGAGAGAATAATTTTCTTATATTTCTTAACTACAGGCTTTATAAGAAGACTAAAAGATTTTCATTGTGCTTCAATCCCTAGAAAAAAAAAGTAAACTGGTAATCTAAACAAACAGTAGTCAGGAGTTTCTCAAAAGCTAATATCATCAGTACTTATCATTTAATACACCTCAAATTCGCTAACATTATATTATCAGCGAATTTGCATACCTCGAACCGATCTTCAGCGTCCAAGGAGGATGCGAAAAGGATATTCAGAAAGGAACCAAAGAACCCGATACATTCTTTGGTTCCCCTCTGAGTACCCTTTTTGCATTCTTCCTGGACGCTGAACATCGATTCGAGATATACAAATTCTCCGATAATAATATTAGCAAATATGATGTGTATTAAATTATAATCCATTAAATTTGTTGTTACCGGTAACAACAATTTTAATGGATTATAATTATATAACAACAAATTTAATGGAACTAAAGAATACCCACACATCGTATACGTTTACGCAGTCTGAACTCGCTTATATCTATCTGGACTATATACGTACATCTGTATCATATATAGCAAAAAACGGTTGAACAACGACATCAGTAGTTCTTTCAAAACGAACACAAAAAATCGTGTCATCACTGATAAATAGGATGACTACGAAGAGTTGTAACAGAACCTTCCAAGGAAACTTGATTTTTTTATATTTTATTTGAAAGAAAGAAGCATTTATATTACCCCCTCGAGTATCCTAAACTAGTTCGTAAACGTTCCATTCCTACACACGTAAAGCTTCCACGCAGATACAAAGTTTTAAATATATCTTTACTGAAATAAAACTTACGATTGAAAGCCCTTTCTTTGATTATTTTCAAGTGCCAATCTCTTTTGTCCACTGATTCGGTAACAGCATCGGCTATTTCTATAGGCATCACATGTTAATCGAAGCGAACAGAATTCGTTATTTCCATTAAATGACCATTTGTGAATCAAATACAGCCCGTGAAGTCATTCTTAACCGATCTTATTAGACACTCTTTATTTTTTTAAGGAAAGGCAAAGATGTTTAATATCTACCTCGTTTTCTCTCATTCTAAACATCGTATAATTACACTCCTTGCCTTCTTTACGTTAGCCTTTGTACGTGTCATCGGCTATGTGTGCCGTTGCCCTCATCTTCACGTATCTTTATCACAAAAAGAACAGCTTATATCAGTCTTTTAAATTTATCAGAATGTATAACACAAAAAATAAGGAAGATAATTTTTACTTCTAAGAATCGATTTTCATACATAGTGCCCTGTAAAAAGTTTTATGAGGAGTAAAATCGGAAATTCAGAACATACCAAGTTCAGAGTATACGAAGTTCAGAGCATTAAAACAAGTGTAAACATTAGGTGCCCTCTCCGCTCGACATTTTTCGCATCTTTAAAGTGAGATATCAGTGTTAATTTGGCATTTTTTTATGGCGTAATAGCAATGACGGAGTTTGACATCCATGGGCTCGTATTAATAGACAATACATAAACCAGATTAAATCGCGATTACATAAGTATAGATTAATATGAATTCTCATATTATTTCTCCGACGGTTCAATAGATGCATATTAAACTAATATTAACTAATCGAGTTTGGAAAATGAAAGATTAGCTTATAGGAGATTTATGTTGTGATTCAATACTTTTGCACGCGCAATACGTACTGCGAATCAATCGTTAGCTAATTTCAGGCACATCTTGACATATCGAATTATTTATTGAGAGTAGTAAGCACAATCATATACTAAAGTTTTCAACGTCGTTTTTTTGGCTGAAAGTATTGCGTTTAACAATAAAGTAGTAAAATGAATACAAGAAAAAAGAAACTATACGGAAACAGAGAAAAGGCTATTGTTGCAGATATTTATCCCTTACAAGGATGTAGTTGAAAATAAACCCACCGACGGAGCAAACGAAAAAAAACTCTTCGGACGCTATTGCCGAGAAATATAATGCTAATGATATTATTAATGAAAGGGTGAGTACAGTTAAATGCACACATTTATAATGAAAATGGAACACAGAATTAATTTGTTTGCACGGATGTAATTTAATTTTTTTATATTTATATACAGTGTCACATATTTCAATACATTCTAAGACAATGAATAAACTCCAGTCGCGCATCGGCGCTGAAACACACATTTTTTTTAACTAAACTGTTTTAAAAAACATTAAAACGCGTGATAATATTCACTAAAAGGAAATATAACAATGATTTTACCTCTTGTTTTATAAAATACCAAATAAATATTTAAAACTCATTAAAGCTTTGACGTACGTGAAACGAAAATTTATGTGTTTATATATATATATATATATATATATATATATATATATATATATTTCCTTTTTTAATTATTTTACGAAATGCATCAGCTTTGAAATGTATTTAGTTGTTAATTAAACATATCACTAGAGTAAGTGAATTATTAATTTATACGTGTAAATCATTACCACTTTGAAGTTCTTACCTCTGTCAATCAAATGATATTAACTGAAACATTGTCATAATATTTCACAAATAAATTTCATGCAGTAAATTCTAAAAAATATGATCTAATGCCAGTATTATTATTAAGTATGCATTTACTATTCTTTAAACCTTAATGTAAATCAGCGATCTAGCTAATATTTAATTTAAATGCACAAACTCTCAAGAAAGGGCCATGTTATGTGTTTTCTCAGCAATGTTTTCAATCCAAATTACGACGAGCGATTCTTGAAGCAAACGTAATATGCAAGCCTCGCCTCAATCAGCGCTTAATCCGTCTCACTCCATTAACATTGGCTATTGGTAATGAACCGTAGCAGAAATGTATTGTCCTTATGTACTTTACACGAGATTACAACTTGTTCATCCCGATGAAGTGGGTTAATGAATTTTCTATTCAATCCGTATACATAATTAAATATTTACACTAATTCTATAGAACATTCATTAGCCTTTGTGACGTTAGTATTCATAAACTTTGTGACACGGTTTGTCAGTCTGATGAAATAACAATAAATTTATAATAGTTGCGATTAACGTATTATGAACTTTGTATTAATGAGATAATGCTATGGTGTTATTCGTAAGTGACTTGTATTACTTTCTTGAAAGTTATTTTGCAATTAAATTTCGTCTTATTTTTCGACTCCAACTCAGGATACTTCAATATCTGATTAAATATGCGGTACCCGGTATTTTCATGGATCTAAAAATAAAGGGCATAAAAAATAACATTTACATCAATATATGGATTACTTAATAATGTAAAGCTTACTTTACTTACATTAGTAAGCAATGTATGTATTGTAAATGAATGTGACCTGAAATATGAATATCACCTCCTCTTGTAATTCTATCCGCCTATTTTCAATATTTTCTGTTAAATATTTTTTATATTCCTCATTTGTAATTGGTTCTGTTTAATTATCAAAATTACATATATTTTAAGCAATAATTCACATACGTATTAATAAAATGTGTTATTGTAAAAAAGTTTCCGGTGATTTAAACTACTCTTAAATTTATTTTACCCTGGTGTAAAGATAGCGCTTCATTCGATAACCTCAATTGGAGTACTGGCAACCTTGGTGAATTTAGCGATAATCGATAAATTTCATGGTATATTACCAGGCAATTTATCAATTTTGATTGAAAGACTCGCCAAATGCTTACGTATCGTCTATAATATCGTCTGATCTATAAAATCGATTTATAAAATCGACTATAATATATAAAGCCGACGTAGCACCGGCCCCAGCATGGCAGCAGTCGAAGCTAAAATGTATGAAAACATATAAACGCGTTATTACACTAGACTGCGCTGACACCTGCATGACACCAATTTCACTAGCACTAGTGTGAAGTTTGCAAACGCCGGTGCGGTGCGGTGCTAACAAATTTTCCTTTATTTATGTCATCGAAAAAGTACACATGCGTTTTGTAATAACATAAACAATAGCGTGACAGAGCGCGCAAGGGCGCAGTCTGAAATGATGTATCCGGTAATTAACCGCAGTTCATTTGAAGTCTTTAAATGTATTTCAACATCCTCTAAATTGAATTTAATTATTATTGTCATAGCAGAAAGCGTTAGCAGCAGAAGCTCTTCTAAATGGTTATTAATAGTGTTGTTAAAAATATCTTTGTAACTATTATGTTTATGCTGATGTCCAGCAAATATAATCATACATTTGCAGATAATTTTACTAGATCCTTTTAACATACTTCATATTTCAATCGATTAGCAGATTTACAGAGAAGTACTTTTCAATTAATTTAAACAAATCTGAAGCTATCATTGCAGACAGTGAAATAATGTTTTTAAAATTTAACTTGTCTGATGTATCGAAACTAATGCTAAACCGAGTATACTATGTCAGTTAACGCGATACACTCTTCCAAATGTCTTGCAGTTATTTAACAACTAAGAAAATTTGATGCAATTTATATACATATTTGATGCGAGTGACATATATTTAATATTCAAACTTATTAAATTGCCTTCAGAATTATATAGGAGACATGCATTCTAAAGTTGCGTCGCGTTTACAGGCGCAGATGCTATTCCATATGCTTTAATATACATGATTTTCACATACTCGTACTTCTTTTCAATATATTATTTGAAAACACAAAATAACATATTTGTAAGAGAAACCAATATACTTTAATGGGTTTTAATAGACGTCAAGGGTATAGTTAGTGTGGCTGTGAAGGTGACTGTAAATCTAACAGATACAGTTGTCGCAAAAATAAAACTTTACCACTCAAAATTTCATCAAACTGACAATTGTTATAATAAATTGTTAAAATAAAGTTTTTACTCAACACTACTAGGAAGAAAATTTTAATGCTAGAATTAATATAAATCTAATTAAGCAAAAGTTATGTTCAATAATGATTTATATAAGTTTCCTTAGTTCATGTTAAGTTTAGAATAACAAATATAATTATTCTTAAAACTATCTCAATTTTTAATGTGGTAGTTAAGTAGCTTTAAAACATAATATTATCCTGACAATAAAATAATATAATAAAACACCTTTTTATTCATATACCCAATAGATAACAAGTATTATTGGTAAAGCCCGGTTAATTTAACATTTTCAGTCGTTATTATCATATCTCATATTTTATTGGTAGTTTCTTTGAAACTACTAACCGTTTGGTGCATAACATATACAACGTACAGTTTTACGAAGCTAAATTATTACAATGATTACAGATATGACAACGAAAGTCTTTTATATTTTCAAAGGGATATTTAATGATGGATAAATAATTATTGCTTTCAAAAATTTGGTAATAGCTGTAAACTTATAATGTCAGTAAAAAGTTATAAACCCAAGCAGAGAATAAGGCAGAGAATCATACATTTCTAAATGTTAAAGATTTTTAGTATCTAATTTCAGAATATTTATTTCATATTTCTCAATTACAATGTGTTTTTCATATGCCATCATGAAGTCAGCACAAAGGCAATTCGAAAAATCCTAATTTATATAACGACTTAAAAGTTGTGTTAAAAAAAAATATTATTTGTCATTTTTATTGAAACACTGCAAACGTATATACATATTACTTAAAAAAATAATTTCGTACAGGACGGATATTTTAATTTATTATTTAAAATTTATAAATATAGCATAACAATTGAATTTAATAGCCTCGTAATTCATTATTTATTTATAACGTAAAGCCGATTTTACAACAAGGTTGCTACGACGGAGAGTTTTCCAATTGTAACTTATTTTTCAACATTCGTTTATAATTTGGTAATTAAAGGACCTTGAGTAGTATTAACTAACTAAAAGCCTTTTCAAAATACGTAGAATTTCTACAATGGAAAGGTTCTAATAAAACATAAAGATCAACCGACAAAGAACCTTAATTGCTTTTCTTCAATTAGTTAAAAAAATACATTTTTAATCTTATTTGCTATCTTTCCGCTCACTGCTAGTTAATTTTACCTGATTCGATTAATTTCTAAAACTATATAATATCTTAATAAATTTAAAGTTTACTAAAGTTGACTTCAACAGATATAAATCACGTACATACGCTATTGGATAGTGAAGAAACAAAATTAGCAAAAAAATGTATCACTTCATACAAGGCTGAACTGTGACAAACAATGGAATATATTTTTATAACTCTAATATTTTTTGAAAACACTGTTTTGCTATTGAAAATCCTGAATGAAGAATTAAGTCTAAAATTTAACTGAAGGTAAAATAAATAAAGTATCTTGTCTTTGATTTTAAAAATTTCCGTAAATAAATCAAGCTTTTAAACGTAAGAGCCCAACTCCCAAATCATTTTTTTAACTCGGGCAAGACTTAGTATTATCACGATAATCAACAATTTCGTACCATTTCATTTAATTCTTTAATGACATCTAACCAAAACTGTTTATAAATTATGTTAACTATTACCCCCATCCATAATTATCTTTGGCAAAATAAGTGAAAAAAAATAATAATACCTGACTGGTCTTGGCAGTCATCGATAGACGTGGCGCTTATAGTTTATACTTTGCATCGAATCAAATCACGAAACATTTGCGTCGTATCAGTAAAACTAAGACCATATCCTTAAACACTTCCACTTCTCCTCCTTGTTTGAAATGCAAAAAAAAATTTGTAACTATTTAAAAATACAATATTTAAAATATGTAAATATATACACACAAAAAAGATAATAGATTGCTTGCAATATATATATATATATATATATATATATATATATATATATATGTATATATATATATATGTATATATATATATATATATATATGTATATATATATATATATATATATATATATATAAGTTATATTAATTTATTGCTTAATGCAGCTTACGCTAGTTTCACAATACATTAACTTTTCTGAATCTTTGTATAGGAACAAAAAACATGTTTGTACCCAGAAAGCTTTTAAGTTAATATGTTCATAAGCATACTCACCAAATCATTTTAATGTTGAACCTACATGCGAGCCATAAAATGCAGACACCTTCTCGAGAGAGTTAAGAATTGCTTGTTACGTTGTGAGTAGCATTTTTCTTCGATCTTCTCTTCAGTAGAGATGGATTACATTTTTGTACACACATGTGTATGTGTACGTATTTGCATTATAATAAAGTACAATAAACGTAATTAAACGAGAATCACAAATTTCACTCGAGTCAATTAGAAAAATCGTAGGAACTATACCCGAAGCCTTCACCTCAAAATTTCTACGCGCTATCATCGATATAAACATTGTTCTTTCCAAATGGCAGTGGCAGAAGTATGTACTTCGACCCGAATTAAGGTGCAAATAAAATTCTTGAATCTATCAATAAAATTATTTAATGTTAGACTCTACCATGTAAACATATTTCCATAGGCATAATTTTATAATTACATTATTAAAGAAGTAAACTATTAGGAAAAATTTCGACTCGATAAGAATTACATTGGAAAAGCTTACTTTTAAGATTAGTGGAGATGAAATTCACTTTAGAATGGAAGTCATGAAAAGGTGTTATCTTAATGGATATTAATTAATGTCTTAATGGATATTAGCTAATATCAAATTTGTCAGATTGAAATTTGATAGCAATTTAAATGAACGTCCATCAAAAAAATTTTAAAGTTCATAAAAAAGAGAATAGCACCATTTGCTCTATATTCTATAAACAATATTCATTTGTTACTATATAATAACATCAATTTAGTTTAGTTGTATATATCTAAGTGCGAAAAAGACAAAGGAGAAAATTGTTTAAAGTTGAAGTCCCTTCCTCTCACAGTGTATGCACCGTTCAGGTAACTGCGCTCATAACAATTTCATAAAATATCCGGAGATATCTGCTAAATGTCTGCGAAGGTGCCTCACGCGCTTTGCGCTCGCTGATTTAATTTTACTTATGTAAGCCGTAAAGGTACATGTTCACACGCATATTACTTTCCAATTAAGTGCTGAAACTAATTTCGTGACTAGTTTTGTAATGAAAATTTATCATTACTTTTATTAATATTTAAATACGTCGCTAATTGGCAAGTACATTACGTGTATAAATATTATTTAATATCACTTGGAGGAATTGTATACATAAATTCTAAGTTTAATATAACATTATTTTCAACAAACTTTTACTAGTGGCCTTCTATGAAGCTATCAGGAAAATAATTACGTGTGATAACGTACATGCCTAAATCTCTTTTGTTTATTAATTTAATTGACTAATAATAATTGTGTATTATATAAATTAACAAATACCGTGTTTTTTAAGATTATTCACATGCATAGCTAAAAAGGCTGAGGAGGAGGGAGGCACATATTTCGACACTTTGGAAACAAAAAATATGGTGAAAGCATAGCATAGGTTTGTTATAATCACGAAGCAGATAAATAAATAAAATAAACAATGTTCAAGTGAGACATATTCACACTGTTCTTTCAATAAAAGATTACCTAACAAGGGAAACGTATTATCGTATTTGAAACTGCCCGTTACTTAGACTAATGCCTTTACAAGCAAGGTATATTTAGGCTTTAAGAAATTATTCCATGAAATGTTGGGAAAATAGTACCATTTACGTAAAAAGTTGATACGTAAATGGTACTATTTTCCCAACTCTTATTTGAATCACACTTAACTTTTTTGTAAATTCTAACATAAAAACCTGCTAAATAAATGAATTACGTACCATATTCAAACAGATTACTAAATAATACCCCTTATCGAATTGGACATGAAAAATATACTCAGAATTTAGCGTTGATTTACTATTTTCATTCCAGCTGGAATTTTTCACACTTTTTCGTGAAGAATCATGTTTTACTTTTAGATTTATTGAACGTTTACAACACTTTCCTCACTCCTGTCGTTCGCTCAAAACTAAAATAGAATTGCTATTTTCCAGTAAATACTAGAGCATTTCGGGAAAGGAGTGAGAGCAAACACTTTGAAAAAAGTTTAAGTCTTCTACAAGCTGCCAAGCAAACTTTCAGAAAATTCCGTTCCCCAAAGTTTTAAACAAACGAAACTGTGCTGATAAATTGGGAAAATTTATCAGCACAGTTCAAACTTCTATCGCAAAATCCTTGCTACGTACCAAATTAAACTTCTATGTCTATTGGAAGTGGTCTAAAAATTTATATTATCTTTGAGTCAATGTATGAGTCAATGCTTAAATCACGGCTGTTATATATGGATACCGAAGGTTTACTGAAGTTAATCTTGTAAAATTGGAGTTCTATATTATAACGAATATGTCGTAACGTTATAAAATAATAACTGTATATCAAATGGGTACTGAGTTAGAGAGACGTTAGAAGATACTCAAAATAACTACGTACGGTTTCTTTAGAAAATTCAAACAGCTACGCATGACAACAACAGAAGTAACAACGAATAACTGTTAGAAGACCACGATCAGAAATAAGTCAGCAATTTATATTAAATTTTGCATAATAAAATTATTATTTTTGTCTTGTATTGAAATGTATTGGTATATAAAATGGGGACAAATTTTTTTCGCGCGTTTCATTGACGGGAGTTTTAAAACAACGTTTTTGAAAATTAAATTCATGGTTTTTAAGCTCCGTTTGCAAAGTATTAAGTTTCAAACCGTCATGGTGCAAAACATCCCTACCGCCCTAGCTTTTCTAAAATGGAGTTAAAATCACCTTTGAAACCTTATTGGATGCGTGTTCTGACACGCACTTGAGCAATGTTTTTTTTTCAATTCTCATTGATTCTTTAAATTTCTATCTTTCCTGCAAGTATCCCTCGTACATTCCTACAGGGATGCGGAACCATCGTGCACAATTCTTCTTAATTAGCTAGGTGCTAGAATTTTAACGTTACATTGATATGAAATAAAGTGGGTATAATTACAAACTAGTTAATAGTCATGAATACTGCTTATTCTCACGAAAAAATCCCCAATAATTTTAGAAAGAAAATATTTAATCCTTTTTATATTAAACTTTTTATACTCAAAATATGATTTCTATTTGAATTCACAAAGCGACATAATAACCCCAGAATCTATAAAACTTTATTGTGAAAAAGACTTTAGAATATTTGAAAAGTGTGTGTGAAAATAGATGTGTGAAAATATCCAACAAGATTAAAACATGCTAAAAATTTCCAGCAACTCTAAAAAGTTATGAAATTACTTTCATAATAATTCTAAGTTCTTTGTGCAATTAGGGATGAAAAAATAATAATGCCATTATATATTTTAAATACTTTAAAGCTTTCAGATGCAATAGCTTAGAAAAAATGAGAGAAATTACGTGTTTCGCTTATTTATAAATAACAATATACTAAAACCATTATATGCTGCCATATGCTAGCATAAAACGACATTTGTAGTGATTAAAAAAATCACTACAAATATGTTGCACAGAAGATATAAACAAAATAACTAATTTGAAATGAGTAAGATTTCATTGGAAATGGTGACAAAATTGTATGTACGTCCAATAAATTTTCAGAAATGTAAATAATTACCGTCGGAAATAACAAATAAATTATTTTCCCAATTTTATAAAGAATTGTTTATTCAATTATGAACAATTCAATAATATTACTGATATTTATCATAAAAAAAGTGATATTTAAAAGCCCCACATAGAAACTGTTTATCAAAAAAATAAAACAATAAATACATACAATATATATTACAATGAAAAAATGATAATAATAACCACGCAAAAAGAACTACGCCTAAAACATACATTCGTTCCATAATTACAAGCATAAAATTTTAAAAAATATAATTTTGAAAAAATATAGTTTTCAAAGCGCCAAAAATAATTGTACGCCATAAACTTCTATATTTCCAGTCGATTAATTTTTTTATTCTCTTCGATTCGTCCTCTTACCTATAATGCATAATTGTCTATATGTTTATTTAATTTTAATCTATTTACCTTTGAGTGACTCTACTGGAAAACGACTCAAGTATGAATCATAGACACATAAGGGTATACTAATTTACAACAAAATATCCGCCGTATGAAAATACAATTGTTGTGCAATTTTCCGCAGGTTCCATCTATTCTAATTGTCCTTTTGTTACAAGTGCGTGTGTGTGCGTGTGTGCGCGCACGTGTGCGGTTACGTGTGTGTGTATGTATGATACAAACACACATATACACATACATACAGCCGATCAGCCCTGTATTACTTAAATGTAAGATGTCGCTTTGCTCAGTCTAATAATTTCCTTACTTCATCTGATTGGATACCAAATCTTACGTTCGACTGCAGTTAAAGTGACTTTGTATTTGAACAGGTTTTACATTCCGTACACTAAAATATCGAACCGAGCTATACGAATACACGGTTCAAACAGCACTCAGAACAGTACTATATATTCTGAATTTTCTGTGAATTTTGATAAGTAACCGTAAATATGAATCGTTGTCGTCTAGTGGCTGTGACTATAAAAAAACAAGACGTGTAATCACAGAAAAAATAATTGAACAGCTACTTTACCGTAAAATTAATAAATTATAAAAAATATAATTATTTATTAGATTGTGCAATAATACATTTTTACCTGACATTATAATTAGTAAAAAAGACATTGGCAATATTAACTGTATTTATGGTCTTGTTCCCATGCACTTCTACGTATTTATTTTTTTGTTTATTATTTTAAATACTGCCCCGGAATTTTCATTAAAAATTAATTTGCGTACTATTAAATACACACTGACAGTTTGTATTTAATAGTACGCAAAGTTTGCCGCACAAAAAAGTCACATTAGAACAAATAAATTTGTAATATAAATTTTTTCTGTATATTCTAATCCAACACAAAGTTATAATGTCAAAAGAAAATTCAAATAACTATGAGGAAATTATTTGTTCGTTGAAATATTAACTTATTTATTTAATAGACTTAGATTGATGTTAAGTTAAATTATAATTAATTATTTAGCAATACATTCACCTTATAAGAAAGCGGCTGTCGATATAAATATTTAAATAAGTCTTTCCAAAGAAACGTACGTTACCTTTGAAGAAACCGACACAAAAGCCACCTCAGTTAATTTCTCAAATCTCCCGACTGATATTATTTTTGGCAGTTCTCATCGCTACTTTTCTTAAGGACTTATAAAACCGTCTCATTTTATTATTTATTGTAATCTAAACGACGTCGAGCGCGAGATGGAGCCCGCACGATGGCAGACAGAGTCGGTGCGACTGCGAAGGGGAAGGGGAGGACCGACAGGAGCAGGTGTTTGATCATTGATCCGCAGCGGGTCGGCTGAATAAATAAGGAGTGAGACGACCGCAGATACGCGCCGCCGCCGCCGCCTCCGTGCTGAGTCGCTTCTTTTATTTATTGTGTCGGTAGACTCGCGGCGTAATTTGAATCCAGCGAAATCACTCTTGCGGATTATTATAATTTGTACCAGCCAATACTGCGGGTACCATGAAATATCGCCTATCTCTGAAAAAACAGCCATTATTTAGAGTGATGCTCGATATTTTTCTGGTATTTTTATCAAAGTTTAAACTTTATAATATTTCGTATTATGTCGCTAATTAAATAAACAAATGAACAAATTTGAACATCAGCAACTTATAACGCTTTGAGTGCTAACTTATACCGTTAATTTGTACAATTTACGCCACTGTCGTACTGAACCACAAAAGTAACGTCAACCCTCCAACGACATAAAAAAATATTGAGTAATGTCAACAAGTTATTCCGTATATAAATTCACCACCGGTATAAGTTCACCACCTCTGAATATCTTTGTCGAACTCTATTTTTGTTGCTCGCTTGTTAATTTATTTTTTTCTTTCCAAATTACTTAAATGTAAGATAATTAACATATGTATTTTGTTTCCCTTTATTTAAAATTGCAAGATTGCATAGATTGTTTAGAAACTTTTTTTGGGATAATTTGCACACTTAACGGACGATGTTTCGAGGTTAGCAGCACGCCAGGAATAATTGGCGCATTTATACAAGCAGTTAAGTAGTTAAAAAGATTATTTTACCTCTAAATATAGTTCACATTTCATGGTATATATAATTTTTTTCAATACAAGCGTATGTTCACATATAGTCTACTTAAATTTCAGAATAACAATTTGACTCTTGACTGCAGCTTTCATGATATTTTTCTTCAGTTTATATTTCATTATTTAATTACATATATATTTATATACATATATATATATATATAGAATATTTTAAATATTAAAAAAAATTATTTAATCAAAGAATATTTTTTAGGAAAATATTTGATAGGAAAAGAAAAATAAGATATTTTCTTCTTTTCCATCATAAATAGTATTTTATTTTTATTATTAAAATTATTTATAGTTATGCTTAGTTTTATTACGTAAATGATATACACGTGTAGTGTTCTATAAAATCAGGAAAACGATTATCAAAAAAGAGAAGAGAAATTGGAATTGGATTTTTTGGAATTGGATCCAATTCCACTCTCATTCCTAATCCCACGATTAGGAATGAGAGTGGAATTGGAAAACATAAATATAACCGTAAACATAACTATAACCGTAATCATAAATATAACCGTAAACATAAATATAAATATGATATGAATAAAACGTTTGTAAAGATACAACTTTCAATTTCGTTGAATTTGTGGTTATGTCTGTTATTGTATGTTGATCGTTAATTTCATCTTGCCTCTATTTACTTTCAATTCTACAGTTTTATTTTGTTGGTTAAGTGACTCCACTGTGATCGATAAACGGTGGTTGTTTATCGACTACTTGTCCAATACGCACTGTTATCAGTAAATCTCAAATGTTTTAAGTAGTAAGTACCTTGGACTTTCTAGCCAAAAATTTTATCATTTACTGCACTGAAAATGTTTTTGACTCTTATATATACATAATTTTGGGGAAAACTTTTTCACTTCTCTTTCCATTTTTTTTATTTCTCTGTACTAATTGGGAATGTGATGTTATTTTTTTATTATTAAGTGTTTATAGTTGGTTTTTACTTCTCGTTGCCTTATCGAGTTATTACAAAGGCGTTTTGAGTTTCGAACACCTTAGAATTATCGATAAAACAGATATAGAGCAGCCTGCCGTATTAATCCCATTTGTTCGACTGGTTGGTTTTCTTTGATTATTTATTACACGTCAACAATATTACAATATTTCTATCTGGTCTCTAGATCAAAATTGCTTTGGAATCCAGTGAGACCCTGAAGTTGGATGAGATTATACATTTCTGGTTAATAATTCTTCGCCAGAGAGCGATTTAATTAATATTTCTCAGCCAACTTTGAAGCTTTTGTAACTTGCGCAATCGGGGACTGGACTCTGCTGAAATAAAATATCAATCACTTTGTAAGTGTATATATATATATATATATATATATATATATATATATACATGATATGCATATACGTATATATAAAACGATTCAATAAATATTAATTTACTAACAAAAATACTAAATTGATATATTGTTGAAATCACTTTAAAAATACTATAACTTCAGTCTAAACATTTCTTTTTGTATCATTTGTTGGAAAAAAATGCCGTAAACTGATTTCACGTTACTAAACTAAACATAAGTTCCGATACTTGCGATATCTCCATGCGACACATTGATAAATATTTATTTGAGAAACGATACATTTGATTCTATAATTTAGTACATCCGTTAACGAAAATCTCGCCAATTATTTTTTTTTTCGTGTGAAGTAGCCAGGTCCTAAACTAGATACGTAGATAATATACAACAAAATTTATCCTTACCAAATTCCTAATAAAACTGGTTCCATGTTATTTATATAAATTTATCCTTACCAATTCCTAATAAAAATGGTTCTGCGTTATTTATATAAAAAAATATTAAAAGAATTTAATGCAGTTTCTATTATATGGCTATAATTCGTATTTTTGTATTTCTCCCAATATTTTTTTTTGTGACTTAAATGTAAAATATTTATCCTTCGTACACTATTGCTTGTTATCATTTTTCTTTCAATTATATTAGCAATAAATAGTTCATCCTAGCAGCGATTAATAATAAATGACAGATCTTTTTCAGCAATTTCCTCATAGTTCAGAAAAGTATACTTCAAAAAAATTGCGTCACAATGTCACTTGCAAATATTTATAGTGCAACTGAAAATATTATTAGGCTACTTCTTGAAAGTGGAACAATATTTTAAATATTTCCAATTAAATGAAACCACGTGATGTAGTATTATTTCTACTTTCTTTAATTTCTTTACCACGACCGAGGTTTCGTTGTATTACAACATCTTCGGGCGCAAAGATAGATAAGCAAAGATAGATATTTGCTAATAGCCCACCTGAAGGTTAAAGAAAGTAGAAATAATACTACATCACGTGGTTTCACTTAATTGTGAATAATGAATTGCTTCAAAATTAACGCCAAATATATTCAATATTAAATATTTCCAAAAATACACAGCTAACCTTACTGAGGTTGAAAAAATATTCCTTTTGTAATGCGACGAAATAATACTTAAAACTGTTATTTGTAACTAAATGTTGTTCAGGAATTTATTACGCTGCCAAATTTGGAGTTCATTACCTAGAACATCTTTCTTTTCAGAAGATTACTCAGAGTAACTATTGTTGAATAGTTATGTGAAAAACATCAATGTCAATCAATAATAAAATTATACCTTGATAATAATCTGATTCAGTTGAATACTCTGAACTTATACGCACAAAATATAATGATAGTTTCCCGGGTTAAGGAACAGTTTCCCGAATTTTATGAAAACTCAGTGTTTACCTTCCTTTTCTCAATTACTACAATGAGAAATACATTACTATGTGTAAAGAATATCCCCAGAGGTTTTTTATTTGTTTAAGAGTTCGTAGTAATACATTAAAGCATGAATTATGTAAAACCTTTGAACAAAAGTACTCAACTTTATAAAACAATAGTGTTAAAAATTAAACTACCCGTCGCAACTAAAACAAACAAAAATCTACTCATTGCCTATAGGTAATCAAAGACTTTACCAAATTCACCTTTCCGACTGACATGTGCCATCGAATTTTTCTTAATTATTTTCTAATTACAGAAAAGTTTTCTATAGAAATCAAATATTCTCTGTTTCACTTTGCAATCATTAGTGGTTTGATATTCATCAGATATTTCTCTGCGCTTGGTTTTTCTGAAAAATCTTTTATAGCGTCAATTGTTACAACTCTAGTTAGATATGTTCTTACCTAGCCTTGTTTTATTTTGTTTATATTTAAGTATATATCGCCGTTCTTTGATTTCTAGTATTTATTTTTGGAAGTTATTTTTATGATTATTATTGCGATATTTTAATATAAGTTATTTTTACGTAATTTTCCTTGATAAGTCTATTTAGCATTATAGTATTTTATATTATATCGTATAAAATGTACGTTTTCTTAAATTGCACCAAATTCCATCGAGAGTTAGCACCAAAATACAGATAGAGAAAAATTACGCCATCTGTAAATTGCAATGGTTCCTTGTCCTAGGTCATTCAATTGTGTTTCTGTGGTCTGTGTTGGAAAATAATTCTGATTGGACGATGATGGCTAGCTAGCCTAAAATTGCTACACTTATATTTTCTTCAATGACACGTTTACTACAAAGAAATCAATTTTATTCCAAATGAAATTATTACGCGATTTCGATTTCCACCCCCAAGCATTAATTTTTTTTAACATCTTAATTATTTGTTTTTCTATTCTAGACATTTTATAAATTTTGATCCTTTATTATTTCTTTTACCGTATCTGTATTTTCTCAAGAGTAAATTTTCACCCCCTCTGATTTTTGTGTTGATGTCAGATAAAAAAAATCAGTCTCTTAAATAAGACTTGTTTCGAAAAATTGTAGAATAGGTGAATTTCGGTTTCATTAGCACTTTTGCTTCAGTATACCTGAAAGTTAGATTATTAGATGGAGATCAGATATTTCAGCAGACTAGTTTAATATATGACAATAGTATTATCTCTACACGGTGGTTGTCTGTATATGGTAAAGAGCATGATTTATTGGATTTATTTTATAAATTCATTTATGAAACTTTTCAAAGGAAAACTGTTAACAGCTTATCAGGCTTTTTTATTACATAAAATGAATTTAAAAACGCCGATTAATTAATTGTTGCCCCAATTTTTTTTGTAAAGTTTAAACTCAATATTATAATTTCATACAAATCAATATAACTGTACCCAACCAGTTTGATATCTAAACCTAATATTAAAACCAATAATCAGATTGTTAGCCTTCTGTATTTAATTTTGAGTTAAAACAGTATTTAAATACCAATATTAAATAAATGAATGAAAGTTCACAAATATTTCAAGTTACAATCTGCAGAGTCCTTGGCGCTCCAAAGATCTGTCGAATATATTATATGAACCCCCGTCTTCTACCAAATTTAGCACTAGCGGTGGAGGTAACTACGGCGAAATCAGTGCAACACGTGTGACACAGCGTGCGGTTTAGTCGCGTCCGACTCTTGTCAGTCAGCCGTGCGCGCGCGCAGGAGCGAAATGTCGCTCGCAACGTGCCTTGTAAATTTACATTCAAATTTTATCTTTACGATGCGTTGTAATTAATTTCTTTATATTTTTATTTACGTTTTTCCAAAGTTTTACGTCGTTCGGTTCAAGGTTATACTTATTTGCGTAAATAATATGACTCGTCTTAGTTCGGTGCCAGTGTTTAGTGGATTACAATAGAAAGAAAGAAGTAAATTTCTCAGTTATTTCAAATGCAAAGAAGTGTTTGAATTATTGTGAGGTGAGTTTATATTTTTTAAGATTTTGTTTTTGTTTAGAAATCATCACCTTAAAATATGAAATTATAAATGTGAATACGTTAAAAGTATTATTTATAAAAAACATGTTATTTAAAAAAAAGTCTATGAATAACACCTCAATAAAACCAGATAATATTTATTTCTTACACAATTTTTTTTTCGGAAAAAAAGAGATTTAATTAAGTGTTTCTTTACCTATTCCGGTAAGTTTTCCTAATGTGTTCTCTAATAAATAACTAAGGGTGGTATATTAAAACTAATAATTATTAAACCTAACGGTAGTTAATTTTTTGTCACTTACTGTTCTTTCTAAATTAAATTCAATACGCAGCTGTTCTTGAATGAATCACATCGCATCGTTGACATCCCATATAGTTTTTTTGACGTCACATATAATCAGTGAACTTTTATATAATAATAATATTTCACTGAAAAAAGGACAAGTAAAATATTGAAGTATTTCCTTAAAAATAGGGCAGTTGCGGATCGAGTACCAACCCATTTGAATGAAATTATTGATTCAAATTAATTATTTAATTATTTAAACAAATTAATATAATAATTTTAATTAAAATTTGTAATCAAATGTTAAATACATAATTATTTCAGATTCTCAAATTTGTAATTGAAAAAGAAGAGGCAGAGGTACATCTTGCACATCAGTTTGAAGTATAATATTTCTCAACGTGGACTAAAAACCAAAAATAATAAAATAGACCCATAATTTTATTTTTAAATATATATCCAATGATACTCTACTGGATAAAATGCACGAAAAAACTATTATGTTTCAAATTATATATATATATATATATATATATATATATATATATATATATACATATATATATATATATATATATAATATATATATATATATATATATATATATATATATATATATATATATATATATATATACTGAACTGATTCAGTACTGAACCTTAAAAACGATTGCAACTTGACATGTGCTCTTGAATAATTGCAAATGTACCTTTTATAAATAATTCATGAATTATTTATAAAAGGTACATTTGCAATGAAGGAATTTCATTAATTTTTAAAGAAGTCAAGAATAGTGGATATAATAAGAGAATATAAAACAAATGACCACAAAAACACATATTAATCAAAGAATAAAACTTGAATGGTCTCAAAATCGAAATACTATCCAGAAGTCTTAATTGATTTATACGTTTTCACTATAATACCCCAAAATAGCATATAATTACCCCAAAATAGCATGCGAATGGTGATAATAAATCAATATTTAAATCCTCAGCGACAGCCTGGGATTATATTGCCCCTTGTTTTCCTGCCCGCATAACCCCTGAGTGCGTAAGCTATACATCCATCGAGGCAAAGCATAGAGTCATCGGTACAGCCGGTTCTAAAATTAGAACGGTAACATTTTTAAGCGGTTCCTTCACGTGGGAATCCAGCAACATACTTCCTGTGACAATAAAAAATGTAAAAAAAAAGAAAGGATGTGTCGACAGAGCTCGATGACTATAAAATATTACACCGGCAAAACGTGAGTACAATTGTAATCGATATCTCGCTAGCTATATACGTCTGAATAAATACTAATTAACAGCATTCAGCTGAGGTCCATAATAGTAATTAAAAACTCATATACAAACGAGTTCATAACTTTGTATAGGCTGACCTAATTTACAGCCATAAAATATACTTTTACATATTATTCAACATAACCATATAACGAACAAAGCAGTTTCCATCCTAAATTAGACATAGAGTGATGACGCGTCACCTTTGCTATGATAGTAATAAAAGGTTCAGATACAACCACGCAGTTCATGACTATTATACAGACTGACATAGCAACTATAAGAAGATATTTTTAAATATTGTTCGATAAAACCTTATAACGAACAAAATTGTTTCTATTCTAAAGCTCTTCTCAAAGTAATAACGCATAACCTTGTAGGATTACAACGGTAATCAAAAACTCAGATACAAACGCCAAGTTCGATACTTTGCATATACTGGCCTAATTAACAACTGTAAAAAAATACTTTTATGTATTATTCGATATAACCATATAACAAACAAAACCGTTTCTATCCTAAATCTGTTCTCATAGTTATGACGCGTAACATCTTAGGGCTAGATATGTGTAAAATAGTACATCAAAAGGTAATGCAACATTACTCATCATTTCCGAAAAAGTAATATCACTCCGCAACATCACTCATCACCTTAAACATTACTCGACATGTTGCGTGATATGTATTACTTTGTACGAAATATGAATCCATACCAACACCTATTACTATTTTTTAGATATTACTCAAGATCGTGGATGAAATGTATTTTTTGAAGGGAATATTAGACGACTGAAGGAATCTTATCGAGTAATTTTTAATGCAAATTATAATACTTGCGTAATGTACACCTAGTAATAATAAAAAAAATCTGATATAATAGGTCGATGTTCCTTTATACTTAGACCCCATTATCGACAGACAATACATTTCTATATATTAAATGTGTTTTTAAAACAGTTCCAAAAAAGATACATTTAAACTCTTGTTTTCAATACAAATATGCTGTTGCTTATTCGTAACATATACTAACTAAACTAATACGATTATACAAAGTTAACACGTAGTAATTTACTCAAACACTCAGTCAGATATGACGCTTCAAAGCGTGAATGCAATAAACAAATTTCTAATTACTTTGTTAACTTAATGTTATCCGGCAACAGTTTTGCACCATACTAGTAATTAAATAAAAATTAACCGAACTTGTCATTCCTAGTCGCTCATTCTCAAACCTAGTCGCTCATTCTCAGTCCTCTATAACTTTCGCGTAATGCGCACGGTCGGCTGATTCGACCGCATCGCATTACGTCGCGAGTCGCACATAACCTCGTCACATGTAATATATAACAACAGAAACGACATTGCCCGAACTTTGCCGAATCGAAGTGATAGGTGATGCGGTGATGGTTATAATTCTCGCGTAATGCGTAATATTGCATCACCTCTCCGAGTGATACCACCTTTGTAATATTACACGCATCATCTATGTACGTCTGCTTAGAACTACAACAGTAATCAAAGACTCGGATCTTGTATCCCAAATCTGACGCAGGGCAATGACCCGTGATATGATAGTCTTTATTCGCACAATCGTCCATTATTTGAAATTCAGTTCAAGAGTTTGTATTCACAACATTTTTTTTCAATATTTCCTTCGTCTGCCATTACTATATTTTTACATGGTTTAGCCCTAGTTACTTCTTCTAGCAGTGATGTGTACTGTTTTTTAGTCTCTTAATCACAGGTTTATGTTATTATCATCGTATTTATTCTGCGTAACCAAACCATCTCAATGTAACAACAAAACCTCCGTCAAGTTATTACATAAAATATGAATAAAACCAATGTTTCTCGACAATATTATCCTAATATACTCTAAATAACCATATTTACTGACATACCAATTGATATCATTTAATAATCAGTAACTTACAACAATATATGTCTTCTATTAAAAAGAAAAACTGGGAAAGGCTGGTTTCTTTAACATAGTAAAAGTAATAACGTCTCATTATTGAAAATATTAATAATTTTACAAATGGATTCGGGGTTCTATAAATAAACTATGAATAAGAAATCGATCGATTTTTGAAATATAATTTTATGCAATTACAAGAAAATCCTCGCTATTTTATATGTTACAAATATAATATGCAATTTAATTTTCAATTTTATTTTTCAAACACTACAAATAAACTATGTCATATTTGTAGTGTTTGAATGTTTCACTACGCCCCGCTTAAAATATCTTCGTTTTCTTATTCAATATTATTGTTCAATCAGTACCTAAAATATCAAAATGAATTAACAAAATCATTCACAGTTATTAAAATCATTATCGTTTACAAATTACCACGAACTATATAAAACCATTGATTCAGTATTTAATTTTCCGTTGTGTTTTTTTCTATTCCTTATTTTTTTCATTTCATATTTTTAGTACTTAATTTTTTTTATTGAACTAAAAAAGCTGCCCACATATTAAAAATCTACCTGAATTATTGTCATGGAAAAAACCTATAAGAAATGATATAATCAAAATTCAATTTTCGTTTTGCATCATAAAGTTCCGAGAAATTTTCTAATCAAATTTGTGAAATCTTATAAATTAAAACAAAAGCAAGCTGAATTTCATTTCGAAAGGAAAAATATTATTTATACGTAAATTTATTGTTCAACTTTAGGAATAATCATCAGAATTGAATAATTTTTTTTTATTTTTCCATCTAAATGTTGATTTTGATAAAAGTCCGTAAAAAACATGTTGAAGCTTTTACGCATAACACACCTGTGAATAACTATGACAGAATCAATTACTTATTTATCCATACATTTATGTCTGTTTTATTTGTGAAAATAATCCTAATATATATAAATTTGAAAAAGTTTTTGTTTGTTTTTTGTTAAACAAAAACATTTTCTCATTTATATTACTTAATATCACACCTAAATGGCGTAATAGATTTTCGCGCATATTTCGTATCTAAACATGAAATAAATATAATTCAAGATTTCTATTACCATAAAGATTAGTTATTAGTTCGAGAAACAGCATAGTTCATATAGGATGAAACTCGGTGTTTTTACTCCAATATAAAAATTGTATACTATGATGTGCCAATAAATGGCGCCACGTATACATTAAATTCATTACTTACTTATGCCAAAATATCCGAAAATTGCGCAGAGCGGCTGGTCCTATTGCCGAAATACCGCAAAGTGTTCTTCTTTCTTCCTCCGTTCCGTATGTCAAGAGAAACAGAACCAATCCTATTTTACAAAAATATTACTGGGGTGAAATCAAGTCTTTATTATTTTTAATTTTATAGGTTTTTCGCATGACTTATCGATTGAAAAACTATTTTTTTAGAATTTTATATAAGATATATTTAATTATATTTCTGAAAATATCCACAAAACCAAATAAATGTATTTTTTGGTTCCTAACCAGTGATCTATATGCAGGATCTTGTAATTAATTGACTTAAGTAACAGGCTATTATTATTGGCAATCGATAACTTGTATCGAAAATATGCATTTACTATTTTATCGAAATAGTCAATTCGAACGACAGTATGGATAAATGGATATTCATTTCTTATCGACGACTTAAACATCGGACAACTTTTTCCGGACAACTTTTTCCGGACAACTTTTTCCTTTCTTATTTTTCATACAAAATGGCGATGGTAACGTTTATAATTATCTCTTAGACATCACTACACTCCAAAAAAAATTAAAATTATTCACGTTGTATCGGGTTGGTTGTCTTATCAGATTGCGTTAAGAGTAATAAACTCACTTCCGTGTATAATGTTATTACCATAATGGGCTGCAAATCGCTTTTGACTTAAAATTGTAACAAACGTTAAACACGTTAGTTACTGCTGTGCATATTGTTTCCTTCCTTCCAAACTTTCCACTTATAAACAAGAAAAAGTAATTTTTACTTAAGAAATTTTTTTTACTTAACATTTCTTCCACATTTCTTATCACGTTAATATTTAGCAAGTAGTTTTTATTGAACGCCAAGTAAATAATAACGTTCCACACATCGTTATAACCACTATTTTGTTTAAAATTTTATAGATATGAAAGCATAGGTTTGACGATTACAACATTTGATGGTTAAGAAAAACTAAGGTGTCATATTAAATGCATGATTAAACGAAAAATAAACAATGTCATCTTTGAATAACTTTACTGATTAAATAAATTAAAACACCAATGCAGGATTCGCAATGCTTGTCGCGAACGTCTCTGTATGGGTTTACAATTTTACTGCTTACTTTTTAGATAGTTAACAATACGGCGAAAATATGAACATAAATTACAATAAAGATTTACTCTGCAATTTAGTCATTTTGTACTTAACTGCTTCTAAATTGTTGATATGTCACTAATTCAAATAAAAAAAAAGTCACTAATTCAAATTAAAAAAAGTCTTTCAAAAAAAAGCTCAACATCATAAAAAGTTGTCACCGATAATAATTTAGTGGCAAGGGCTCGATATTCTTTTTATATATCCATAACAATATGAAAAGTTCTAACTTTTTTTTATATACATAGACACAAACTACTAAATTTATGTTACAAAAGTTTATTTATTGTTTCCCTGAAGGACATCCAATGCTGAAGAGGACACAAGTTAGGAATAACGTTTTAGCGCATGAATTGAAAATGCATTTCAAAAGCAAGGCAATTTGGGAGAAAAGATTAACTTTCCACTGTATCTTGCTTAACTACACAAGGATTAATGAGAACGTGAAGTCGGATCACCTATATTAATTTTTAATAAAAAAATAATTAACACCAGCGTAACTATGAGTAATGCGGTTATAAACTATTTTATTTCAGCTATTACACATTATACTACTCATATTACAACCACACCGTTTTTTTTGCTATACACAAGACTATCTCCGGGCTAACATAGCAACATGGCTAGCAACTGAATGCTTTCCACATAACTATTCTAACATGACAAATACAGAACAGTTTCTTCCCTCCTGGGCAGAGTATGAATTTTTTTAATTTATTACCCTTAGGAACAAAGTTACAGTAATTCTTTTTCATCCTCAACTTAAAATATATTTCACATTTGCAGTAGACTATACGCCCGCAGCACCAAAATATACAAAAGACATTAGTTGTCTCCACGTGCATACACGTACAGGCTTGTAGAAAGCAGACCGGGGGGACTGTATTAGCAGCGGGCGGATGTGACGCCCGTGATAAAGTGTTTTGTTTCTCGTCGGCAGAGGGGGAGGGCGCCGACAGGAAGCGCTGTCTTCCCTTCTTTTCTCGCAGGCCGACCGAGATACTGGCGCGCCGTAATCTCGGCGTTAATCTGAAGATTGAAAGCGCTGACAGACACTTGTGTGTGTATGTGTAAACCGCGATATTACTATTTGAACAAGCCGACTGACAGTAACTAGTTTGTGAGACTAATAATTCATAGACCGGATTAAATTCGAATGTATTTTTTTATTTCAGTTGGATTATAGTCATAAATATTTCAGAAAGATATGATCTTAATTCAGTTATGAATTATCATGACAGATATATTATTAACTAAAGTAACAGCAATTTTGAAAATTGTCTATGGCCTTTCCATCAAAACAAGTATTTTGTTGCCTGTTTACCTGTTTTACTGTTTACCTGTTCTACAACTAACTCTCTTATCGCCTACTTAAAAGAATCGAATAAATTTTGATGATAGCAATTTTTAAATATTCCGTAGTCAAACAAAAAACCTTTATAATTTGGTCATGCTCGTGTATGTTTCCGGGTGACCTATCAATAAAATTGTTTACTGTTTTATTAAATATGCACGTAGATACTTTAAATGGAGTTTTCACGTGATCTGCACCAAAGCGTTTTTTTTTAATGCAGTTTCCGGGAAATTCGTTAAAAATATTTTTATGCGTGTAAAAGTAAAAGCGAACTTTTTATTTTTCGCGCACCCTCTCGACTGAATCATTACTAGCACATTTTAAAATATTTTTATTCCGCTTTGACTCTCTTTAGGTAAAACCGATAAGCAAGGATAATCTTTTGCTTCACTCGTAAATCGAAAGGGAACAATATTTTTATACACAATGTGCACGCTGTTTAAAATAAATAACTTAACAATTTTAACATCGCTCGCACTACTTTCCAAAGAGAACTGAACTAAAATAATGATTAAAGAAAGGTTAGGTTTACTAGAAAATACGGATATCCCATTTGACAGCCAAAGATAATTTTCATACATTAAAACCCAATTAATTAATGAAACTCTTTCAGATAAGAAAAAAAATTATTGTTCAAAGATACGTTGTAACAAATACAATTTAAAGCTCATGTAAATTGAAAAATACATTTGTTGAGTTTTTAAAAAAAATTATTTTTAGTCAAACCGAAATATAAAAATACTCTCTACCCATTTCAGTAAAATGAATCACGAATACATTTTTATTTAATCCCTTTATTAGGCAACAGTTATTTACGTTATTTTATTAATAGTATTCCCAACGGTTTAACTATTGATTGATTCGAGTCAAGTATAGAACTGCACGACCCAAACATGTAACATAAACACGTTTATAACAAACAATTTGTAACAGTTATCCGTACATATACTGAAACATATTTGTTGATTTATTGCGGTGTCCATTTCTTTTATAAACTGTTTTAATGTTTCTGTAAAGGTTTAATTTCTTTAACTCAAAAATACAATTCGCTTCCACAAGAAAAAACGGGCTATGATAAAGAAGCTGTTATAATTAGCAATGTAAAGTAAGAATTATTTTTAAAACATTCTATAATAGTAATCCATACATACATGGAAATATTTTTATGTTGATTTCCTTGCGAAGCACATTTCTTTTATATATATTTCGACGTATCTATAAAGACTTAGCTTCTTTAACTCGAAAATACAATTCGCTCCCGCAACAAAAAACGGGCGATAATAAACCAGTTGTTATAATTGGCTATGAACGGTAAAAACGCTTATAACATACATTCTATAATATTTATCTATACATGAACTGAAATATGTTTTCTGATTTCGTTGCGGTTTACATTTTTTTATAAACAATTTCAATGTCTATATAAACATTTAGTTTCTTAAAATCAAAAATACAATCCACTTCCACAACAAAAAACGGGAGATAATAAACAAGTTGTTATAATTGGCTATGAACGGTAAAAACGCTTATAACATACATTCTATGATATTTATCTATATATGAACTGAAATATGTTTTCTGATTTCGTTGCCGTTTATATTTTTTTTTAAACAATTTCAATGTCTCTATAGACATTTAGTTTCTTAAAATCAAAAATACAATCCGCTTCCACGACAAAAAACGGGAGATAATAAACAAGTTGTTATAATTGGCTATGAACGGTAAAAACGCTTATAACATACATTCTATAATATTTATCTATACATGAACTGAAATATGTTTTCTGATTTCGTTGCCGTTTATATTTTTTTTAAAACAATTTCAATGTCTCTATAGACATTTAGTTTCTTAAAATCAAAAATACAATCCGCTTCCACAACAAAAAACGGGCGATAATAAACAAGCTGTTATAATTGGCTATGAACGGTAAAAACGCTTATGACATACATTCTATAACATTTATCTATACATGTACTGAAATATGTTTTTTTATTTCATTGCGGTTTACATTTTTTTATAAACAATTTCAATGTCTATATAAAGATTTAGTTTCTTAAAATCAAAAATACAATCCACTTCCACAACAAAAAACGGTCGATAATAAACAAGATGTTATAATTAGCAATGGACAGTAAAACGTTTTTACCACATATTCTATAACAATTATTCATACATCGATTGAAATACTTTGTTCATTTTATTGCAGTTTAAATTTCTATTATAAACTATTTCAATGAATCCATAAAAATTTAGTTTCTTTAATTCAAAATAACGAGAGGTAATAAACAATATCATATCAAGCAGGTAAGCAACGCACATCGTTGATTTTTTTGTTAAATTTCATGTTGTTTCCAATGACAACTTACGTAACTTTGATGGTGGTTTAAAAATTTAACTCAAAAAAGCACCCGGCATACTACTATTCCCTTCACTTAAATCGTTATCACCTATTACGCACATTTTCTAAAAATATATTATTTACGCAATAATCAACGAGATACTATTGTACAGCGATTGTGAATGTTTCTTGGTAATAACATATTTTTGTTCTCTAGAAAACAAACACAAAAACTTTCTTCCTTATAAAATTAGTATGATAAGTATTTAACTAAATTTCAATACTTTAATGACACCGAACACGAACTAAATAACCAATGGAGAAGGCATGTAACCGCAGTAGTACGTGTATCTGACAACCACGATCAATATGTCTATTTCCGTTCTGCGGTTCCAAATAATGACCCGGTCGCTTGTCGGTAGCCACGCCATACATTGGTCTGTTGAAATAGTATTTGTAAAATGATAATTTTTCACCACTTAATTAAATTTTTTACCTAATAAAATCCTGCAAAGATTTAAATAAATTAAAACAAAGATTACGTGTTAAAATTATTATTCAAACTGATTAATTTTACGGCATACTCACTACAATTTATCGATATCGCTACATAAGATATAACAACACGTGTTTAGAAATGAATGTTTCTAATAATGAATAAAATTCATAGTCAGATAATTTGGAACATAGCGAGATAATACATGTAAATATTTCAAACATTTATTGTCGGCATTAATTGTCGGAAAACATTTATTGTCGGACTTATAGGAAATTTATAGCAGCTGTCTTATAAGTCAGTAAAATAAAAAAACGAGGCACTCATAAAACAGATGAAATCTAGTCTAGAATCTACCAGTGATATGGATTTTTAAATTTGTCAGTTTCACAACCATAAGTTTAGAGTTTGTATTATAGAAAGGAAGATGAAGCAGAGATGGAATAAAGAAACAAGTGACGAGAAGAAATATTTAAAAAAAAATAATAAGCAGGATATCTCATTCGATTTACTCCAAAAACTCGTCATAAAACATGTTTTGTTATAAATACAAATTGACAATGTACAAGCGTGAAATCGAAGCAATCTGCTCTAGATGTAAGTTTTATTAAACTTTTTAAACATTACATGAAACTCTATATATAACCATTTGCTGAAAATCCTGCTTGCTTTTAATGCATCATCATCGATTCCAATTATTTGCCGGTCAATGAAAAATTTTCTAGGTACTTTAACTTTCTTTATTTTTTCTCCTGTCAATGGTAAAATTTACCAACACGATTTTTGATTAAATAGTCATTATTCGTTTTAATTTTTGCTTGTCACATTTATTTCGCATTCAAAATTTATATATAACATTGTAAATTAAAGCATTAAATAAAATAAACCAATATTAATTATTATTTCAACTCGTCTTAATACTACTCGCCTTCATAATCGCCTTAATACTCACATCGTTCATAAAAATATTATCCATAAAAATATTATCGACTTTGTTCCAAACTTTTTCTGATCATTCGAAATGAATCGATCAGCGCCTATCTTACATTTTGTAAATTTGTGACGCATAAAGTAATTTATGCTACTAAGAGGTAGTACACCCAGAAAAAATAAAAAAGTAATTTATGCAACTAAGAGTTAGTACACCTAGAAAAAATAAAAAAGTAATTTATGCAACTAAGAGTTAGTACACTTAGAAAAAATAAAATAGTAATTTATGCAACTAAGAGTTAGTACACCTAGAAAAAATACAAAGTAATTTATGCAACTAAGAGTTAGTACACCAAGAAAAAGTAAAAACGTAATTTATCCAACTAAGAGTTAGTACACTTAGAAAAAATAAAAAAGTAATTTATGATACTAAGAGTTAGTACACGTAGAAAAAATACAAAGTAATTTATGCAACTAAGAGTTAGTACACCTAGCAAAAATATGCAGGGCAAGTAAGAGAAGATAATTGTCAAAACCAGCATTTTCTGTCAAATGGTATATATTTTAAAATGTATACACTTGCCAATATAAAGAACAAACTTATCGAGAGTGTTTTGACTTTGAAGCTTCCACAAAGTAACGAATAATAACCACCCCAACAAAACAACATTGGTAGTAGACTAAATCGCACACGAGCATTTCGAGGTTCACTCGAGAAAAATTCCATACTTATGACCACCTATATAACCCTAGAAGCGTAACCGAGGTCGAGCGTGGCGTAATTATCAACCTCATTTACCAGAGGGTTGATGAAACAATTTAGAAGTCTGTCCTGCTAGCCAGCTGGCGTCCCTTAATTGGGGCGCCTGTATCCCACGCGTCTTTTGTAGTTGCGTCCAATTTGGACCGCTCGTCCACAATACAATGCAGATCTAAATTACGCACATACATAAATTGTGTAGCGAGTGAGTATCATACAAGTATACGGTTGCTTTCAACGCTGATATAAAGTTGACAATACTCGGTGTTGAGTCTTTAGCTTTGAACTAGAAAAGGGTAAGATTTCACGAAACTACAAATGTATTCATGGAAAGTGAATATAAGTTGCTAACTTGTTAAATATAAGTAGAAATCGCTCAACGAGGGTTTCATTTACCTTTAGACACATATAAATATTTGAGTATACCTTCTACCTCCATTGAACTATATTAATTTTATTGTTAACCTTGTATATATATTTCCTTTATATCTTTCACAGGTGTAAATATATCCAGAACTATAATACTTAGAATCATCGTTATAATTTTCCGATAAACTTCGAATGAACTTCTGATAATATTGCTTTACTTTAATTTTTATTTTTACACTTGGGGACTTGTTTTTACTAGAGATATTCAAAAATTTTAAATCAGTATTCTGGTATATCTAATCAATATGTCCATATTCATAAGCAATAGCAACCAAATATGGTATGTAAGAATGAACCTACGAAACAAATTTGGGGAATTCGATCTTACTATCAACGTAAGTCTCTTAACTAAAATACCAGAATGTATGGATCAAAATTTGAAATTATATTGTATATACTTACCTACTTATTTAACGTTATGCTTTCTTGCTAAGTCAAAACAATTCAAACGAATCTGAACTCGATGAATGTACTTCTCATCACAGAAGAATCCCTGACATCACATCAAAAAGTAATAAAGTTTGTTTTGAAACTAATTTATTTTAACAATTTCCAGATATTTCCTTTCAAATTCCTCATAAATCCCTCCGTCACCAACTTCTAAAATATAGTTTCAAAAAATTCGAATAACTCTTATCACTGAAACGATTAATCTTTTTTTTTTTTAAAAACACTAAATGCAATGATGAAATTATGTCAAAGAAAAAAGTTATAATCTTCCTATGTGGGCATGATTTTAAAACTGAATTTGTTTATGGCATCTTAATCTATAAATCTAAGACTACGAAACTCCATTATGAGAGTGTATGACTCTTTCTTCGCCAGCTTATTGCACAAATGATTTACGAATATTTTAATCTTCAATAAATATCGAAAAGTCGGAAAAATATATCAAAATCAGAAAAATATATCCGATCTGGGAACTCACACTCATTATGAGTGGATGAACAAAAATCAGAAAAATATATCAAATCCGGGAACCCACAATCAGTGGATTCTTCATAGTGCGCACGTCGCATGGTTTTGGACGATAATTTAATAACAATTGTGGTATTTCTTCAAATATAATTCAGTAATTTTCAAATTTATAATATACATTGCCGTTACTCAAACTCTTTGACATGAATTCTTAATTGCAAAAATAATTATCAAAAATAATTGCGGAAATTTTTTTAAAATATTTAATCAATTTTATAATTTTTAAGATTTATCTAGAAGTAAAAAAAAACTTTAAACTGAGAAGGGTAAGAAGGCCGCATTTTCTTTAAAATTACTAATAAATTTTCACTGCTCAGAAATATATTCAGAGGTAAGAAAAAATATTCTGGTCCAGGGAACTCATATTTACTAACATAAAATCTAAATCGTATAGAATACTTTAACACCGTATTGGGAGTTAAAAATTAATAAAAAGTATGAGTATTTTTGATAAAGGTTTTGTCAATGCTTTAACTTTAAATAAATATTCCCAAATAAAACAAATAAATATTACACTTTTTACCTAATTTTTATTACGTTATTTCCTTAATATTATAGCACGGTATAAGATATTAGCGGTATAATGTACGACATTGGGTATTAGGTATATACCACGCTTTTAGATATTATCAACAATATATATATATATATATATATATATATATATATATATATATATATACACATATATATATATATATATATATATATATATATATAAATGTATATATGTATATATATATTATTCTCAAAATTACTTATAAATTGTTAAATTTTTATACCCCAAAAGGAAAAAATAACAAAATTCCTATAAGATCACTCCCATGTAACATCCGTCGATCCATACGTCAAACCCTCTTTACTTAGAAACTGACGAAAAACTTGACATTTACAATCTTGCATAGATTGAATCTAAATATTTGACGCTCAAAAATATTTATACAACAATTCTAGACATGGTAAATAAAGTAATTGAAAGTTTTCTTTTTGTTTCATGTAGAGTGCCGAGTGCAAAAGCGGACTTACAGAGACTATTAAACAATTTAGGTACTTTATAATTTTATATAAGACGGTTCTATCAAAATGTTTATAAAATTTTTTCTCGGAAAATGTTTGATGAGAAACATGAAATTTGGTATTACGATAAAGCTTACTTATATTGCAATTGTTAGAATATGGACATTTCGACACAACAATTTTGATATGGACATTTCGAACGAACAAATAATAAAATACTGGGAAACGATTCACGTTCAATTTATGTAACGTGTGAAATATTAATTGAAAGATCAAGTTACGAGGGTACCATACAGACCCCCTCCACCTCTCCCCCTCTATCTTCGAAACTATTAAAAATATCAAAATTATAAACAAACTTATATTTGTTTTTGGTTAAAAAATAGGACATCTGATTCCGTTCTTCAGATACATCATTTCAACGTTAACGTAAGGGTTAAGCGTCCGGACACCGGGCGGTGTCATCAAAACACTACGACATGATGAGGTAAACCCCACGCCCTGGCTTTGAATTTTGAACGATACAAGTATTATTTCGCAGAAAAAAAATTTGGTGGTAATTAGTAATCCAGAATTTTTTCATTTTAGTTTTAATGGAGGTCCTTTTTATGTTAATTAAACGTTTAAATGGTATTATGAATGAGACAATTTTGAAAATAAAAAGTATTTTATTATTGAAAAGTTATAAAAATTCAAATAAAAAGAAATGTTACGGGTTGTCAACGTATATATTAGAAAAAAACCTAAAAAAAACTTGCTATAGAACTAACCAACAGCCTGTATAAGCGAAGCTGTTAATCAATACGTTTTTTGTGTAACAAACTTCTTGGCTACATCATTTTATTTTTAAATTGCATCCGAAAGCCCGTCACTTGTTTGAACCTATTGAAATGTATCCTAACTATCTTTTTTTATGTTTTACAATATAATATCCACTTCCTTTTTCTATTATTCTAGGCAATTGTATCCTAACCATCTTTTTTTATGTTTTACAATATAATATCCACTTCCTTTTTCTATTATTCTAGGCAATTGTTAACGTACATTTATTTTCATATGCCTATTACTTTATTCCAATTTCGTATAATCGAAAACAATTCTTACTTATTTTGTTCGCTTCAACGATAAATTCTAAAGTCTTCATTCGAATTCACAAAACCAGCCAAAAACCATTAAATATAAAGGAGCAAAACTTAACGTTTGTTCAGTTAAAGAACCCATTTATCAACCTCAGCGTCGCGTCGTCTACACCGACCTACGTTAACTAAATAACAATTCAGCAACCTCGAACGATCTCGACTCAATCTGCTTACCAGTCTGTAAATTCGAAACAGCTAATAGATATTTACGCGCAATGCAGGCGACCGGTAATAATCGGTCCGATAATATTCAGAGAAAATAGAGCATATGATATTTAATACAATTATAATGCACAAGTTATACAGAAATTGGTGCCGAGATTGATTCTATCCGAAATTCGCTGATTTGAAAATTTCGTTTAATTGGCGGCGCACATCTCTTGCCGTTCGCATTGCGTCGATGAAAAGTTACTTGTCCGGTTCGGCAGTTGCTAATCGCCGACTTGTCACGTACAAAAATCGTTTTGTATGCATTACGTATTATGCTGCCGGCTGTAGGGAGATCATCTCGTATTAGTTTAATCTTTTTCTGTCTCTATCTCATTTTATTTCCTATATAACCACATAAAAAGACAAATATATAATATTTCAAATTATACTCCAACCAAATTCGAAGTTTTCGGTATAGGTAAATGATTTATCATACTCTGACAAGCTGTATTTCAATAGTCTTATACAAACTTCGAGTCAATTATTTCCAAAAACTTAAAATCATTGTGTCGGAAATTGTTTTTAATTTCTAATACATGTTCGGTACACATATTTTTCCTAAAAATCAGTTTCTTGCATTTGTTTGGCTAGATATTGCCTAAAACAATCACCTATTCCTTCTCAATCATGAAAGTAATTTATTAATATGTAAGTATGCAAATATCATCTGTTGAATGTTTTTAACGTTCCTACAATTTAAGAGTTCAATTTCTATAAAACTTAATTATAATATTACCTAAATTCCCAGTATTCGAACTCAACAAAGATAAATTTAAGATAATAAGTGACAATATTAAGGCAGCATAGACCACGGACTTCATAAATAAATGAGTTTAAAAAAATATTTATTTATCCTTTTTGTCTACAGACACAAAATTAAATTCTAAATGACATTAACCCTTAATTATTTTATGTAATGTTCACAATTTGCACCATTGCATTTTTATTTTAAATCTGTGCTTTTAGTAGTTCGTACTATTTGAAACTTTACAATATCAATTTAATAAAAATTAGATAAAAACTAAATCTGTGGCTTAAAGTTAAACACGACAAATGTTTAATGCTATCTGCCTTACACCTAAAACACTGTGACATATATATACAAATTGTAGTTAATAGCAGAATTACTTTTTTACTTCAATGTTGATAAAGTGATATAACTGAATGAGATTTTCGGTTGCACTATTTTGTGTTCTTATACTGCTAAACTAAAACGACTAAAACATTAAAATTCATTTGAAATATAAAAACGTATCATTATTTTTTCTAATAAATGCTCTTTATAATTTTAAGGTATTTAAGAATACTGTGACCAAATAAAAACGGGGCCAGTATCATTTTTTCCTGCCCGTCTTCTGCCTAAATGTTACAGTATCATAAGCCTTTCAGTTTAAGTGTGATAACATTCATTGTCATTTACGGTTATGAAATTTTATACAAAGACTTACGTGAACGTGAATGTTGAATTACGTGAACGAAAAGAAACAAAGAAAATACTCTTTTTATTTGTGTCTTTGAAATAAATGATCAAATGGGAGCACTAGAGCACCCATTACCTCTTTTTTTATGTTTACCATTACTTTTTTTACTTTTAAGCATAATTCATTGCTTTACTTTTTCCTTTTAATTTTTTGAACTTATTAATTGTCTGTAAAATCCTTCTAGTGCGAGTTCAACTCGTATTTAATAGGTTTATTTTAATTCTAGTAAGAAAAAAAAACACGGTAACACGTAAAATTTTTCTGAATTACGGCCTGTAAATGAAGCATTTTAACAATAAGTTAATTTGAATTTAGGAAAATATGAATTCGTACCAATACGCACTTATTTTTTAATCATACTTATATCAAAATATTCAATATAGGATTGTGTATTTTCACTTATATGAATGTGCCGTATCGTAATTGCCTTGATAATAATGCTATAATCGGTACAATTTCAATATCTATATGTTTCCAAATTTATAAATTTATTTAGACTTAATTATTGAGTCATAACTTTCTAATCGTGGATACCACTTTTTGTTAACATGTGCATAAAGATGACACTTTTATGTCTTTATCTCAAACTTTTATATTAAATAAATAAATATATATACATAGGAACTTTTATATTAAAAATAAACTATATTTCAAAACTCTTTGTGCATTGTTCATTATAATAAACATAATATTGCTAACAGAATAAACACAAAGTATTTCTCAGATACATTTGTCAAATGTGGTAGATATCAGTCACAACGCTTTCTTGGGCAACCTTAGAATCAGACAAAATGTCAAACACAATAAACATTGAGAAATTATATTAATGATATTACCTATAATAATATTTACGTGTGTATTTTTTATATATGAATACCAACAAACCATTCTCAATACTTGGCGGGCATATTAAGATACAGCAGGATAAATTACTATCTATATATAAACAAACAAAAGAGCGAATTTTAAATTGCAGTTTATGAATTAAGAATTATATTTTTCCTTAAAGTACCGATGTTTTTCTTACATATAAATGGTAGATGTTTCCAATATGTTAGATTAAGGCACTTATCGTGTGATATACGAACCAACAATCAACAGTTTTCAAAAACAATGCTCTTTTAAGTGCTGTTATAATTACCAGTAGTGATATAAACGTAATTAATAGAAACGTTCTGCCTTCTTAGGCGACCAGACGCTGCCTTCAACCTTCAAATTAGCTGATCCTCTCTTCAATGAGTTGGCGGAAAGTTGACTGAACCTTCAAAGTTGACTGAACGCTAATGCAGTCTTGTCTTCGGTTCATTATCTAGCGTAATTAAAAAAAATAATTGCAATATTACTATAAAAATAAAATATTGGTAAAATTACTACTTATTGAAAAATTTTAAATCCTTTAAACGTACACAATGAATACTTCGATCTCCATGTTACTGTAAGTGTAAAACTTCACATGATAAACATTCCACAATTACTATATGGTCGGCTAATCAAAATTAATGTGTTCAACTGGCAAGTCGAGACACCATTCACTCTATTTTATTATACTATTTCCGTTCTTTATCAAGTTTTAGCCCAAAACATCTTTGAAGTATTTCGTAGCAAATCAGGGAGGCATTATATTTTAATTATATCCGTACATCTGTCACGGTGTACAAAATTTCCGCTGTCAGATTTACGCGCACAAAATTTTACAAATTACTGCTTCATATGGATATCTAATTTAGTGCAGATAAATATTAAAAAAAGTTGTTTGGTGTATCTGTTTTTACCCCTAAATTCGTACCTTACTCTTGGCATATTCCACTGTGTGGAATATTAGTGTATGTAAAGGTCTTTTAAAATGAAACTGAGGTTCCACTTATCATTTTTTATTTTCAAGATCCGTTTTTGAAAAATGTAGCTTCAAAATGATTCTAATGACCTCAATGCCTCTCTCGCCTCTAATTTTTCAACCATATATTGGAAAAAAGTTTAGCTTGAACTTCCAATTCCAATTATTCCAGTTCAAAACAAAATTTATTTCAGTTAAAGCCTATTCAATACATATAGACAATTAATAAAACCTAATTTACACATATCCCGATACACACTTGGTCGGCTTTTATTATTAATATATGAATAGGTAATATGACAGACAGTTTGATTTTCACTGAGGACATAATTATTTCAGTGTTAATCATATCCATAAAAAAATATAGTTAAATAAGCAATATATCTACCAAAATAAATCAGTGTTATTTTTCAATACTTGTATATCGAGTATAACGGTTTCGATTTGAAGCTCTCAATTAAGCTTTTTGGAAAGTATTATTTCATGGTACAGGCATTAATTTTTCTCGTTGGATAAATTTAATAAAAAATTACTTTGACCTTGTGGGATCTTGTGAAGGAAAGATTTTATGGGGCTTCCTTTTAACACTAATGCTTCCCACTGATTTTTCTGATTTCTCATTAAAAATTGTTATTCTTGATGTATTTCTGATTTGTTATTAAGAATTAACGAAAAAATTGCATTCCTTCCACTCTTTCTTTCCATTTTCAGTTGTTATTATTATTCTGTTGAAGTATATATTTACATGTTTCTGAATTTTTCTGGTTTTATCCATCATGCTACAAAATTTACTCTTAATTTGTCGATTGGCTATACTAATCCACTACTGGTTTTCCAATCTCTTCCTTAAATAATCTAACATTTATCCTCTTTTTTCTATTTGTTCTATTCGCTTAACTGATAAAGAAATCCTTTTGTTCTGGTCTTCCTTTATTGTTAGTTATAAGTTTGTCCTCCATTTTTTCAAGAAGGTAATTAAGGATTAAGAGATTTATACCACATCGCTGTACATATGTTAAAAGTCACGGATAAGTTCCATTAGAATTTAAATAGATTTATAACGAATCCGTGATTATAGACTTATTAGTATTACCTGCTTTTTATCCAACTTCCAAAAAAGGAGGAGATTCTCTATTCTAGTGACTTTTTTATATATGTTAGAGTAAATTTCCAGCATATGTGAACTAGTTTCAATAATCCTTTCTTATTTACATTATAAAGGTTAGATAATCACGAAGTATCAAGCTGAGATGCTGAACTCGGTCGTCTAAATTTTCATTACTTAGGTTCCTACTCTTGTAAATTCTCATTTGTGAAAGCCAGTGCTTACGCTACAAACTCAATTCAGAAAAATATTCGCTGATTTTTTTAGAATTTCTTGAATAGGTATAATCATCAAACTGCAATGAATTTAGAATAAATGTTATTCTTTTCAATGACATCGTAGTAGAAAAAATAGGTACGCTTCTAAATTTGCGTGTGACATCCGCAAAGTTTCTGCTGTGTATACTAATCCGAATAATGCTCGAATTTCTACAGCATCAGACGGTTTGCAGTCATGGGGTCTGTCATATGAAGGTGACTTTTTTGTGTAAATTCATTAGTGTGTATCACAATTTTTTCAATAATATCCTCAGTACTGAATAAATTCCAGGCTAACACAAATGTTATCACCCCCACGCCATTTCTACGAGTACCCGAATCTTCCGTAAGAATATTATGAACTTGGCGTCTAACTCCGTTATTGTTAGATTTCTGCCACTTTGTTATCTTATCACGCCCTTTGGAACATGTGATTATATTTGAAAGAGGCAAATACCCTCATCTGATTCCAGGCTGGATGATACTTCAGCAGATTGAGTTTCCTCTGGAAGTGGAATATGGTCGGAAATTTCTGAACCTTGGTCACTGAGATCTGATTCACTCTCTTCATCTTCTTGTTATATTTGCACACGTATTTTACTTCTAGTTAGCAGCCGACGAGTCACTTTTATACAAAAAAAAACACTATTACAAGCTTAATTCGACAGTATTTGTTGATATTTCAAAACGTAATATCATGCGTTGAACGTCACACGTAACTTTAGAACTGTTCGATTTTATTTTATCTTCTTTTTATTCCATTTATTTTTATGCTCATTCCTTGCTCGAAAAAGCTAATAGTAGTTAGTATGTATTTAAGGCACATCGGAGTTTATTACCATTATAGTATTCAATTAGAATAAATAACGAATACTGTTTACTTTCAATAATTAATGACATAATTCGTTTTTAGAGTCAATTTCTCTTCTTTTTAAGTTTCCATATCCGGGGGGTCCAAACAGAATCCTTTTATTGTGGTAACGTCCCATGTGTCCTTCAGTCCGTCTCTTTGTTGATCAGAGGCTTCTAAATTCTAAGGGAATTAACAACAGGAAATTCATATACAGTATCTAGTTTCTAGACAATTCAATGTTAAAAATTGAGCACCATTAAATGTTTGAATAAATGTATATTTATATAAATATGTGTGTGTGTGTGTGTGTACGGAAATCCTGCTAACGCGAATTCTACTAGTGCCTTTGTTAGGCACTAGTAGAATTCGCATTATCAGGATTAATTTAAAAAATTTTAATTTCATTGTGGACAGTTTTATTCAGTATATTTGAATCGTACTAGAGGAGGCGCTGAAGATTTTTATTTTTGGTTTTACTATATTTTTCTTGTCTTATGACTTTCACGAATTCATTATATTTTATTCATATAATCACTTATTTTATATTAGTAGTAAAATATCATTTGCGACAGCCAGTCATCCAAAACTATTCGTTCGACAATCCGCTGTTCCCTTGCTACGATGACAGCGTCGGGTAAAAGTTGACACGCTTAATTTCAGTGGCTCTTTAAAGATGGAGTAGTTTACAATATTTGGATTTTTCAATAGATAACGCTGAGTATTGTTATGAGTATATTTGCATAATCATTTTTAACTTGCACAAAACTTGTCGCATTTAACCTCCAAGCGGTCGGCGACCGATTCTTACGGTAGGTTCGGGTACTCGTAGAAACGGTATAGGGGTGACATAATTTGTGCAAACCTGGTATTTATTCGGTACTGAGGATATTATTGAAAAAATTGTGATACGCACTAATGAATTTATACAAAAAAAGTCACCTTCATATGACAGACCCTATGACTGTAAACCGTCTGATGCTGTAGAAATTCGAGCATTATTCGGATTAGTATATATATCAGGAACCTTGCGGATGTCACACGCGAATTAGAGGCGTACCTATTTTTCCCACTACGATGTCATTGAAAAGAACAAAATTTCTTCTAAATTCATTGAAGTTTGATAATGCAACCACACGAGCATCTCGTCGTACTGTGAAATTATGGTAGGTTTTCGAAGAAAATGTTCCTTTAGACAGTACATAAAATCTGAACCCGATAAATAAGGAATAAAATTATATCCGCTTGTAGACACTATCACGTTTTATGTCCTCAACATTAAGTTTTATGCCGGCAAGCAGCCAAAAGGCCCATACTAGTTGAGAAATGCTATAGCAGACGTAATGAAAAGGCCAATTACACCAATTTCTGGCACAGGACAAAACCTAACAATTGGTACACCAGTGTTCCTTTGGTGGTTGGTGAAATTCATAAGATTTCTATTGTGGTACCATGCGCAAAAACAAAAAAGAAATTCCACCTTGTTTTGCAACTAAAAAGAGACCTGAATATTCAAGTCAATTTGAATTTTCTGACAAATATCATATATCCTAAATAAAAAGGTCTGTGTTTCTTATATCATCACTTCATTTTGCTGCTGAAATTAATGAAAGTACAAATGAAAATCATAAGCCGAGTATCGTAACTTTTTACAATGAAAGGAAAGGCGGTATAAATAAAATACACAAAAAAGTGAAGATGTATTCGACGTGAAGGAAAAATAATAGATGGCCGTTAGCACTCTTCTTTCGTCTTGTGGATCTTGCTTGATCTTGAATAAATTGTTATAAAGAAAAGGCGAAAGTATTTACGTGAATTGGGTATTAAATTGACAAAAGAGTACGTTCAAAGAAAAGCTACGACGGTGAACCCTCCGAGAAAGCTAAAAAGAAATATAAGAGAGCATTTGAATATGAGCCTTGATGATGCTGGTAATAAACCAAGTAGTAGTTCCAGCACATGTAGAGGATGCTGCAAAATATGCCCAGCAAAAAAGGAGGCAATCAAAAATACAATGCACAACACGCCAGAGAAAATTTGCAGAACACTCACTATATTCATTTACTGTGGATGTTATCTTGGCGAAGAAAGTAATTCTGAGGAAAACTAGACCTAAGTTGATAAATATTTTGATTTTAATTATTTCATCTCATGGAGGAGACTGATTTTATTATTTTGATTATGTGAACTTTATATTACTAGATTACTTTCTGATCTAAAGAAAATTTTATTTATGTTATTTGAATTTATAATTTTGTTTTTTTCTAAGTTTAAGATGCCTTTTTTCCAGAAATTGTGTCCTAGTATAGTAATATTGTATATGTATACAAAAATTAATGGATTATTAATTAATTAGTTTTTTAAATCCCTGAAATATCCCATAGGTCATTTAGACTTCACGCGACCGCTGTTACTACAAATGACCGCGCGCCTGCTTAAAGGTTAAATCGTGTTATCTACCATTGTTAACTCACTTAAATATTGCGTTAACTGCCCCATGTTGAACTGGCCCAACATAGCATGCAATATTGGCTAAAGATTGCTTTTACCCCAAGTAAAGATCAAAGAGTGAATTTTGCATTGCCATATTATATGCAAGTCTGTTGATTTTATTTTTGCACATATTATAATACTGATTATTCAACGACAAAACTGTTAAGTAAGAAAAATTCTCATACTACGAGGGTTCCGTACACATTTGGATATACATATATATATATATATATATATATATATATATATATATATATATATATATATATATAAACATTTATGGCTAAAGAGGCAGTATTTCCATTAAACTCTTTAACAATATCAAAATTACCTTCTTACTTGTCTGTATAAACATATTGCCTAATAAACCTTTCACAAGCGTAAAAGTTATGATACTTTGTATTAAATTGTAACAAGTAAAACTGGCAGTAATTAAAAGTAGGTATGAACCGATGAGGTAATACATCAAGGAAATCACAAAATTGGCGAGTGATTTGAGAATTTACGATCCTGAAGTGACACGATTTTGAAGTAACTCCCACAAGAATTCGAAAATTTAAAAATCGCCTTTGACGTGCAACTGAAGGCAGTAATGACAGTTGTGGGACGTATCAACTCAAAAACCGTTTATATGTGTTAAAATAAAAGAAGAGAGAAACTAAAACTTGCTGTTGATGTGTGAATCCATCTCAAAAAGCCATCCAGATTCAATAATTTTAACGATGTCTGCTGATATATAATTAAGAAAGAAATGATTTTGAGCCAAATCTGCCATGAAGTTCCCATACAAAGTTTTTGATAATTACAAACGACGCTCACAATTTAACTTACTAAAAATCCAATTTGAAAAACATTTACTACCTGACGGAGGTATCAAACAAATTATTTTTGCATTTAAAAGTGAAGTTTTTAACAAATTTTGTCATGAGTGGCGCTTGTATTTAACTAAAACATGTTTAGTGTTATTTTCTTTCTAAGAAAATAAGGTTAGTAAAAACTTAATTTGACTAAAGTAAACAAAATTGACAGCCCCATTTTGTCTTTAGGAAGAACTTTTTTATATTTTTTAAAATAATTTACATGTTATTATAATAATTTTCCTGTTATTAATATAAACTGAAAGTATTTCTCTAATGCCATTTCAAATTGCTCAAAAATCCCGCACTGTTCATAAAAACACCATTACCATGTCGATATTGAATCAACTTTTTCCGGTGTAGATAAATTTTAACAAAACCCTGATCCATTTTTATTTTATTTTTTTGACCTTATTTTATAACAATTGTTTATTTAAATATTTCATGAAAGGAAAAACATATATTATTCACATAAATATGTTCGAATCTAGTTATAAATCGAGTAAAACAACTATGGGCCTTAAAATGAACTAAATTCTATTTATTATCACTACAATATACGTAGTGAATAATAATAATAAAGTCTATTTTTGCCACTGTGATTTTCAAATTTAATTTTGCATAAAATTAATATTTCAAATTCATGAACAAATAAAAGCCGTGTATAATGGATGTTGTTCATTTGGAAATAACGTAAACGTTTCCCCTTTAAACTTTTTGACTTGGTCTCCTTCGTTTCCCTGGCGAAAATTTTCATGATGTTACATACGGAAAATATTGTCTCGAATATTTCCGTACAATTTTGAAAATGTTAAATGATATCATTTGAAATACATCATTTCCAAGAGTATATTTTCCCATAACATACTATTTCTGTATCAAGTCAAGTAAATATGAAGAACCCTTTTTATCTCGAGGGTTCACTTTTATCAAGTCTCGTGAATATGCGACTTTCACTAATATCTGGTGTAATTACACGACGTGAATATATAAATTCCTTGAAAATAAAATAGAAATATGAAGTAATACGCACGTACATATTATCTTATTTTAGTTACAAGCTATTGGTATCTACAGTTTAATAGGTTAGACTTGATTTGCAAATTAGAAGTAAACCTATAAAGGACGTATTTACAAAATCCTGCTACTCGAGAACGGATATTTACTAGTCATAAAATCACTAATACACGCGTAGAATCATAAAATCACTAATACACTTGTAGCGACTGCGCTGGTGGTGTGAAACCATAATTTATAGTCTATTTACATTACTTGATCGCGTATAGTATAATTAAAATGAAAATATATGTTTAATGTTTGTTTGGTAACCAGTTTCATTTATTTTGTATTAATTAATATTTCATCCGTTGAAAAGGCCAGTTGGCTAGAATGGCTGTGTACAATGATTTTATTTTCCACATACGGCTTTATCGAGGTAGCAATAACTCGTGATTAATAATTAGTGTCTACTAGTCTTTCGCCTTTTGACATGCGCCTGTCTAATTAGTTTCTGCCTGTAAATTAAAAATACGTCTTAAAAATGTAACCCCTAAATCTCATATTCGTGACTGAAAATTTTAATACAAGAAATTGTCTTCCCTAATATTTATTTTCATAATTATCTTCAATGTACATACAGGACAATTCTATAATATTATTCTCTTAATTAATACAGTGCTAAAATATATTTGCCATTCTTTCACGTCGCAAAGGAACAAGGGATTGTTATAATTTCTGCGGGTCTACGGATCGACGTGATTTTTTGGACAGATTCTATTAAATATTGATTCTTGAAAACGTAAAGTTATTCAGTATTATCGGAAATCATGAGGGATTGCTAAATTTTCGTATATTTTTGGAATATCTTTTTTCAAAATATAGTTTAAAATATATGCGCATGTCTCATAAGCAAATGATGCTCACAAAATATATAAAATTTAATATATTTGGCGTTAATTTTGTAGAAATTCATTACGCAAAACTAAATGAAACTACGTGATGTAGTATTATTTCTACTTTCTTTAAGTTCTTTACCATGACCTAGGTTTCATTATATTACAACATCTTCAGGTGGGCTATTAGCAAACTACTTTGCTAATTGCCCACCAGAAGATCACAGTAAAGAACTTAAAGAACGTAGAAATAATAGTACATCACGTAGTTTCGTTTAATTGTCGAATTTTTGATGATTAAAACCTGGGACTATTTATCTAAACTTATTCATAACCATCCTCTTCAGGGGTCCAAACTGTGCGAACAATGTCAATCTATAAAAAACCAACTGATATTACCGAATTGACTATCATCCTATTAATAATGTACATATCATAAACAGATTGTAAATAGATTACGAAAAATTATTTTTCGTTATCAGTGTTGTTTGTGGCACTGAATTAACCATAACACTCAGGTTTTGAAACATAATACATATCCTACATCAAGATAGGTGCAGTAAAACAATTGTATTCAATAAAGAGTGGTGTATTGTTATTCGTTGAGGAGTTTCGCTGTCTACCTCCAACGTGCATCTTCAATTCTTCACCAAATTTCTATGGATCTTAACTTTTATCCTTCTAAACAAAAAAGGATCATTCAAATTTTGGGAGTTTCATAATCATCAATGAATAGTTTAGTAGTATGACGTGAGCAGAACCAGAATGACAATAACAAACCACAGTAATACTTCACCTAGCCCGATATACTCAAATCAGCAATCAACATTTTACGCTATTTCAACGTAATCAAAATATAGCTTTTTACTGGCGGATGCAATCAAAATGAACAGAGATTCGCCGCCTCTATCTGCCCAACATCCAGCTATGCTATTACTGTAAGTTGACCGAATGAAACGTTTAACATTGCGTGTCCTTATTGAATAAAGATTAATTTAATAAGTGCTATCACCAGTGCACTCTCGGAAATTCAAATAAATAACTTCACTCCAATTTATATACTTTTCCTTTGTTTCAAATCAAAAACAAATATCACCGAGAAACTACACATTAGAGTTAACTTAGTTAATATCTCATTATTTTATTTGATAACAAAGAATTACATTTGCACAAAATACTTTAAAATAAGTTAAAAATTCGAAACACATGTCTTACTTTCAACAGAAAAGTGCAAAATTACTTCTCCTAAGGTGGTTTTACAAATAATTTTCTCACATGGAGTATATTTTATGAGTTTCCTTACATAATATATCCATTGTTTTATGTGTACGGGGTAAAACTCTTCTTCGATATACGTCATTTAGTAAATCAATTGCACTTAATAACTGTATAACAGTGTTAAAGAATAACTAATATTTGTAGTACAAGTAAAAGTTTAGTTAGCCTTTATTCCCTCATCTAATATTATAATAAAAAAACTCAATTATCAAACGTTTTTAAATTGCTTCCAATTTTCATTCAATATGGTATTGGAATTTGATAAAAATGTGAATTTGAAGAAATAATCTTGAAGATAAAGAAAGAACTGTTGATATAATTTGGTTACATTTAACGTATCAAACAGGTAAAATAGATCATACCTATTTAAAAAATGTATTCCATACTCACCTATATTGTGTCCAAAGTGTATACTCGTGTTGTTAGAATGTCTTACTCGTATGTAAGAGGAAATATATCTAAGAAGACCATTAGAGTCACAGTATTATTTCCCACAAATGTATGAAATACAAAAGAACTGTAAAAAGAGTTATCGGTTTATGGACTCAATGAACAGGTAATTCAGGAGATAAATAGTTTAGTAATACTAATAATGGCGATTTTAGCGCAAGGTAGTGCGGAAACAAGTTACGTAAAATAAAAAATATGCAGAACTACCCATAAAATCAGATACATATTATATAATATATGATTCCAAATTTAATTGATTCAATATCCTATTACAAATTCACACTGATTTTCCAACTGATTAACAGACCAGCAATACCTTTAGACTACTTCGGATAGATGTGGAAATTTTAAATTTAGTGTGTAGACAGGGTTTAGAATGCCTATGAGACAAATTCTGAATATGGTCAAATGTGAAATATGCAGGAAATGGATACAAACTTTTTATAAATTGATTATTGCAATTTCATCCCCTACAGGGAATTTGTTTAGAAATTTTTGAGGGAGGAACAATATTAGTAACTATGTAAATATATTACGGCCATTTCATTCACTTGGTTGTACATTTTTTTAGTTTAAACTTTTGAAGCTTTTACTATCTATATATATATATACCCCCACATGCTCTCCTAAACCCAAGCATAATTAAAAAAAGTCATGCAATATAAGTTTAAAATTTAATTAATTAATATTTTCCATACAGACTTACTAAATAATACCACCATAAGTCTAATTCCATGCGGAAAAGTACTTGGAACATGCACTGAGATTTAAAATTTTTATATTTAATGACACCCAATTTTGGTTTTTAATACTTGTATTTTTAATGTAATGTACATTTATTCACAAACATCTTATAATACTAATATCAGTACAATTGAAAAAATACCAACTTATGTAAGTTGACAATGGTAAAATCGAGAAGAGAGAAATACTGTGGGAATAAATATAGTGAAATGAGTATGAAGCAAGTGGATTAATTTGTTTATTCAGGAATTTTGTGGATGAAAAATCGCAAAATGTTGCAAAACGAGGAAGACAGAAAATTGAAAAAAGGGTAAATGTATACGCGTATAATGGACAACCATTGTACCAATCAATGTGTCAATAATCATAGAGATAAACAAAACTGAAGTATTTGTTTTTGATTTTAAAATTTTCATATTTATACTAATATACCAGTTTCTATATTCGATTATTGAAACTAATCTAATGTAAAAAAATATATCTGTCTGTCTATTAGTCAGTTGGCCTCTTTGTACGAATGAATTTAATTGGAAAACCACCAAAGCTTTTGACACGAACATGATATGAATGATATGATGAACACGCGAGAGCGAACGGGGAACAGGCGAAAGGAGTGAAAGTCGGTCTGTGTAGAATTTAAAATAAATCAATTATTTGTATCTGATAAAAGAGCATAAAATAAACACATTAAAATATAATATTTGCATTTCGAAATTCCGTTAGGTATTCTACGCAAGGTACCGCTAGCTATATATGAAAACGAGTTTATGGAAAAGCAAGATAAGAACAAAAGTAAACAGTATGCAGTTGAAATAAAATCATTGGGGAATAGGGGCGGAAAAACTAAGGTAGTAAATATGGAGATAATTGAATTAAACATGGAGAAATTTGACGAGACTATGAAGTTGAAGAACGTGTTATTGAAGGTAAAATAAGAAACGTTGATTTCAAGTTGAGTTTCAAGTGATTTAGTCATATTGAACTTATAGATAAGGAAAAATAAACAAAAAGTGTATATATGAAAAAAACGAATAGCAAAAAAACGTAGACAACGCAGGAAAACATAATTAAATCCAGTTAGATAATATCCAAAAGAGGGTAATATAAGGAGCCTACTTTAATACGTCCATTTTATCAGGAAATTAGGTCACGTATTTAATAAACGTATATGCGATACACAAAATATTAGAAGAGTTTTTTAGAGAATGAGTAATTAGTCGAAGTAATATCCCCCAGTTCCTCCTAAAGTAATACAATTTTATCACATGCTCTGGGGATAATACAGCGCTATAATGGTTTAATTACTTTTCCAATATACTGAAATAGAGTAGACACTCAATAAACGTATATTAATGAATTATGTTATTGCATCAGTAACAAAATTAGAAATATTCATCGAATGACAGATTGTTTTGACAATCAGTTAACAATTAATTTAATTTATAATGTAAATTTAAAGCCTTAACGTCTAAAGTACTCAAAATAAGAAATAGATTTATAAACATATGTTTAAGTTGTTCGGCGATGCTGGCACAGACTTCAAAAATAAGTAACTTAGTTATTTATTGCGGATAAATAGGTAGCAATTTTGAATTAATTACTTTTTTCTTTTTTAATATCTAGTTTTTTGAAGTCGGTTTTTTAAAAAATATTTAAGTTTAGACTTTTTTGTGATCAATAAATTAATATTAATCGTCGCACTATTCTAATATTCAATTACTTTCCTTCTAAGAATATTTTATAATTATTAAAAGTCACGATGCAAAAGCAAGCGCACAGATAATTTCCTCTTTGTCTAAAATTGGTTATCAAAAACACACAGAAGCGGCCGCCAGTGGTTAGCTATTAGCCATTCCGAGCAGGTCCGTTCTCCATGTCCGAAGTTCAATATCACATTTTGCAAATTAACAACTACCACTTGAGGAGTGCCGTTCTCCATATTCGAAATCCAGTACCAGATTTTGCAAAGTAATAACTAAAGTAACAAATAACCAATAGCATTTATATTGAATCACACCTGATTTACTACCGTCCGTAAGGAGTTATATTATTCATCTTCAAAACTCATGATCTGACCCTGATCTGGTCGACCATCCAAAAAGGAGTTCCATTGCTCACCTCTAGAATTCATCATCAGACCCTGACCTGGTTGATGGTGAAGTTATTTTGCAAAGTAACAACTAGTAGTAGCAAATATATTTAATCACGGTTGACTTACAGACATCAGTTAAGGGGTTCCATTTTCATCTCTAAAACTTATCATCAGACCATGACCTGGTAAGTGGTATAGTTATTTTGGAAAATAATAACTACCCGCAGCAAATATCTTGAATTATAATTAATTCACTGTCATTAGTTCAGAAATTCCACCGTTTATTTCCGGACCTCATCATCAGATCATCCTCATATTTGTATGGGACCTCTCATGTAGTACACTCTTTTAAATAAAAAAATAATCATCGAAAACGATCCACATGGTAAGGAATTATCGCTGAACATACATTAAAAAAAAGATTCCGATGAATAGAGATCCTCTTCTTTTTTTTGAAGTCTGTTTAAAAAAACAATAAGTAGAGACTGAAAGAAATGTTGAAAGTCAGAGCTACCGACATTTGATTAGTTATTTTAGTTTCTGGACATAATAAAAAGTGTTTTGATTGCATTGAATACATTTTACTATGCGAGATGTGGATTAAGTTTAATCACATATATTATAACGATAATACAAATGGATAAAATAAATTTTATATTATTATTTGTTATTTTATTTACAAACTTCATAACTAATTGTAGACGTGCGGATAAACAACATATCGCATATTTGATTCCCCAATCTTCCTATTTCTTCAGTTAAAACTGGAAAAATGATATATATATATATATATATATATATATATATATATATATATATATATATATATATATATATATATATATACATTTATATTTTTTTGTTCAAATATAAGAAAGAAGATTTTCTTAACGATTAAATTCAAAAAGAAGCTCAATAAGCTTGAAAACATCTTTGCACAGTAACATTCACAAAATATATTCCAAAAATGTTGTTTTCTTACCAAAATAACTCATCAATAATTTTTAAATAGCGCATATTACAAGTCGCAACTAAATTTCGAAGTAGATGCTGATTACAACATACGTGATCTTCAATTGACGTGTTGTTAGTAGAATAACAATAAATAATTCTCTCGCATCACCTGTTTAAATAAAAACTTACGAGATTTCCGTACTCGGGCGCATATAAACGTTTATGCCTACATATTATTTTTGTTAAAAAATTTACAAATATGAATGATATTTCTCACTACGTAAATATAAAAATATACTGCTTGGTACAATTTTCATATATCTAATAATCAATAAAGTAATTTTGCAGTTCATATTTTTGTATGGGATTTCTCTGAATTTTTGCATACCCAACAACGTGTCATGAGACAGTCGACTGTTACTCGTAAAATAGTGTAGTTTACTTAGTTGTGATCAATTTGCTTTCAATTTGATTAGATATACTACTGTTGTGAATGTAGGTGACTTTTCAGGTATTTATAAATAGCCGACTAGTTATTAAGTTAATAAGTGACTTTTCAGGTATTTATAAATAGCCGACTAGTTGATAGGAGGGTACAAAACTTGTAACAAACATGACTATTTTAAAGCTTAATATTTCAAAAACGGATTAATCTATCGAAAACGTCCATGATATACTCGCAATATTTTTGAAAGACCTATTCAACAATACCCTAAGTTTATTCCTGAAGGTTTTATTTCATAACTTTACAGGCGTTATAAATATTTATAACCGTTCCAAATTTCAGAGTAATAACACTAATAGTCTGGATGTGAAACTGATGAACCACAAACGGACATGGTGAAACTATAAAAGTTTGTTGTTTGACTACGGAACCATAAAAGTGACTATTTACAGCTTTTTTATTTTTTATACAGCGATATCTTTTTTTGAATATCAAGCATTTGTTAAACTAATAAACTATCTTAATAAAAATAGGGGGCTTACGTGCTTATTTTATTAATCACATCCAAATACAATTCAAATAGCTCACTACTACCAGGAGTCGGAAACGAAAAATAAAAAAATAAGTATATTTTGACACAAGTTCGACTTTCAAAGTATTATATGTCTATTGATAAACACTCGAAATGACATTGAAAACTATAAAAACCATTTAGCAACATTTTACATGTAAAAGTAGTAATTAAGTCGGGATACAAATCCTTGCTTTATGTGAAAAATAATTTATACCTTTCGCTACGTGGGTATCATAGTAATATGGTGGTACTTCGACAGAGCAACAACCACAATATGAGAAACCGCTCCCAAGAGCGGAGTGATATTTTATTCATTTCATCATTATTAAGCCAATATTATTCACTAGTCATAGGAAACACCACGTATTAATTATTTCTATATTTTTTTTAAATAACACCTCTGATACTTCAACCACGCACTGTCGTAAAAGGCAATGGCGCTTTAAAAAAATCACGATTACCAGAAGGTGATCATTATGGAGATCATATTCTATAAACTCTCAATATCCTTAGGCAAAATTGCATATAACATATTGGCAGAAAAAAAGCGAGCTATAAGCTTTTATTGGCATCCTTCAGTATTGCCACCATTGATCAAACATTATAACTATTATTAACTTAAAAAAGATTCACCCCGCCTAAATGCACAATGGTTGTTCAGATTAATTATACGCAATCCTTGAAGAAGTAGGTCAATATTAAATAAAAGACGTGGACGAGGTGAAATAACCTCGTGAATAAAATTTAGACTTTGGTAAAAGATTAACTGAAATATTGTATATCAGGAAATTATTATCCCCTGCTAACTTGAATTACTAGTTTCATTGCACACGCGGAATTTCTTGGTATTAATATTAAAGGCAGCTAGGTATCCATGATCATTGTAACTTAAACCCGAATTTCTCTATGTAGATTTAGTATTCCCTATACTGATCCTCGTAAAGCCATGTCGTATTTCTAAAGCAGTGGCGCACCGCTTAAATAAATTGTAAGTTCAATACATAATTAAACTATTTCATATTATACGCGACTTGATATATATAATCGTTCCACGCTGGTTTTAGCTCTTAGAATGTTTAGTTCGCAAATTCTTTATCTTAGTATATAAACGCTTTGAAGGATTTTTTTTGAAGAAACGATATACCCTTAATCTTATTCTAATAGTAGTGACAAAAAAATCATTTTTACAAGAGAAAGAAAAACTGTCAATTAAAAAAAAATCTATTTAATCTACTCAAAATATACGTAACGATAATTGTAATTGAAAGTATAATTAAAAATATTTATGTGATCTTAGTTTTAGAAACTACGACATTTATTTAATTAATGATTTATCATCCCCGATATTACCCCCGAAATATTTAATATAACGCACACGGGCTGCATTTACCTTAGTCTTATTCTTTCGAAGTAGTAATTAATTTTCAAATAATCAGCAATTTTCTTGTTTTAATTACATTTCATGGGTGTTATAATAAATATTATTTAACATACGCTTCCATGTCCAGCAGTAAATAATACAAACTGGTAATAACGATTACAGTAATTGCATTCACTCTACCTTCATTCTTACTAAAATTAAATAGAATAAAATTATGATAGTCAAGGAACAAAATATTAGGAGATTGAGAAACATAGTCTTTAAAATAAGGTATAATAATGTTAAATAATTATTGCCCTAAAAATGCATTTTTAGGGCAATAATTATGTAACAAAAAAAAACTCAAAATATAGAAAGAAACTAAAAGAGATAAAAGAATTACCTAACTTTGACTTTTATAAAAGCAATATTGCGTGTGCGTACAAAGACATAAAATAAAAAGGAATTAGTTCTATAATACGTGATAAAAAATATACAAGTCTTCGGAAAAACAAATTTTAGATCTTGAATATATTTGGCGTTAATTTTGTAGAAATTCATTTTAGTTTTATTTTTCACAACTAAACATTCAGATTCTTTACAAATTGCCCACCTGAAGATGTTGTCATACAACGAAAATTTGGTTGTGGTAAAAAAAGGTAAATAGAGTAGAAATAATACTACATCACGTAGTTTCATTTAGTTATTTTCATTTTCTTTGTGTTAATTTGAATATCACCGTATACGGTAAAGGACAGTTAATATTTTTGTCAATTTTGTTTTGTGATATCTAGAGCTTTTAATACTCCTCATCAACACTCAATATATTGTAACCTTTTTCCGAAATGTATATAAGTATATTATTAATGGATATATTACGAATGGCCAGCACCACGATCATAGCGTATTGAATCATAAATTATCTGCATTTTTTGGGTAAGCCATTTCAGCCATATTGGTTAAGTACACTTACTGTTGACCTTATTCATCACAGTTCAATAAATAATAAAAATTTGTTTATCTTTTTTGATGATCAAGTTACAGCCCCTCAATTTATAGTATTTACGTTTCAACGATCTACATGGTGATCTTACTTTTCAACCATTTCGTTTCTTTTCATGAAACTGCTGCCCCTCCTCTTCCTTTGATTCCCTATAGCTAACGTACGATTTTCATTCCAATCCTTTTCTTCCATATTCTTTCATACATCAAGTTTTTTTGACTAGTACCGCTTTCGAGTGTCAATGGCCACCTTTTGCTCCAACATGGAATCCTAAGTCTGTTTCGAATTTACCATTATTTTTTTCACTTGAGGATAGATCAGGTGAAACATTTTCTGCAACAACCTATTCACCAGATTCTTCACAAAAGCCACCTTTAACAGGAACATAATTTGAATAACCATCTTTTTCGGTTTTCTATGAAGTGATATGAATGAGGCTACTTATCGTAATTTTCGCTTCAATTTCAGTTTGATTGTTCTGTAGTTCATAAATTTTTGGCAAAGTTATTTTTGTGGAATCAATTTGTATGTGATATTTTTATGGAGTCAATTTCGTTGTCTAGCAACGTAACTTGAGAAATCTAGTGTTACAGGGTGCAATCAAAACATATCAAATTAGTTAGCCTTTTGAGGTCTTATTTTTGTCTAAGAGTTGACAATAGCAATTAGTATGTTGCTCATTAAGAAAATGAATTGAGGAAATCTCTTTCGAATTCCAACCTATTACGAAAAAACCTGCAAAATTTTTAGATTTTACTTGTCCAGATTATTTTTATACTACTAAATTGTGTGTGCCTGTGTCAATTTTGAAATGTGACGGTTTTCACAGAAATAATAATACTCTTCAGAAATCTTGTTCCTTTAACTGTATAATGCCTTGGTAGTTTTGACAACTGACATATGTAACCTTATGAAGGGTTAAATGACCATTATCATAGCTTATTCCTTCCGAACCTTCGTCGTCGACATATATCTATCAATGTTAATTATATCTTTAACGAGTCAAATATGATTAATTTTGGCCGTGTTTTACTTGACCATCGTTTATAGCTATTGTTTTCGAAGAATTTTGTTACTATCATATATTATTCAGACCTTTCATCAATTATTTTTGTTTTAGTTAGAATAGCCCCCAAAATCTAACCTACAATTATAATTTCCTCAAAATATCGGTCTGACATATTAAGTAGCATTATAAACAACGTCTTGTTCACTGATCGTGTTATCAGTTAACATAATAGGAATACCTTCTACATTATATAAATATGCAATCACCTTTATTTTCTCGAAGTCGCAGGTCAATGCTATAATTTCTCAAGTTTCTCAAAAAGAATTTCGGTTCAAATTGCATTTATCCTCGAATATTAAAAATATATAAAAAATTAAAAGTAATTATATAGAAATAAGAAGAAAATGTGAAAAGCTAACTGAAACTTAAATTAAACGAAAATTATTACAACAAATTTTAAATTAAGTTGCACTCTCTTCGGTTAATTGGAAGTGGTAGAGATAAAAATAAAGGTGTTTACATTCTATTTCCTGAGCAGAAAATAACAACATTATCATGCATTTTTAACCACATAATTTGTCCCAGAAACGTGCAATAGTCCAAAAAATAATTCCTGTCCTGGCCGCCATTTTGATTGCACTGATTATATTATTATTGACGTGAATCATTTTCAAATTCCGTCGGTCAGTTTTCTGTCTTCATATGTTATCTTCATTTTTCAATCTCAAAATAATTTTAGCCGCTTTAGATTTATAATAGAAGTACCCAAAAATCAACCAGTCTATTTTCCCTAAAATAGAAATTGTTCAAAAGTTTCTACCAATTTTTTTTTGATGATACCCGTCGGCACTGCACTGATCGGCGTTAAATAGATGACGTAATCGTGTTGATGGGAAAACGATCGTTAATATTATGACGCCGATGTTGCTTTGTTTACGTTATAATATCCTAGATGTAAATATATGAATATTTGATCTGATAAACATTCGGTGGCGAGGCAAAGCATCTATTTATATGTTACGTAATCTTGCGTCGCAATTGATCTATTATTGTACCCGATACTCTAGATGTGTTTACAAAAATACATTTTTTCTTATTGTTGCCTTTAACACATAAATGTTTATTATCTAAGAAAGCATAAATGTTTATTATCTAAAAGAAAGCATAAATGTTTATTACAAAAACCCGTAGACAGACATTTATAAGAAACAAGTGTTTAAAGCATTGTATTTGTATAATTTTGCTGCAAAATTTGTCACAGAAATGTATTGTTTAGGAATTAATATTTTTTTTAAATCGATCTGATCTTACTATAAGCCCTACAAATTATGATATCTCATTTTCCTACAGAATTCTGTTTTATGTACTAACTAACTTTCACTGGTATGTTTTTTTAGACGCACAAGTAATAGTCTCATTATACACGTACTACAATCTATTGTTATGTAATAATATTAAATATTTATATTGAATAAAATTACCGAGTTTCATTCTATAGGAATTATGCCATTTAGTTATGCCATTAGGTTTTGAATTTGGTTAAATATGTTAATTATAATCAAAATTGGGTTAAATATGTTAATTCTAATCATGAATTGACCTACACAGCTACATAGCTTCATAAAAATCTGCTTTCCGGTTTAGGTAACGAACATCGAAATACATTTTTTGTCGTATTAATATTCCACGTGAGAGAAGCCGCGAGTAATAGTCTATGGGACACTACATCACATAAATTATATACTTCCCAATATTGTGGCGACTTGTTCTTTGGTTACAGAGTTACAAATTACAAAAAAACTAAAACACTTTGTCATTGATTATATAAGTATGATTAAATTTAACTAAATATAGTAAAACTTTGAAAATAAAATAACCCAAAAATACTAAAACCAACTATTGGCCCGAATAATTTATTTTGAACTTTTATTTATTCGTCATTTAACAAGTTTTCGTAAGGCCATATGGACAATTAGTTTTAAAACTGCTAGTCATTTGTGCTTAACGATAAAATAATTTAAATGAATAATAATTTGAAATAAATAATAGTAAGTATTTTTTTACTATTTGAACATTTTTAAACTTTGCTTCTGGCAAACCTTTCCTGCTATTTTCATTCGTCTGCTAGTTCTCATTTCGACCACTCTTCACATCTTACACTCCAGGTTATTGTTTTGTATCCGTAGAGTTTTTTAACAAATGATAATCAATAATCTCATTACTGCTCCAGTCATTATACTTCATTTACAATTCTTTATAATTACATTAGATGGACATGAACTTAAATGAGATATTTCGGACCATCAATCGCCACATCAGAATATAAATACCCACCTTTCTAAATAAACTGCTTGAAAAAAAACAGTTTTTCAGTCTGCATTACTTACCAACGAGCTTTTCACTTATCGGCCAAAATTCCAAGAACCCACGCAAAACGACATGTTTTGCCTTAAGAGCTAGCCTGGCCTGTTTTGTGCTTCTCGGAGGCGCAGGACGTGAATTTTTCACAACACAGCAATAGAGTAGAATCATGCGAACCTTTAAGACGAGGTATCTCTAACCACCGTGATATGGTTAAGAGTGGACCGTAGAAAAGATAAAGGCTCGTTGAGTAAAGAAAGTTTCTAACCCTATTGAGTAGAAGCGCTTCATTGTAGACATGTAACACTATTAAAAGATTTTTGAAAATTCCCCTTTTTTAGGAGGCGGGTTGTTACGAGCCCCCGGAGGGGCTCCGAGACGACTCATGTAGTGGTTTGGAAATAGTGCTCGAATAAACAAGTTTACATGGGCTTTATGTAATTTACTAACTTTATTATACAAGGACTACACTGATATCGTAGAAAAAGCATGAGTGAGTAGAAATATAGAATCAGTTGCATCTTACCTTAGCTCTATAGAACAAGTCTTAGGATGAATAATGTGAATTTATGAATTGAAACAATTATAAAATACACAGTTATTTAAATCAAAGTTCAACAAAAATGTCGGCTCTAGGATCATTCGATCTATTAATTTGCGTTATCATCTCAAATCACGTTAACATCGTATAGTTTTGATTTGTAATTAGCATCGGCGGATCGCAACGCGATTGTCGCCTACTTGTTTAATCTTCCCCTATAAGATCAAACACTAAGGGATGGTATCCACATACATGTATTGTAATTAAAGCATTAATAAACTAGTATACAACAAAATATATACATAGCTACTCAACTTGTAAACCGCGAAGTTTTGAACAGTTACACTAAGTGTCTAAACACATTACAAATCAGTTGGATATGTCAGTTTGATGGCGCCTACAATTTGATTTGGTTTAATTAATTTTACTTATTTATTATTATTTCTTTATTTATACATTAAAGTACATATAACAGATACATTCGGTGGACTTATTGGTACAAGAGTAATTTCAACCAAAAAAATGGTTAATTATAAATCTTGACCTGATTGGGGCAAGGAAAATAGGGAACGAAATGGAATTAGGAAGAGTAGAACGGAGAGATTATGAAAGGAAGGACTTTTTCAGACGATCCTTGAAAACATTTAAGTTGGGCGAGTTCCTGGTATCCGGTTCTAGTTGACTCCAAAGTCTTATAGCTTGGACAGCGAAAGACCTTTTCATAAAAGGTTTTCAGAGCGGAGCGTTATACCGTGTGCAGACAAGTAACTGAATTTGCATCTAAGATATGTTGGATAAGTAGCATTAATCAAAATATTATATAGAAGTGAAAGAATGTGAAGATTGCGCCAATTATGGACCTCCGTCCATTTAAGTTGCCCTCTGAAATGAGATACATGATCATATTCTTTGCAATCAAAAACAAAGCGGTTGCACAAATTTTGTAGGCATTATCATTTTCTAAGGCGATAATGCGATAAGGTCTGGATAGCATACATCTTCGTAGTCAAGCAGTGGCAGTAAGAATGTTTAACAGAGGGGAGCTTTGGTTTGAATGTCTAAAAAATTTTGAAGATTCGACGACTAACATCATTTACTTGACGTTGCTAGCTAAGGTTTTGATCTATCAGTAGACTCAAGTCTTTGACAGTTGACGTAATTGGAATTGGTGTATAATTTAATATTAGATACGGAAGATCTGAGAGCCTAATTTTAGAAAGCAGTCTATGGCTACCAATTATGATAGCTTGAAACCTAATTGGATTAACTGATAGATCCATTTTATAAACCCACTGACTGATTGAAGGGAGGTCTTCATTGAGGGTATTGATAACGGTTGCGATGGAGTTTACATCAGTATGGGCATATATTAGTGAATCATCAGTGTAAAAGTTTTTATTACTATGTATATTCCCAATTTTGTAATAAGCGATAGGTTTGCCGATTACAAGCATATATTTATTAAATATATATTTATTGATGCCTCTTTCTAACCTATAGGTATGTTATGTTTAAAAAAATAGAACTAAATAAGATCAAAAAATATAAAAAAGGTCAACAACACATTACATAAAGACTTTCCATTTGTATCACGGCAAAGCTTGTACTAAATTATTTACTTTACTCGCAAGAAACAGAAGAAAAGAAAAGTTCTAGGTGAAAAAAGAAAAGTATAGCTCTGATCCAGTTTAACTAGAGTTCCTTAAACCAACATTAAAGCACTATTCTACCAAATGAAGGCGTCTAACATCGACTATAAGTAACAGTGTAGCTTCTATATAGTTCATTGTAAGGTTCAATAGAAATTTTGTACTGACACTTCAATTTACTGGTATGTGACCATTTCGCAATGTTTAATTTGATTCTGTTTTAAATGTATATAACGTAATATTTCTTTGTAATCAATTTAATTTTTATCATGCATGAATTTTATAAAATCTCCTCAATTTTAGTAATAAGATAAATGCAATATAAGAAATGTGAGCCGTCATGGGACACCTGGCTGATGGGAAATATCTAATTTTTTTTATATTCTTTCATTAAAATATTTTTATTACAACCAATCAAAAACGAAAAAAGAAGATTCAGATAGTTGTTATAAATAAAATATTAATTTTATTTTATTATTTTATTCTTATGAAATAATTTATCACAGAAATATGTCTTAACAAACAATTGAAAATACATTTACTATCGTTATACTTTTGCTATCACTATAAATCATGTTTTAAATGCATTACACCGATATAAATTAGCAAATTTGTAGACGTTAGTAAATAATAAACAATGTCGATAAATTAACATACACGTAAAGTAACATGTGTGTATTGTATCATAGAGGAATGCGTTAAGTCGGAAAGAGCAGACTAGACGCGACGCTGGCCGAATTACTTCAGAAAGAGCGGACAAGACGCGAAGCTTGGCATGTCTTCGACATAGAATGGTACTTCACTACGTACTATTAGAACATTTTAATTCCCATCCAAACGCGCCATTAGATGTTTCACATCAAATATATTGATCTAATCAGAAACTAATATAGATTACAACACATTCTATCAATTTTTTTGCTTAAAGTATGTTAAAAATTTATTTATGGTTCAGAGGAACAAAGAATTATGTTTGATATGCAAAATTACTGTATTTAATTTCCCACTGAATATTTGTAACAAATATTATAAAGTTAATAAAGATGACCTTTCCCTTTTATAATTTTTATTTCCTGATTCTAACAGTAGTTCTTCTATTTTTTTTTAATTAACGCTTCAAGACGTCAAGAAGTTTTTTTTTTAAATACCAGAGCAAAATACCCAAACCTTTGAAATTTAGGAGAAGAGTCCAGAAGGACCTATCACTAAACTTCTTCAATACGTGTGAAGGATTGTCACATGAAATTACATAAAAACAAGTGATGATTCTCGAGGCTTTCACGGAAACGGAATTTTATCATTTTCACAGTCTTTTCCGTTTTCCACAATACTTATAACTCAATATTTCTAACCTTTTATTAATTTTAACCAATATTTAATCAATAAACAATACGAAGAACTGATTACTTTATTCGAATGATTATTATGTGAAAATCCATAATACAAATTTTGAAGTGGTTTCAAATGACTTGTGGAAATATTTTTTTCTAATTCCATATTTTCCCTCAGCCACCCATATCACCACAGCTACGATTGATTTTTTTCCCTTATCGTCAATGTCTTATCTGCTACCAAAATAAGAATCGATCGGTATAAAAACACTAACAAAAATACAGCACTACCTCTTATATTACTCGAAAAATATATACATTACATAAATACAACACTATCTCTCATACTATTTGAAAAATATATGCATCTAAACGATGCAACAATTATTTCTACTCATGTCGCAAACGAAAGAAATAATGAAAATTACGAAAGCAATGACAAAATAAATGAAATTTCTTGCTCTAATTAATTTCTAACACTCGAGATGATAAATTAATTTGATTATGGTAATATTTAAATCTGCATTAATTGCTCACAAGTTATTAATGTTTATTTTGTAAGAGAGACGTCATACAGATTGGTCATATGAACAATGAATTAAAATTAATAGTTATATCTCAAACTTTCTGAATTTTAGGTAACAAATTTGAATGAATATAAAGAATTAATAAAAAATATTCTTGCGTTTCTAAATAATGTGCTAGTATGCTAGTTAGTTTAAAAATAACTTTCTTGCAATAACGTTGCAAATAAATGGATCTTCACTAAGGAATATTTTAAAGAAATATCTATTTTGACTTCCAATATTTAAATACAGTTTAAAATCTAACAGTCTTTTCACATTCTATAATTAGATACTCTCTTTTTAAATGGTTTTATTGATAAATAATCATAATTTAAAAAACAATAGAAATAATACTTAGTGATTCCGATTAACCCATAAAAGTAGTCTGTTATATGTATATTTACTAATTTCCAGGCCTCTATGCGTATTAATTCAAAGAAGAATTAAATTTTTAGAATTTAATTAATGCATATATTACCAATATAAAATAAGGTAATATAGGATTTTAAAAGACTTGTTGAAGACAGTGAAGTAAAAAAGTCCAAAAGGGAATCTTCGTGACAGGTTAGTGAAACTTTTTCTTTTATTCACGTTAGTAATATATTATGGATCTATTTGGTATATGTGATCAAACAATATTATTTTTATAGGTATAGGTTTTTAATTTTTTTTTTGCAAATTGAAATAAATTACTCGCAATTATTTAAATAATTTATGAATATTTAAACAACGTGCCGATAATTGACACTTTATTGGGTCAACTACTTTGCGCTACGGATAGGTGTGTGTAATGCAAAAGTGCGTATAATTTATGCCGCATATTAATATTCAAGTTTCTTCCTAATGTTATTCTTTTTTTAATAAATATGTCTATCGTTTAATATAATCAACCAGAATATACAACAAAATAAAACCAAAAACATAGACATATAAAAAGGATACTGGCATATATAGTGTGACTAATAACTAATTTGAAAATAAAACGACAGGTTAGAATGTTTATAGTATTCCGTGAGAAAAATGCCAAAATGGACTACTATTGGAATTATTTCAATGTTCGTCCGTCCGTCTGTCACAGGTGATTTCCTCGGAATCTGTTTTACGTAAAAAAAAAGTAATAAATTTAGCACTGATGTAGAACATGGCGGCTCAATAATAGACGTGGAATATATAAAGTTCAATTTTGGTTCGAGAGAGGGGTAAATAGAAAAATTTTAAAAAATATTTTAAAGTTATCGTGTAGAGTATCATTTGAAAACTTATTGAACCACGAATTCAACATATGGTGTATTTTTATGAATTTCTTTAAACACACTTCTTGGAAAACGCTTAAAAATTGTGTCCACTACCCTTATCACTGAAGCGATCGCCCAGAAAAATCTGAAAAAATCATGAACATTGAGAATTAGGTATAGATTGAATCAAATTTATCAGGATTGAAAAATTAAAAAATAAACAATTTAATTATTTATTTCCTCACAACTACTGAAACCGTGTTTTAAAGATAACAATTTTCGACATAAAATATTTCATTTTTTACTTATACAAGTGTTTTACAAAATTTTGAATTTGGGTCAGTCGAAACGTTCCCTTCTCAGCTCCGCCCAAACTCGATGTGATACGGCATTGGTGCCATAGACGCGGTTGCGACGGGTAGCCCAGCAGATGGACGCCTTTTAAGCACATAATCGGACTGCATTACTATTAATATTTAAGTATGGGGCTGACAGCACACTACTTGTTCAAGTACACTTCGCATATTACCAATTTCTTTCACCAGCCTCACGCTATATAGCCTGTATACATACAAGTTTGTATCGTTATTTAACGCCATTCTTGGGAGTCGTTTACTCCTTCTACCTCATTTAAGCTTTACGCTAGAAAAACAATCGAATAGCGTTACGATCAATATTCAAGTTTGGGGCTGACAAGTACAGTTTGCACTTTACTGATTTCTTTCACCAGCCTCACGCAAAATATTCTGTATACATACAAGTTTTCTTCGTTATTTTTCCCCATTGTTGCGAGTCGGTTGTCGTTTACTCCTTCCATCTCATTTAAACTTTACGCTAGAAAGACAATCGAGTATGGCCTATAAGTGAAATTGATTTATCATAATTGTCTCACTTTAACACATTGTTAAGTAAAAAATGTGTACCGACTAACATCTGTATATAGATAAAGACTTTATACGCGTAAGAATATGGATAACTCATACATGTAAATTATTTTGGAAAAATATTTTATGTCTCTGAGTTATGTGTAATCGAAAACAAGGATTGTCCATTTTTCTCATCTAATTTCAAAATTAAAATTAGTAATGCAACTGTATAATATGGATATTTATAACATTATTTAACTTAACAATTTAATAAGCTACTTTAGTAGTAATATCGTTTAATAAAATTAAGAGTGAAATAGAATAAATTCTGTGAACAATTGCTGACTATATATATACGCTGAATATATATCCAATAGGATATATATTTGTGACAATCACACTTTAAGTATTAGTTTCTTTAAGCAGCTTCTCTTTTGAAATGAAATGTATCTAATAAATTTACTTTTCATGAAAATCGCGTAAGCGTATCGACATTGTGATAACTGAGTCTCTAATAAAGTTTTCCTCATAAAAGGAGTCTGCAGCGAGCGCGGAACGGCGACCGTGCCATCGCATAAAATTACACTTAAAAAGCTCGCGATATTATTGGAGCAGATACTTTGTTGTTAGATAGAAGTTTTAATGGAGCCTTTGCGAAGGCAGCAAATGGCAAAGACAGCAATAAGGAACTATTTGCATAGACTTCCAGATTGCATTGTAAATTTATTGAAAATTTTGATCGCGTGCAATTCAGTCTACGTATCTGAAGTGAAATTTTTTTTGGCGATTTAAATCTTGATTTGTGAGTATATAGTAAAGGGTAAAACGGTTGAGAGGGAGAAAGAAAAAGATTGAACAAAATTTTTTGAAACTATAGATTCATAAAATAATTTAAATTAATATATAATACAAACATTCCTCAGGTATTAAAACAATTTAAGTATTTCAATTATCCAAAAAAATTACAAATGGCTTTATGTTTATAGTATGTATATATATAAGTATATATATATATATATATATATCAAGAGTGTAGTTCAGTATATTGGTATTCGAGGAAGATACATTTTAAGAGATTTAAATCTACTTAATGGCAACGAGGTTGTCACTTCACTAAGATCTTAAGAGTAAATGTACATGGCGGTATGCCAAAGGTTGTAATTGAGATAAAGCTATTTGATTTTAGCACCAAGTCCGATATAACATTAACATATATTTATATACGCGTGAAATCAGTTTAACATTGAAGTGTTAAGAAATAGTTTTAGAAAAAAGCAAACCAGTGACCTTTTCAAGGTTTATAACCTGTCGAGACCAAAATAGAAAACTGAAAAGATGTGAAATGTAATAAATAAATTATTTATTTATTTATTAAGTTACTGATATATAGCGTATGGTGACAGTTCTAATTAAGCACAAATGCAAATAATACTATTTGTGCAACTGATATTCCCAAATGGTATTATGACTACATAAGACACGCGACATGATAAATATAATAACGTATATATACGTCCTAAACACATACAATTTCATGCCGACCATTATATTCCATATCTCAATAAGAAATTCAGGACATCCGCATGTCCATCCGTCTGTCTATTAAAGCGTTTTTTCTTCAGAAACCTTTCGATACCTTACCTTTCTTGAAAGATCTGACAATGAAAAGTATGACAGCGGAATTGCCTCCACAAGAAACTTTGTCGTAATACATACTATATAATGGATTAGGTTATTAGCAATAGTTAATGTATACGTAAAGTAATATACACAGAAGTAAATATGCCCCTCCATCGTGTTTTTTCATAAAGATATTAAGAATATAACTTTTTTCAAATCAACTAAATTACTAAATACAAGAAAACAAATTAATTACTTGAATTATTGTATACTATAACATCGATTTGAATACATGTTATAAAGGGACAAGCTTGTGCAGAAATATTAATAATATATTTAACTAAGCTTGTAATTATATGTTGTAATTATGATGAATTTCTACTAAATATGTTTGAATGACCACTACGGAAAAAAATACTAAATACTCGCTTGCATATTTTCTACTAATATCTATTAAAATCGCAATATTACTATGTACACAATTAAGTGAAACTGCGTAAAATAGTATTATTTCTACTTTCTTTAAGTTCTTTACCACGTCCCAGGTTTCGTTGTATAAACGTTGTACAACATCTTCAGGTGGGCTATTAGCAAAGATTGTTGTATTTTCAAGACGTCTGCCTTACACGTCTGCTGCAACGCACGCTAATAATGAGCGCATTTTCGTTTTAGTTTTGAACACTTTTGAACATTTGTTAGTCGTAGTATTTATGATTCTGATGGATATATCCCAAAATGACTTTTATACATATGTTATATCATCGACAACCTGTCTCCATCCACTGCTGGATATAAGCATCTCCCAGTTCCCGTGTCATTGGAGAAAATGTCCATAGTTGAAGGCCGCTTGGCGAATGTAGTATGTAGCATCCCGTATCAATGGCGCTGTCGCTACTCATTGGTCTATGGTATTTTAGATACCCGATTACACATAACACTCGAGTGGGGCTAACCCGCTCAAAAAGCGCCGGGAACCAAAACTGGTCCCCGCGGTGTACGGCGCCGTTAAAAGGCCATAAGTCTATGATTAATAACTCAACACTCATAAACTTTTTTTATAATTTTATCTTAACAAATTCTAAAGATATTGCTAAAAATGTCCACAAGAAACATGTCTAATCTCCTCTCCCTCCATCTTCGAAGCTACTAAGGTCAGAGTTATTAAAAAAAGCGTTACGACAATTTTACCTCAAGTTTACCAAAATTATACAGCGATGATTCCAAATTTTACACTTTTAAAATAAAGATACCTTAATATTTACATACACTTTCATGAAAACACTATATAAATTTAAAGGTTTATGTATGCATAAGTTACAAACTTATTTAGTAATCTATTTCTTATGTTTTTAACACAATTTACTTTGTTTTATTCATAAATGACCTCTTTTATTTCACGACTACTTATTTATGTAACTAAATCATATCCACATTATTATCAGTAATATTTTCGCTCTCATTTTTCATAACACGTTTAAGGTAATATAAGTTTATGTAATCACTGCAAAATAAATTAAGGTGGATTATGGATTATTAATCCTGAACTGTTATCATTATTATATATGAGGATACTTTTGTGAAATACTGAGCCTTTTTAAAATTCTAAATCGATGTCACAAATGTTAACTAACTTTGAATTAACATCATTAAATGTCCAAATTAATTGATTCCATCTGTAACCTACTGAGCAATTTTTAATCAATAAATGTTTCAAAAATTTTCTCGCTTGATTTTAGGAAAAGTTATTTACATGAAAAGTAAAGAAATAATTTTGCAACCTTATCACCGATTCTGAAAATTAAGGGTGATCGGTTCACCAATAATTTACATAATTTACATAAAATGAACGACGAATTAAATGAAAATTAATGATAATTACTTCTTCGCATTATTGTAGATACAAGCGCATGGGCTTGTATCTACAATATTTATTACAATAATGCGGAGAATTAAAATATGAATTGAACCGGATGGTGGCATTAAATTCGGAAGAATTCCTGATTCCCGCTTACTTGTAAAGTCAATGATATACTTAGATGCAAAACTAGATACTATTTAAAACAAAATAAATATCACTTTCATTTTTAGACAATTTACTTATACACTTTACGGTTTACGGTAGTTTGAAAATGATAACGTGTCGTACATTTTTGGACCATTCAAATATAAGTAATTTTCAGAGGAAAATCTTCCACATGATAAATTTATTTTTAATCATTTACATTATTGTGTATCATTCTTACGTTTGTTTTTCGTAAAGTCAAAAATAATTATAAAATATTTTGATCTATAAATACGACGAGATTTTTTTTAACAATATCAGTAAAAATATTATTATGTATGTAGTACCAATATTACAGTTTGATTATAGTCAATGTTTAATTAATGTTAATCTTCTGTTAAATAGCTCACCATGTAAAATAAAACCATTAAACATTCTATTCAATATCAATTTTTAAAATTTGTATGAATATTGAACTATTATCATATATATGTATATTCGATTTAAATGCTACTTCTTCTAATAAATAATAAATCATTACTTACCAACCATCGACTAACCTGCAATTAACTAATTTAAAACAGTAAATTATATTTTGTTCATAGAACAGCACGCCACATAACTCACACCTCTTTACTTAACGTATTGATTTACTAATTAATAAAAAGAACAATGTGTTATTTGTAGTTTCAATCTATAATTTCTTTAATCATCCATCACTTCCTTTCACATTTATAATGGACATATAAATAATTTACCCAAATATTGTGTTCAAATTCCTACAGCTTCACACCATTCCTCACTAAAATCAAAATGTTCAATGGCGATAGGATATATTCCACATCAACGTCCTAACTCAAATACGAGTATGTTCCAGCGTTAAGTGATACTTTCTAGTGTAGTTGAAATTAGTTGATGAAGTTAGAATGTTAGTGTAGCAATTAAGTCTTAAATTATATTGACGCATACAAAATATTAAAACCTGTCAAATAAATTTGAAATTACACGATAAAAAGTTTATATGATACGTGATCTACACGGCTAGCGTCGCTTTAATTAATTCGTCCTTTAACTCGAACGCTAGAGCCACGATATTAATTCACTACTCAATGTTTAATTAACGTCACATCACAAATATTAATTTTCCTCGTGTAAGCTTGTTCAAATAGTGACTAAATTTCACACTAACGGACCGCTTGAATTACGCCGTTTCACGTGTACACCTACGCCGCTAACGTGGGAACTACAACACATCCGGCAACGCGTCTTCTTACATGATACCACACAGTTTTGAATTGGCAGGCCTCTAAATTTAACTCAAGAAAAGGAGAGGTTTCAACTCGCACTGAGGGATGATATTTGTGCAATTTGAAATATGTCATAGATTCCTTACTCTCTTTTATTCTTAGTCAGTGAAAAAAAACTATAGAATAAGATATTAATTGATATTATATCCGCATGATAGAGAAAACATTAATAAATATTATAAATATAGTCGTAAGTATAGTCGAATATAGTTTCCTTCAACTCTGACGGTAATTACTTTTGATTGTGGACTTTTTAAAGTGATTAAATAATTGCGTTAATAAATGTTGAGTTTAGTAGTGCTTTATGCTGTTGACAGTTAGAGGAGAAGATGATATCATAGTTTACGACATTTATACGAATTACTGCGTTGTTTGTACTACAAATAATATAATAATTTCAATATTAAACAAATTATTATAAATGGTTATAATAATTTGTTCTTATGATACTTCCACATATCAAACGCCCATTAATTTGATTGGTCCGGGACAATCAACTTACCTGTTGAAGGTTTGATTTGAAGCCTACGGGAAGTACTAGGGACTCAGGTAAAGGTTTCTAATTACATCATGTGGTCGGATACGTTACAAGAATGTTACTGGCCTGAGTAAACTTTATAACCGTAATAAAAATGATAATTTGCTTTAAACCTCAACAGTCATAGTAAATTATAAAATGTTTTGTCAGTTCGACAGCAAAATGACTGAATTCGTTTAGCAAACATTATAGATATACAGCTGTCAATATATAAAGTATTAAATCTTTAGTTTCATAGAAAATAAGCAAATCCAAGTAGACACAAGGCGCCTAACTATTTAAAATATGGAATTGTACATAGATAATAATATTATGGAATAAGTATGATCATATGCTATGAGGGTACTCTAAATTTTTATATAGAATAATCTGCTGAATCAGCTACAATGGCAAAGCCTTAAAATCATCGTGGCTCAACTTCACCCAAGAAATTTTATGACGTCTGTACCATTTGCGCTCTACGATAATGACGTTGTCTTTGACGTAGTATTCTTGTGCTGGGATACTATTTTATTCGTTATTATATAAATGCGAATGCATTGTGAGAAAATTAAGGAAATAATAAAAATACAGGCATTGATTTATTGCTCCTAATGAATATATGACATTTATAATTATAATCGTTGACGTGCCTATATATATATATATATATATATATATATATATATATATGTGTGTGTGTGTGTATGTGTGTGTGCGTATACACACACAAAAAAATTCAATTGACCATCATTCGACATGAACGACGTTCAAATTTCAGCAGTCGAAACGGTAAAAACACGTTCCGAATTGATCTCACTGTGTGTCAAAAGCTATACAAAAAAAATTACAAAGTAACCCTTTTGATATCTTCTTCGAATTAAGAAACTTTTGAATCCAGTCGGATATCTAAATGTTTGAACATAATTCGCGGGTGCGAACATTTGTTACAACCCTGGTTATTATCATCCGCATAATTTAAAATACTTTGCGATAATTTTCTATACATTGACAATAAGTAATATTTTTGTAGATATCTTCGTAGCCTTTATTTTAAAAAATATTTAAAAAAAAAAGAGTTATTTTGTGATCAATGGAAAATATTTTAAAAGCGTAAAAAAAGATAATGTAAGCCAGAAAACCTGTTTTTAGAATTTTTGTCTGTCTGTCTTCAATTACTCTATCAATTTTCTCAATAATACGAATTCTTCTTGACTGATTTTGATGAAATTTAGTGTGGTAATAGTTTACTATATGCCCAAATGAGAATAAAAACAACACAACACCGAAATTTATAAAAATCCCAAATCCTTCTGAATCGAACTATTAAATACTCTTTGTTCATGTATGCCATTCATGTTAATAGTATCGATAGGAACACACCACATATTCCTAACATTTGTATGTCACGTATCACAAACATTAGTTTTTAAGACAATATAGACGGTTAAGTTTTAACAGTTCATTCCAGACTCAGAAGAGATTACGAAATTAATATAAACTTTTAGCAGAATGCTGTAAAGCATTATATTAATTAGATCCTTCTAAATATATTAAGTAGTTTGTCGCATTTCCCAAAGGTTGAAAGTGTGTCACAAAATATATTTTCACTTCATATCCAACAAACAATTCTACAACTACTACGCCCGACGCGACACGACAGTATCTGTGGAAACTTCAAATTATTCTCGGCAAGTGTAATATTAAATTAAAAGCTTGGATAATATTAAATGTGTAATATTAAATAAAAGCGGGGTTTAATGCTTTCTAACACAAAAATTGTTTTAAAAAAAATTAAATCCCGAAACGAAGATGCAGCTTTCTTTAACACGTCTGAAAGGAGATTTTGAAGAATTGCAATGGTCGCTGAATTAATTGTGTCTTACTAAAGACTTCCTTGGGATAATCCCACCTGAAGATGTTGTAATACAACGAAACCTAGGTCGTTGTAAAGAAATTAAAGAAAGTAGAAATAATACTACATCACGCAGTTTCATTTAATTGTGAATATTTTACATACTCAGTATAGCATTATTCCTGTCTTTTCGTCTTCGCAAAATAACCGTGTCGAAGCGCTGAGAGATATGTTCTAAGACGGGAAATGTGTCATTTCCGGAGTATCTTCCCCATGTTCCCTCGTAATTTAACCTTGTTCCCGACGGAGCAATAATAAAAAGAAAGTATAGTAGGGTATGTGTTATAGGGCACCATAATATTCATTCATAACAGGTTTGTCACGGAAAAAACAGTTTGATTAATGATTCGCATATCTCAACATATAAATGTGAAAATGTCATACATGGATGTTTATTACTCTATATCGTTGTAATATTTTTATTATAAATTTTATCAAATTTACACGATATTATAGGCTAAATTTACATTTTTATTCCGAAATCTATATTTATTCTGAAATAGTTCGTGAAGAATAACATATATCTTTTATAATATTCAATAAGTTGCTACTTTTTTGCATAGAATTGCTTGTTATTAAAATTCTGTAAGTTTGATTTAACAGTTTTAACCAGCACCGTGTAATCCGAGTTCTCAAATACGAGCGTAAGTTCCATGAAATAGCAGGTAATATTGTCTTCTTTTCGTAACTCTATCACAGTGTTACCACTAAATACGAAAGGACAGAATAAATGGAAACAAAGATAAATTATAATTTTGATTGACACATAGACTTCATTGCTGCTATCCACACGAATAAAGTCGCGGGTAGAAGCTAGTCTTAAATAATTACCTCAATGTTATCAATAACATAATGTCTTTTTAAAATCATCAAAAGTGAAAAACTCTTAGGCCGAGCGAACTTTGGATACGTTTTCGCACGGAATGAAGTAGTACGAATACGTATGATTACGTACAAAACTTCCCGAACATAGATATAGCATGAGAGCTGGCAAACTGGATACGAATTAGTCGTACGTATACGCACGTATTGTTGCGTCGTCCGATATGGATCCCATTTTGTTAGGAATATTTTCCGTTTTCGTGTGAACGAATCACCTTGGACGACTAAAATTTTATTAATTTAGTGCACGGATACAGTTGTTTATGGGATCAGAGTGATTCCAGTAATAATTTAAGAAAGCATCGACGCAATTCATGGCGGAAATCTCGGAAGAAATAAATATCCCAAATTCATTTTGCACGAGTATCACTGGAACGGAACAGAAAACAACTGATTGTAACGGAGATAAAACGCACCCAGTATGCGGACTCAATTCGTACGACAAGAATGGTAAGTTTACGTGCGACACAAATTCGTATCCAAAGTGCACTCTGCATTAGGTTTTTCTGCTAATGTTACTTATGATGATTGTACTACAGAATGTGCTGAAAGTAAATTAAAAATGGTCCAAATTCTTGAAAATATTCGCCAAAATACTGAAATAACCCATGTAACCATTTCTGCACTAATTCATTATATATGATACAATTTTTAAAAATTTAGAAACTAACAATTTTTAATAATTTAGGTTTTCATCATCTAATATTTTTATAACGGATGATAAAATTCTAAATTGTATAAACAAGATGTCCAATACGTTGAGCATCAAATTAAATTACATAACATTCCGTTTGAAGAGTAATACTAATACATTAATTAACTGGAAACTTATAAATTTATTAATACTTCATGGAGTTATTTCAAAATTAATTAAAAGGTTTTTAATGAAAAGTCGCAAAATATCGGCAATATGTTTTAATCAAATTCCACTCTTTTCTTTGTAACAAACATTATTTACTGGATGATAATATGTTTTTATGTAGGAATGCACTTATTTGTCATGTAATAATTGATTAGCTTAATAAAATATAACTACGTAGATATTTTTCACTGGACATAAATTACTTTCGAATCAAAAACAGCATAATAGAGATGACGGGATAAAATAGGACGTTCAAAGTAACATAACAGGCGACGAATAAAATTGGTAAAATTTGGGCAAGCCACTTAACGTGCAGACAGACAAGTTGCTAAGTTTCCGAAACGAAAGAGAATCGTTTACTTACTATTTATGTACCCCATGGATCTTGTCAAAAACAAATTATTGGAAACAGGGGAAAACTGAATGTGTTTCAGAATTTCAAAAATTAAACCAAGTGTAACGTTTGTTACCAATATATTATTTTCTGAAGTTTTCATCCACTATTAAATCCACTTTTTCTTGGGCGCTTCTTTTGAAAATTTTGGAAAACAGGTACAGTCTCATTTGTTGTCTTAAAACGTATACCTCACAATTAATCTTTAATTGAAGGAAAAAATTTTATTATATTACAAATTTTTGGACATCATTTAAATTGTGGATTATTAATTTAGCCCAATGGTAACTTGGACAGTTTAATGATGGTGTAGTATTTTTTGTACTTTACCAATGTTTTTACTCTCGTATTATGTATATAAAATTGTTTCACATTCTAATGTGAAGTATGTAAATATATAATATATACCCCATCAAGCTAGATTCTTCCAACTCTAATAATCACTTGCTTACTTTATTACCTAAATTCGCTCCTGTTTTAATCTTCCGCATCCAGAAAATAAATACTGGTTAAAAGCGTTCGGTTTAACTACCGAAAATCTAGTTAATGGCTGAACATTCATGTTTTCGTGAAGATAATATTGTACCCGCGCATATAAAACCGTGAACACAAAATAATGCAGATAAGTTCAAGATGGAGAGTAAGTTCTTACTGAGAGTACATGTAATTAATAGATAGCGGGAAGCTATCCCTTCTGTCCAAAGAGGTGCCCAATTTACTGGCCTCGACCACGCCCTGTTCAAAGAGAAAATGAAAAGGGAAATTTAATTACGCCCTTTGCAGAAAGGTAAATTCGAATTTAAACGTAACGTTACCTAAGCAAAGCTTTTTCTTTGAAATAATACAAACGGACGAATACCTTTTAAGTGCCTAGAAACTTCTATCAAAAGCTCGATAGATATCGAAGTTAAACTAAAGTTGGAAAACTACCACTCGACTGTTGATAGCCATGCATGAAAAAAGTCGTGAGAGGTACGTCCCTGAGCTGTTAGAGCATTTTATATCGTTTCACACCGTTTTTACTTATTGTTTCGCTATCTATACACCGCACTTGCACCGATTTTTCAAAGCGTTGGTCACGGTGAGCTGAGACGGTGGCAATCAATTATGTATTGAAAAGTCTACGAAGTAAAAATCCATTGTTTTGCAGACCTAAACAAAAACGCATGGTATTTTTTCTAGTACTGAGTTTATTTCCATTAATCAGTTAAGATTCTGACAACCTAAAATTGGACACATTCCTTTGCTCGAGTTTGTTTATTTCAAATAGAGACGTATAATACCTACGGACTATTTTTTTGTCAAAAAGAAGAACTATTCATGATGACGATGTCTTATATGTGTGTATATATATATAATATATATATATATATATATATATATATATATATATACATACATACTGTATACGTGTATATAAATATAAGTTTTCAAACGACCCATTTTATCCAGTTCTGGTATACCAAATCTGATAAATTTTCATCATCAGAGTAGCCAGAAACTCGACAAAACAGAAGAATTTAAAGAAAATATTGTAGATCCTAAATGAATTAAATGAAAAGTGTATTAATTGATTTAAAATTATTATTTAAATGATTTATCATTTAAATTACCAAAGTATTTATGGAGAAATATGAACAGCGCCCAAGCCCAATTTTATTAAAAATCAATTTCCTTACCTTAGACTCCTACATACCAAAAAACATAAAAATATTCATAACTAAATACTTAAGTCAAACAGCGTAAGTTTATTATTCGGTGACATTATTTGCAAATTGTAAATTGGACCAATAGAACAGCGTCTGAAACAAAAACAATGCATTTATTGAAATAAATCGATGGAAAAATAAAAGTGGACTCGTGTGGCTTATGAATCGATTACTTGGTAAAGTAAACACTATTACCCAATTTAAAAAACCACTATATTAACTTAAAAATTAACAACTAAATTTTTACATCGTAATATCTGCATTACAAATAATAATCCAAAATATATTATGAGTACAGGATTTCCTATTACTAAACTAACATATGCATGAATGTATTAGATATGGTAACCCAGCCTAATTTACCATGGTATGAGAAAAGTTAATTCATATGCACTTTAGAAGAAACTGTAAATATATAACTTTATCTTGTTTGTATCTTATTACCTACCTGTTATCTAGGAACATACACTTAGGGACAGTTTGTGTCGGAGTACAGACCGCTATAAGGTTTCAGATAACACTTGAATAAATGGAAAGCTCTCTTGCGTTAAACGCAAACACTTACGCCCAACGCTTTCACTGCTTGCCTTCATAAACTGAGTGATTCCGCCCAAAGGCACTGTAATCCGAAACGCGAAACTTCAAAAGCTCTCGTTCTTGACTCTAAATTGACTAGCCATCCGTACTCCCTTGAAATGCTCCTCTGGGTTTTATTAAATATTGTTTCTAATGCATACCTTTTAAATTTGCTCTTTGGATGGCTTTATTATTGTTAAATTTTAACTTCCTAATTGTACATTATAATAAAAAAAATTAAATTACATTAATCAGACAAATTTTGAATTATTGTCATTCAAAATTAATTATTTAATTTACTTATTAAGAATTTAATCTGTCGTTCTTATTTAGTAATACATTAATGATTTTTTTCTGGAAAACTTAATTTTAAGATAGATATGTTCAGTGTTTATATTTTGATTTGTCCCGAAATATTTGTTTGCTCTAAAATATCTTACACTTTTGAATTTGTTACAGTAATTTGGTCTGAATGCTCCCAGATGAAACTTAAAATAAATAATGGAATTCATAGATATATAGGTGAGTCTTCAATTTCAAAAAAATATTTCGACGCCTCTATAAAAAATCATTTCATTAAGGGACATTCTGCATCATTTCGTTAAAAATATCATTTAAAAAAATCTCAAATATCTGAAATAATTTTTATTGAATTTCAAATATTATTCATTGTTACTAATTTTTATCTCATTCTTTATGCAAAAAAATGCTCATAAGTAACTCAAAGAAGAAAGTTTTGACCGTGAATCAAACCATCAGCGAATAATCTCCTGAATCGGTTTTGAAACATATATTTTTTTTATAATGGATATTTTGTGAAAGATCTTATGAAGCATAATTAAACGGGTCTATGAAATTATAAAATTCACATTTATTTATATAAGGAACCTGTATTATATATATATATATATATATATATATATATATATATATATATATATATATATATATGTGTGTGTGTGTGTATATATATATATATGTGTATATATATATATATATATATATATGTGTGTGTGTATATTTATACATATATATGAGACAGTATGGTTACTTCCCCTTTGTTTCTATTTCCTATCGATTTCCTCTTGGGTCTGCTAGGTTTCCATGTTGTTTCAGAAGAGATGTTGCACTAATGAAATTTACCTTCCGGCTATTAATATTACATTTTGTTACTGTTTGTTATACCATGCTCCAGAACTGAACTATAGCGGAACTCTACATTTCCCCGTGGTGTTTAACTGCTCAACACCTGATCGCGGTTGCACCAGAGTGTAATTTATTTATGATGAGTGAAAGTAAATTTGTCGAATTGTGTCGTCGTTATTTTTTGCAGTTTTCATGTATTTTGTATTCTTGCTAAACCATTAATTTCTTATCGTTACGAATAGATTAATATGTTACATATGTTACATATAAAGATAAATATGTGTGTGTAAATAAATAAATATATATTTTATATACATATGTGTGTATATATATATATATAAGCTTTCAATGTAGCCTTAGATTTGGTGTGTGGGAACCATGATCGAAGAAGATATAAAGAAATTACCTCGACATTCAAAATCAAGAACTCCTAAATAGATGTGCCTTTATGAAAGTCGCGTAACAAAATTCCAAAAAAGTAGTATTAAAATCGTCATAATTGATACTTAGAATCTTAAGAATTATTTTTATCACAGCACGTCATACAACATATCAAATAAAAAACAAGTCATATACGTACACGCATGATTACTCCGTTTAAGATTTCCATAACTATAATTTTCCCTGTTAATTGTTGATATTTACACAGGTGTATCATATACCCGCATATATCTCAACAGTTGACATATATGCTGGTATGTGCTTTATAATTACAAATTACAGCACTAATAATTCATCAATATTTCAATTTTCTACGCCAGATTCCAAAACGACTTTGATATACAGAAGAACGAAAACTTGAGTAATATTATTGGTTCCCGTTTTTCCTTTTTGAATTAAGGAATTATAAAAAAGAAATATTGTAAAATTGACGTATAATTATATTATATTGTATAATATAATACACTTTATAAAATGCAAGCTGAGAAAAAAATTAAATATGATTTAAACGGTAAGTAAAGAAGGCAAAAATATAATGGAATGAACATGATTAAACAAACTAATTAGAAAGTGAAATCAGTGAAACAGGAGCTATTACAATCGCAATATAGATAACAGTCTTATTGATCTAGATATTTCAACGAGTCGTAACAAACATGTCAAGAAATATTATTACTTCGTTTTAGACGATACACATTCCTCGCCTGCTCTCACATCACCGGCCTCTTCCCGACTCATTGACGTAAAATAAGATATACAGACAGTATTTACTTTGTCGTCTAAATTCCCTATAACTATCCCCCGTCGCTATAAACTACCCACGAATAGTTTTTGCACTGGGGACAGAATTTTACCTTTATCTTATTTTATCCACCGATATGGGTAATGAAAGGAAATGAAATTTCATGGATTCCCTGTAAAATTTAGACTTCTGTCAACGAAGAAGATCAATCTGACAGCTACAAAAACGATATCACTTAATTTCATCAAATTGATCCATGGTTAGAAGTTACATTATTTTTAGCACATAAGAAAAACAAAAAATATAAAATAATCAAAAGTAATAATTTCAATAGAAAATTATAAAATTATTTTGAAATAACTGAACGTACCACTCACCTGTGACAAAAATCTAACTGACATTTAACCATAGATAACAGATAACGACAATGTTAGTGGGGCATACGCATACAAACCTTCGATGATTAAAACCAGACTAACGTTCAATAACTAAATCATTTTTTTAAAAGTTGAGTAACTAAATCATAAGATAATTAAAACCAGATTACTACGGACGCACAGTAGTCCACTCCCATACAAGTGGTTGCTCGAAATTAAAAAAAAAACATGAGGTAAACCAATCGATTAGAGATATCTAGAATTATAATTAATACTAATTAGTACATAATTATCTCTTCATTAGTCATTAGAAGGTCCAAATCATAAAAGGTTCAAACATATAAATGTTACTCGTAATTAAAATTATAAGCATTTTGTGCTTATTGCCGTTGAATTATAAACAATTCTCTCAGCTCTTTTCTTATAATACAATTCTTATATAACAATTCTCTCAGCTCTTGTCTTATAATACAATTCTTATATAACAATTCTCTCAGCTCTTGTCTTATAATACAATTCTTATATAACAATTCTCTCAGCTCTTGTCTTATAATACAATTCTTATATAACAATTCTCTCAGCTCTTGTCTTATAATACAATTCTTATATAACAATTCTCTCAGCTCTTGTCTTATAATACAATTCTTATATAACAATTCTCTCAGCTTTTCTCTTCTCTTTACTGCTTAAATCACAATAGTTCATTTATTTTAAGTTACATGGTTAGACTTTGAACGTTTTCTTTCCTATTCTTTTTGTGATATTTCTATTTCAAAGGTCTAAGAAAAATAATTGGTAATTGCAAACTTAATCACATTTTTATATAAATGGCTAATATTCGGATTTTATTTATGACACTTAAGTGGTACTTTATGGTTCGCAACATACGTGGAGATTTTTTTCTTCAGATTCAACTCGGTGCCTATATTGCCACATTGCCATCCATTTGTGAAAGAGATGCGAAAATTTTGCGAATATCTCACTCAGAAATCCTCGTAGGTTAATATCAATCGAGACTTACTGAATTTACTTCTTTTGACGTCAGATTCGAAAATGTTATCTTTTCAAAAGTGTGTCAAACCTAGCGAAAAGTTATCAGGGGAGATTTGTATCTATTTAATATGTCCAGAACCTGCTTCCCTTCCATCTATTTCCCAGGTCAACAATTTCGAATATGTGAAGTTTTCTTATTTTTATGACTGACGATAATGCCGGCGATCATTGTGGAGAGTAAACGTTTATTAATATGGTAATATATTAGATCCATATGTCGTTATTGGTGGATAAATTAATTTTTGTATATTATTGGTTAACCACTTTCTTCATATAAATATTTAAATAATACCTAGTAACTTTTATCTATTTTTATGATTGTGATGCGCTAATTTATGATTTATTTTAAATCATTTTTAACTGTTTTCTCCTGTCCGTTTTCTTATATCTTCTTACTGTTTTCTTTTGTATTTATTATTTAAAAAAAATTTTAACTTATCTGTATATTTTTAGTTTTCTAAATATTACTTTCTGAACAATTTTTTTCCCACAATATAATACTTCTTTGTTGTACTATATTCGATACAAAATCATTACCTGTGCCATGATCTACGACGATTTGAGCAGATTTTTTAACTTACATAATTTCGAGCAACCACTTGTATGGGGGTGGACTTCTGTGTGACGTTTCGTATATTACAGAGAACACTCAATGAAAATGTGTAATTAAAACCATCGTGTTCGTATACTTTATTCATTACGGAGTTTAAAGCAAAATTCAGAAAAATCCAATATTATTCTTGATATATTCCAAATATAATGCGTATATAACAATATGTATACTACATGACTATAAATTTAGGTTTTAAACAACGTATAATTCAAATAAGAGATCATTATTGAGATATGTTGAAGGGCTTTTGGAAATCTAAATTGTTTTTTTTTTAACTCAAATACAAAAGGTGCCATTCATTATTAAATATAACATTATTTAGCATTATAAGAAATTGATATAGAGATAGTTAGGACATTACCCGCATTGTTAACTAATTTTGCAAGCTGTAAAAAAAATTTAAAATTTTGCCACTAATTAAAAAATAGTTAATTTTGTTTCCTTATATAGAAAATGTAATTATATCTCAAGTAATGTAAGTGCAGTTTATTCTCATTTCAAATATGGTAACCAGCAAACATTCAAACGTTAATGTTTTTGAAAATAAAAATTTTTGCTCTTTTCCAAGAGGAAACACGGTGAGATGAATTAGTTTTTTTTTTGGAGTTTTCTACGGCCTTAAAAGACAGTGTTTGTATTAATATTAGGTGATCTATTTTCTTACATGTATTTTTTAAAATACCTCTACACGTCGCTTATACACCATATCAGGTTGCAAAGTGAAACTAGTACCGAAAGCTAGAAATTCGAAAAAAATTAAGGGATGCAAAATGTTACAATTGGTCTTTTTTAATATCCAGAGGATATCGAATATTAAATTCATGACATCATAAAGAGGATATTAATTGCATTTAGTTTTATGTTATTTTTTTAAATGATAATGAAATTGGTTTTGTAATTTTTAAAGTGAATCCAAATCTCGCTACAGGCATATTCATCTAAAAATAAAATTATTATATTCAATTAAAATTATTTATTTCTTTTATCGTTTTCTTCATTTATTAAAATAGTAAAAACTTTCATTACAATCGATTTTTAATATTCCACCAGTCAAGCGCATTAAGAGAATTTTTCGAAACTACTTGATTTTAATAATAGTGAAATTAAAACAAATTATAAATAATAATAATAAATAAATTACATTTGTTGCTCTTTATTATACAGAATGTATTTTTACAATAAATTTCGCAAAAAGTGAACGTTTTCAAGTTTGAAATCAAGAATAATCATTAAAAATAAATTAATAAAAATATAATTTATTTTTAATGATTATTTATTGAAGCCAAGGATATCGTGACATTTTTTAACATCCAAAATTACTTCCTAAACTTCGTAAAAGCTAATTAAATATAAACCGCACCAAAATAATAGTAGTAAAATTATATAGCGATATGCGTCTATAATTTTTACGTATTATAATAAAAATTCAAAATAGTCTTCAAAAATTCTTTCATATTTTTGTATAAAATCGTTGTCACTGTTTTTACTTAAATAAATATTCATTTCAAATTGTATTTAAATAAAGTATTATTTCGAAGATCAAGATTCGTATAAAACAAAATTGATTCATAGCTTTTGGATAAGATTTTTGAATAAATTTTGCATAAAAATAATAAGTTCCCCGTTTTATTTTCATTTGAGAATGTTATTTTTATTTGAAATTTAAATTCAAAATACGGAAAGTTACTAATTAAAATTAATTTCAGGTGGCAGTCCAATCGGAGAGGTTCTAAAAATTAAATTGTTTATTGATATGATTTTATGATATAATATAATATAATCCAATAAATAAAAGCATCAACTCAAAAGGAAAACATAATCATCAAATTATGAATATTTTTTATGAAATATCTAATGGCGTGTACGGAAAGGAAAAGAACGTTCTTTCTGATGACACTTCACGACGCCATTCGGCCAGCTAGTATTATTACCAGTAGTATTAACCGACACGACGCGAGTCTTGTCGATTAATACTATTCTAAAATTAAAAATATATTTTCAATAGATAATATTTCTATGATAAATTATTTCATAAAAAAATAATAAAATAAAAATAATATTTTACTTTTACAGCTATCTGAATATTTGTTATTTCGTTTTCAATTCGTTCAAATAAAAATGTTTCAATACTAAAGATTAGAAGTTTCACATCTGCCAGGCGTTCCATGACGGTTCACAATTTTTTTATTCTTAAAATTGCATCTTCATATTGAATTCCTATCTGTAAAAAAAATAAAAATATAAAGGAAAGATATATCGATGGTATGTAAAGCAAGGGTCGGCAATTTAACCTTGTTCTCGCAGATAATTGCTAAAAGGGCGTAAAACCTTATTTCCGCTCGAAAGGGCGCCAAATATTACACCCATTACGCGCCACTCAAAGGATGACGGAATCATTTAATAAAACTCGCGCTACGCAGGTTAAATAAGAGAGGTCGCGCTACGTAGGTTCAATCCTAACATAAATTCGTAATAAATATTTAAATATTTAAGGGTAGATATTTTATTCACTATTGTCATGTTGAATATCTTCAGTTCTTTCTTCATATCTAAAAATGAAGAAAGAACATAGACATAAACAATATTTAAATATAATGAGAAGTTTATGGTCGGATAAAATTTGTAAATATATTGCCTAGTAAATCCCTGACATGTGTAAGGAAAATAACTGGTTCTTAGTTTGTAAATATCTTTAGTTTGTTGACGTAAATTAACGAATATAATTTTGTACTAAAATACTTTTTATATGCCTTTTTTATTTATTGTCTTTTTTTAAAGAAATGATTATAAAGTTAAGAGGTAATGGATAGTAAATATACTGCAAAGCGTTTCGAAGACTCGTATCGTGCGAAAGTGAGACCGCATAAAAAGGTCACCAGTCATTTTCGATTCCATTTTAACTACCTTTTTAATGCGTTTGATGGGGGGGGGGGGCGGAAAAAAAATCATTCGCAATTTTGTTAACGTCTTTTTTTTATTTCATCTATAAAGAAAAAAAATAATAAACGTCCTAGATTATATGAAAACCAGGATTTGGCTTACGTTTATTTTTTCAACCATTTCTTCCCTTTCACGGGTGACATACGCTGTATAAAACATAGTAAATTTATTCAAGCTAAATGCAAATACTAGACAATGAGGCTTCCCAATAGGCAAGAACCCTTTAACACCTTATATTATATTGAGATTGCCCTAATCGCATGTTCATACACAGGATCGTTACCTTAAATATTCATCTACGTATCTTTTCTGTCAATCTAGCTAGTCTTATTATCGATATTCTTATAATAAAAAGTTTACAAACAAATTGGATCGACTCAAATAACCAGCGAATAAGAAGCGCTCTGAAAAGTAGAAAATAATAAAAATAAAAATACTTAATTGGACCTTTTATGATATAATATCGCTTTCAAACATAAATAACTTTGCAAATTCCTGCTACTGATAAGACATTTTTTGGAAAATATGAGTCATAAAGGAAAATGATAAATATGAGTCATAAATCGGTATGTGCAAGAAACGGGCTTCTCGTTTCTCCTAACAGCTAACCGTTTTCAATTGTATCTGATTTGACTAATTTTTGAAGATATCTGAATCAGCGACACTACACGAAGAAAAGTCTTTGTTGCCTATAAATATTATTGTATTTAAATTGACAATTTATTTAAGTTTACATGTGAAGTTTGTATTTATTTTTATGGGGTATGTAAGAATTTTACTCAAGTATTTGTAATATACCATTTATTGGAAACAAAGGATTATTATTATTATACTTAGGATCAATTGCATCTGTAAATTGTTTCATCAAAAGCAAAGTATTGGAAAGATCAAATATTATATTGTATCTGACAAAGATTTTATAGTGACTATTAATTAAAATTTTATTTAGTTTTGAAGAATTTTTAGAGCAAAATTTGTTTCCCAGCATAGGTACCCAGTTTAAGTTTTATTTTGTGATCGCGTAATAAATATTTATTTATTGACACTGAACGAGCATAAAATCATAGAATAGATAACACTTCTTGTAGAACGATCACTCCTCGTCCCTCGCGAATCGAAGCTTCCTCACCCCGCTATTGATTCTGGCGACCCAACCGGAAGGCGAATAGACGTATGTTCGTGTTTTATTTCAAATTGTGAACACATGTGATCAGTCAACCTCTACTAAATCGTGCTTAGTTATTACTTCAAACTTTGACTTGCAAAGTTAACAATTAACGCATAACAAAATATTTAAATTATAATTTTAGTATGGACGTTCGCACATCGACGCATGTCTACCATCGGCTACCGACTGCCGTTCTTATATCAACGACCTTACTTCGCTTATTTAGCCACGCCTCGCAAGTGAAAACCGACTCTACGTATATATTAATTTTGCGTTGGTAGGATGGTTAGGTAGTTAAACCCGTGTACACCATACATGTTCAGCGTACTGTCTGAGGTGTGACAGAGTGATAGCCATCGCGTAACTCGTAATTCGGGGGTCTTTTACAGTCTATCTAGTATGCCTTATTAGACATAAAGCGTGGCACCAGTTTACTTGTAAATGATAAGTTTGTTTTTATGTTCATATACTATTTCTAATAATTCCTGACTTTGCCTCTGCCAACTTATACTTAACAAGATATACAGCCGGCAGCGAGCAGAGTCGATGGACGTTAGTTATGTTTATTGGTTACTTTACATACATCCCACCGTGTATGCGGAATAATCAAAATTAGTTTTTCGTGTTACCAAATTAAAAAAAGAAAATTTTAAATTAACATATTAGTACCACATTTATACCTATTATAAATTTCATTTTGCAGTAAATTTAAAAAGAACAAAAATTGAGAGAAGAAGGAGTGACAAGAATTTTAAGAATTAAAAAGTATGATCCGATGCTGGTGCATATCCTTATGATAATTACATGCAAAGATTTAGAAAAGGATCCTAATTGATAAGTACAATGAAAATGACATCGGTCGATTTATTGATCAAGCGTCTACGTTGTCAATCGAAAGGAAGAAGGTCTTATTTGAAAACTGTTTGACCCTTCTATAAAGATTTTATGGAAGACGACAATCATTTAAAGAGAAAATTCAAGTATTCATATTTGAGCACGTCTTCGCTTCGGTTGGTACATTCCAGCATCCAAGAAAGCACCTTTTGTAAATATTACTTGTTGTTTCTAACAAATCCGAATTGTATTGATATGTCGGGGATATTTACGGCAAAACCATTTTGTAAGTTCAAGAATAAGCGCGAACAGTGCAAAAAGCATATGGAAACCCACTTCCATAAAGCGACACCGGAAGCTGATTGATGATTTGTTGAAAATGTGACTGTGTAAATACAACTTAGTAAATATACTCAGTGCCTAATTAAAGAAAAGGAGAATAATATAACTTGGAATATTTCCTGCGTTATGTTTTGTGGGTCCCACGACTTAACTCTGAGAGGTAAACATTACAGTGGAGGATTTCTCGAGGGCATATACAAGCTGCATATTGATGCGAAAGATGTGGTTTTGATAAAGCAGGTAGAGCGTGGAAAAAATGCAAGCTATTAATCGGTTGATATCCAAAATGAAATTATCAGCATTTGTGGCGATGTGTTTAAGGCAGACATTTGGAAAATAAGACAAGTGGAAGCATACAGTATATTAACAAATGAAACAATTGACATATTTGAAATGGAACAATAAGCTAGTTTCCACTAATAATAAGACCGATGGGTTGTGGTTTCTAATGATTGATCACGATATGGAGGTATCAAAAAATAAAATATTTATTGTTTAAAGTAAACATTATTTTTATTTTTAGAAAATATATTCGGTAAAATGAACGTGAACGTGATAGTGAACACCAATCAGAAAGCTTTACATCACACATCACCAAACACCATTGTGTTACTGGATCAATTTTTCGTTATTAACAATGTTTGTCGAGTTGATACAGTGATCCTCAATTACACCTTAAAAGACAAGTAGAATTCGCAATAGAATTCGAAGCAGGTTTTAACAAAGCAAACGGTAATAATTTGCCCAAAATCGACGCTTGGCAGATTTTTCACCTCAGACAATAAAATATGTATTATAAACCAAAATAGTATTTCTTCAGTTTCGTTGTCAGTAAACGTTTATTTTTACATACGTATTGTAAGGTAATCTATGCTCTTTTTGATGTTAGATTTGCGTAGTATAAATAACTTAGCCTCAAGTAACTATTCAATAGTGGTTCGGTCGGTTCAATAGTGACTACAAAATGCATCTTTACTGCTTTAGATTTAGAAGTAGATTGTGTGTGAGTCATATTAATATGTTCGTTTTAAATCAACTGTATTAAATCAGAGCTTAGTCGTTTTAATGTTTTTCTATAATAAAACACAATCGCAAGTCATTGTTTAAGATAGAATCACTATCACAACGATTTTGTAACGAAAACACAGTTTATCGAATAGGTGTTTAAACTGCAAATAAATACATCAAAATGATCTTCACACAAATACATTCTTGAATCTGTAAATAAACTACGAGATCATTTCAAGTTTCAACAACGTTTTCCATGTTTGTTCATTGCTTGGAAAATAAATAAATAATTTATTTGACGTTTTAATAGTTGTGCTTTCGCAACGAGACACTACACGATACTTATAATAAAACGAATTAATTTGTAATTAAACAAAATTAGCAACCGTTATACGCAGACACGATTGTTATGACTTGTTTCATTGTACCATTCAAGACGCCATTGAGATGATTGAGCATTTTCGAGGTAAATTAAAATTGGTTTTAAATAATGCAGCTATAATAGGCTAAATTTGGCACTTTTCTTTCACTGCTCTTCACACAAACCGAATTTAATACTCAATGATCTTAATACTGTACCTGATATTCGGAAAAACATGGGAACCACCAAAGACGTTATTACACTTTTTTCCAGAATCTGTTTTCAAATGGAAGTTGATAATTAATATTTCTAGATCCTTTGGAACAGGGTGTAGCAGACACACAACCAATAGAGAGTTCAAAAAGAATTTTCCTATTATAATGGAAACTATAGAAACCATATCCCTTGAAGGAAATATTATCATTCAAACAAAATGCCATTCTGTTCTAGCTACTTCCAAAGTTTCGTTTATTTTGTACCTTATTCTAATAGCCAAATACTGGGCTTTGATGGAACATGTTGTAAATGTGCTCTGGATGTGATGTGTTGTGTATATCTTCGGATGCGATCAAGGTCTCGAAGTACATTAAGCGCATTTTGCGATTGCATAAAATATATGATGTATTAACGAAAAAACTACAGATAAAATAGTAAGAGATATTATGGTCGTTATGGAATAACGAGGACTGAAAGAGGAGATGAAATTAGTATCGCGTACCATTAAGAGACTGAAACATCGAAGCAACTATCCGGCAAGAAGCCCTTCAGAATTCTGGAAGAGATCTTTAATAACAAAGTACTTGGACTCTGTTTTAATTCTTTTAAATTAAGTTTTTCTACAGAAAACACACCATTTAGCATTAACTAAATTCCCATAGAAAACTATTACGAATGCTTCCGCAATCTTCGCCCAATTTTATTACTTACCAAAAATCAAAATAAGATCGAATTATGACAATAATTTCGATATGACAAACCCAATGCAACTAAACTTACCCTTGGTGATGCAGTAAAAGAGGCAACAACTTTTTTTCCTGAGACGGGCAAAGCTTTAAAAATTTTGATCACTCCATCCTGCTCAATGCGTACTGTAGACCGATCCTTTAGCAGCTTGAGATGAATCAAAACCTAGCTAAGATTGCCATGGTAAAAAGTTGCGTCAAAGGTCTTGCAATGATGAACGTTCATAGAAACAAAATACAACATAACCTAGACTTTGATAATAAATACACCTGTTTTATTTTTTGCTTTCAAGCACATAAAAGTTCAAAACTATACTTCTTCATATCACCTAATTCCGATATTAGCTCAAAAAGGTTCAAAGAGATTTGAAGTACGAAGGGAATAATTAAATAGAATAAAAGCTGAAAAATAACTCCTTTTATTAGAGCCATGTAAAAGAGTCAACACATAAAATATATGATTTTTTTAAGAGCGTGACTTTAATTAAGAGAAACCAATAGTTAATAGGTTCTAGGCACAAAGGGAATAGTTAAAAAGAAAATATTCGGGGAGACTTGAGGCACGAAAGCAATAGTTGAATAGATCACAAGCAGAAAAATAATTTCTTCTATTGGAGCCAGCAAATAAAATCAACAAAGAAAGTGTTTATTTTTGTAAGAGCGAGACTTGATTCTAGAGGAACAATGCCCTTGTTTTAAATTGAGAATTTCTAGCTGTTTACCACGACTTGGCCCTCACAGAAATCTGTTTATGACTAAATTAAATGAAAATATCAAGAGTGTAAGTAATTATAGATCTGCTATAGAAGTTGTTTATTTCCACAAAGCGACACCAGCAACACCTAGAGGAGCTAAAAGAAGAATTATTTTTCATTCCACGAGGAAAGTTGAATTTTAAAGTTGAAAGCTCTTATCTGATATGTTAGTCTCTAATATATTCCAGTAATGTGCTTAATTTAGGAAGAATTACTTAACATTATTTTAATATTTAATAGTTATTTTCATTCCGTAAATAACTATTAAGTAACTAACAAATAAACAAAGAAAGTAAAAAGCTTTCACGTTTCTGTTATGATAGTTAGGATGCATTTGTGGTTAATCTTAACTAAACTTTTCGTTATTAATAAGTACTCAAATAATCGTCAGAAAGCTTTCAGTATCGAGGATCTTTCGATATTAGAATATGGGACTAATGCCGATACTAATATTAATGAAAATATTACCTCACAATTATTAGCTTCACAAACAGCGTAAAAAGGTATATTTAATGTTTGGAGTATTATAGTATTTTCATTATTGCAAAACATTTTACAGGGACTAGGACGATAACGAATATGATGATACACTTCAAAATAACCCCTATCATATGACATCTTGGAATCAGTCGTGTCTTTGCTTACTTAATTCAAAATACAAACATTCTTGTGGCATGGAATATACATCTTCAGTATCTCACGAAAACGAAAAAAAGGTAACATTAGATTTATGAAATGATAAAGTTATAATCACATTATTGAAGAACAGATACGTATGGAAATCACTTTCTCATTTAAATGCTCACTCGTCATCAAAAAACACAGATTTCCGTTTAACACTATTTCCTTCTTGAATTCGCACTTTCAAGAGCAAAGTTGCAATTAATACTATTGGTTTAATGCGTACAAGTTTTGCAAAATATTTTTGATAAAGTTCCCAGGAGATTTAATATTTAAAGTCGGAGGTTTAGTGTTTATTAATATTTTTTATTTATAATGACTAATCACCAGTGTATCAGAGTATGTTAGTTCATCACGCGACTACTCGTTGTACGTACAACAAAACTCTTTTTGAGTAATATTTAACGTATATTCCTTTTAAGGACATATTTACAAAATCCCGCCGCTAGAGGACATATGTTTACCAATCGTAAAATCACTAGTACACGCGTAGCGACGCGACTTGGTGTCCAACAAATTTACGGCCTATGCGCATTATCTCGATGGCTTACATGAAAATATGTGTTAAACCAAAATGAAAATGTGTTTTGTATTTATTAAGTAACTAGTTTTATTTAGATCAGCTAACCAGAATGGTTATGTAAAATGATTTTATCTTCGTGATACAGTGCGAAAATTTCTAATTAAAATTTAACATATCCACAGAAATATTTCCTTTAAAAACTTTGTTTCACGTTTGGTTTTGTTTGTTACAACAAAAATATCTTAATTTAGTACTCACTTTAGTTGGTGAGTATTAATAATTTTTTTTTCATTTTGTAAATATAAATTTTAATGAAAATGTTATAAACCTAGATAAAGTCTGACATGACAAACTTTCATTCCGATCATTTTTAGTTTCTCGATCCACCAATTCTGGAAGCAAACAGTTTGGACAAAAATTCACTAAATGTGATTCCATTTTATCTATCTCTTTCGCAATAAATATATGTTCTAATTTATTAGTTCTAGCTAGACCGCAAACGGGCAGACGTCGTGGCCAGTGACACAAAATCAGCCGCATTTGATAAGACCACATTAATTTTACCACAGTGGTATTTTCAAAACTCAATTTTTCTTTGTTTTGCTTTTTTTTCTGGGTGCTAACTGATGCTAAGTGATGGACACTTAATTCTATAATACCATCTGTGCACTAGCCGTACGGTGTAGCTTCCTGAAAAAAACATTATCTGTTAATAAAGCACACTCCCCAATATTAATAACTTAAAGTGTTAGTGAAATCAATGTTTTTTTCATGTTTTGTTGTTAGCACATGATTTAAATATTTTCCGTATAAAATATATTTATTTAATAAAATGCAATTTTCATTTACACATTCACGTAACGAATGTGTAAATACAAATTGCATTTCATTAATTAAACATAATGAAATGCAATTTGATATTATCTCTTGCAATTTGATTTTACATCTTGCATCATTACATATAATAAAACGCAATTTTATATTACATATTGGATACTTTAGCAATCAAAACGCTGTTAATAAGTTTCGCCTGCGCTGTAACCAAAGTGAACAGCACTTTATTGGACTGTATTTGTATCATGCTGTCGATCAGAGTTCCCAATCTTTTTAGAAACTCTTTTTTTGCTTCTACGTTTATTCCGTCAATCATATCCAGTTTCTGACAGCTCTCATCATGAGAATATTTTCATACGTATTTCGTTATTTATTTGTTTATTCCTTTCGAATTTCTGGCGTCATTTGGACTTTTACAAAATATTTGTAATTTCTTTATATTAGAACTAGCAACTGTTTTTAAAATAAATTTGTGCACAAAAGATGGTAAATAGCCTGTATTAAAAGGTACTACAGCAGCTGCGCATCACTCACTATAAGAACGTCGGCGAAAAAATTTAAAATTTTTTCCTCCTAGATATTTGGTAATGCGCGAATTAAAGCTCTCTACAAAATTATTCAATTCATTGTGGACTAAACTATTAATTTTTTTTAATGTTATTAGTATTTATTTCCTAATAAACCGGGTTTTTCTTTCAGACCTTTTGTATACTAACTTTGAAGACTATAGTATTATTTTGGGGCGTTATTTTAGTTTACAGGTCAATTCAAATTACTACAAAAAATGGACAAAATAATAAAGAATGGACGAGTTAATGTTACTTTCCAAAATAACTTACTGGAACGAATAAGTGAAATGCGTAAATAGTCGAATAAATGGAATGAAATCGAAACTATAATTAGATTGAGATTAATTTGAGTACCAATATAATGCTTGAATGAAATGGCAGAGATACTTTAAAATTATAACATATAACGCACAAAATACACAAAAGTTGTCAAGCATGAGTAAAACCCACACTTTGAACGTTGCGCATACATTTAAGCAGTTATAAACGTTTAAGAGTTCATTGTATTTCTATTCAACAAAATTTGCAAATACTAATTTTTCATAACGTAGATAAATTTAGTAGTTTTGGATACAAGGGAGGAATGTAAATTTTCACATATTTTTGAAATATCTTTTTAAACACACAATTTAAAATTATAAAAAAATAGAGGCCTTTATTTACCCCATCTATATATTTTTTTGAACATTTTAAAAAAGTAGTGTAAAATATATGGATTGTAATGTATCTTGATTATTATGTCAATTTCAAATTTCTACGTTGCATGGTTTCTCAGAAAATGGACTGAGAAAATAAAAAAAGTAAATAAATGGCCTACTATATTTTTCATAAGCTTAAAAATATAGTATATATTTCAAAAATTGTGACATCTGGAACCATCATTACAGTTTTTGTACAACCTTTACGTGGGCTTTTAAAAACTCTTAATTTTCATAATTTTATGACGGGACACATTTTTTGCATATTTTTCAGAATATCTCTGAAGATGTAATACCTAAATTTATGAAAAAATATCTTTCAGTTCCTTATAGAACCTTATAGTCATTTCAAACGTTACTCCGAAATAGACATGGAATTTAAAAAAAATGTTGATTCTTAATTTCTACCAAACCGAAAATTGTATATGAATATTTTTGGATTTAAGTTATTGAAGTATATACGAGTTAATAATTTTTACTTTATTTTTGTTTTACTTTTTGCACATTTCAAATCAAAATATTATTGTTTGGGTTGAATCCTCTAAGCTTGCCTCTCTTTGGCGATTTTGGTAAGTAATAAGTCAGGAAAATCCAATTTTTATAAAATAAATACATAAAACTAACCTGCTTGTAATGTAGATAAAGGTTTGATCAACTTTTTATATCAAAAGAATATTACATTTTCCCAGAGTTTATAGTAAATTTGGCGTAGTAAAGGTTTTTCGCCAAAAACGTAAATACGCCCTTAAATAAGAGATGAAAGACTTATTGTGTTTGATTATTAATAATTTTAAGAAATGTGGAACTCATTGTTTTTAGAGCAGATTAAGTAACTAATCGGTTTTTTTATTAAATTATAATAATTCAAAGACTCTATTAATTATGACAAACATTATAATCCTTACATTAATTATGGTAAACATTATTACCCTACAATTATGACAAACCCTTCTCTTATTTACCTCTTCGAAATATTTCCTTCTCACAAAGGCAATAAAGTGAAAAGGAAATATTTTTAAGTTCATTATTGGTTCACATCATTACATTACAAATTTCTCAAATAATATAATTCTAATACTTAATTAAGTTCTTTGCCCCGACCTAGGTTTCGTTGTATTACATCTTCAGGCGGGCAATTTATAAAGATTCTTGATTCAAGGTTCTTTGCTAATAGCCCACCTGAAGTTGTAATACAACGAAACCTAGGTCGTGGTAAAGACATTAAAGAAAGATAGAAATAATACTATATCACATAGCTTCATTTAATTGTGAATAATAAATTTCTACAAAATTAACGCCAAATATATTCAATATTCTGTAGCATTTTATGAAATAAAATAAACATATGAAAAAAAATTCTAGTGCCGGCTGTGCCACGGAGCAACAATAGTTTATTTATATGGCAGTTTAATTGTATGTCATGGGCAATATAGTAGAGACAACAAAATTTGTAAAATTTGTATGTGGAACTTCAAACCCGAACTAACGGCAATAACAATCCACAGTAATACTCCACCCAGTCCAATATAATCAAATCAACATCAAAGCTATTTGAACGTATTGAAATCGTATATGCTAATTTCTGGTCGACACTAACTTAATGAACAGAAGCTCGCTGCCTCTAGTCGACCTGACCTTATTCAGTAAGAACTTACTTTACGACCAAGTGGAATCACATTGACAACGGGCTGTTACTAGCACGCTCTAAAAAAAACGCAAATAAATATTTTTATTTCAATTTGTATACTCTTTTCATTGTTTCGTGTCTTAAAATTTTTAAGCAAGAAACTTGCATACTGAACAGTTAACTTAGTTAATGTCCCGTTATTTAATATAATATGATAGAACATAATTTGCGCGATATTGCAAGTCTAAATTATACTTATTATTTACATATGATGCGAACGGTAGAGCTTCGTAAAGCACGCGTCTTACTTTCAGCAAAAAACCGCGAAATTACTCCTTCTAACGCGGTTTCACGAATAATTTTCTCATATTGAGAACATCTTATGAGTTTCTCTATACGCTACCCATATTGTTTTATTATGCATGACGGGTAATAGGATGGTTACAAGGTTGAGTAAATATCAAAAACATTAACGGAGCTCATTTACTTTTTTAGAGCTTATTATAGATTGTTCATTCGTGATAATTTATAGCAACGTAATGTATTCTGTAAACATTGGATTATTTATTAAAGTAGCTGTACATGTAAACTGCAAAATACGTTAAACAAAATTATTATATATATATATATATATATATATATATATATATATATATATATATATATATATATATATATATATATATATTTAACTCTCCATCTTTAGAAACGGATTTAACTCGAAAACAACCTATGAATATTGCACATGTTATATATAGTCACCAGTAAACAACAAGGTTTCATTGTTGTTTGCTGGTGACTATATATAACATGTGCAATATTCTTCATTGTGTCTCAAATGATTTCGAAGTTACTCGTATGCATTATGAAGTTGGTACTGGATTCCGTGTAGCATCTCTAACATGTATATTTTTGAGGCTATGGTACCTAAACTTACGCGGCTCGTAACAAATGGAGTACAATTATTTGAGGTCGAATTTGCATTCAAATACAGTGGAATCTAAAAATCGCCATAACAAAACGATGTAGTACTAGATTTTATTGTTTGATCGTTACCTAATATATTTTTATATATTCCATAGATCACCATCTATGATGTAGAAGCAAAAGCAAATCCACAGAGCGCCATCTATAACACGTTAACAAACCCTTGATTATCAAAAACCTTTTGGATGAAACTTCATAATGC